>VYZX01000377.1:0-108779 GCA_013401335.1 Brachypteracias leptosomus
TGATCTCCCAGGACATCTGGTATGTGGGCATCCGCCATATATCTGCCTATAGGGCAGGCCCAGAGACATGCGTGGCTGGGAGAGGGGGATGAAAACCCAAAGCAAGATGCTCACTGTTTCCCATGCTCCGTGCACCCTCTTCTTCAAAGCAGGCAGGCGGTATCAGCCCTGCAGAAAGGCAGGAGTTGGAGGAGCCAAGTGGTGTTCAGCTGCAGATCTCCACTGTTCTCACACCTGCTGATGCTCCAGGTAGAGCACTGGGATGCTCAGCCTTGGCCCCCCAAACCGTTCTGAGCAATGTGGGAGCTGCAACTGCAGCATGGAGGGGCTTCTGGGCTGGAGGGAGATCAACTAAAGCAGAGCCTGGGGAAAGGGGAACAACCTCTGAGGTGCATACCCTGGGGTTCATTTCAGTGAGGCACAAAAATGGGTACTCTGAGCCCAGACAGCACAACATGCCCCCCGGGACAGGCATGGAGAGCTGGCAGGGTGGCGAGGAGGGGCCATGTTTGGTGTTTTGTTGGTGATGGACCCTAAACACCAGCAGGCCTGGGACCAGCACCCAGGATACAAAATCTAGCACAGCAGCCCGAGCTTGCAGCCCTTGGCCCTGTTCAGCTGCAGTGGTGGTCACTGAGAGGTGGGATGTCAAAGACACTGTGTCTCAGCACTGCTGGCTCAAGTGCTTTGAAAAAGATCCCTGAGAGATTTGCTTACAAGGGAAAAGGATCTTGCTGTGTGAGCAGCGAGGGTGTTCAAGTTTTCCTTTACAAGCAATATTTTTAAATGAAAGATAACTGTCAAGTAACATCACCTGCAGCTTGGCAAACAGAGAAACCAGCCCTGCCCAGACTCGTGCCAGGATCACAAGCTTTGGCAATAAGCACTCCTGTCAGGATTCTGGCTTTTCAGAGGGCTGAACGGGGTACTTTCGTCTCTGCTGAGAGGAGCAGCCATGTCCCTGCAAGGCCCCCAGACCAGGGCAGCTTTCCCTGAACTGCTGAAGCAGAGTATGACCTCTCCATGACATCAAATCGCAGGCGTCCCCATCACATGATGCCCACACACATGCCCATCACTGCACACATGGGAAGGTGGCTAGCACACCCACCTGTATGATGGTCACCGCTGCCTTCTCCAGACCCGATGTCTGGCTCATGGTGGGTTGCACCAGCAAAACAAGCCTCGATCTGACCCCTACAAAAAGGCTGTTTCAGTGGTGGGCTTCATTTCTCTCCAGGTGGAGAAGAAGCTGACCTTAGCCCTGCCCAGGGTATCCTCTCGATGGGATAGCCTGATGACAAGGGGCTTAGCTCTCTGTCATGGTTTAATCCCAGACATCAACTAAGTTCCTTATAGCAGTTTACTCAATCCTCCCCTGGTGGGATGGGGGAGAGAATTGGAAGAATAAAAATGAGAATACTCGTGGGTTGAGATAAAGACAATTTAGTAGGTACAGCAAAAGCCGCACACACAAGCAAAGTAACATAAGGAATTCATTCCCTGCTTCCCATCAGCAGGCAAGTGTTCAGCCATCTTCAGGAAAACAGCTCAGGGGATGCCACCACCATACTTGGTCCATAACAACCTCCTAGCAGCTGGAGGAAAGCAATAAGATGTTGAATGCTCTCAAAGCTGTCTCATACCTGGGGCTGTCATCTCCAAGAAACACTGAAACCTGTTGGGCGAATGGCAGTCAGCCAGGGGAGAGGATGGGAGGTTTGGTGGGCTGGGCTGGCTCCCAGGGAGCTGGGTGCTGAACTGGGAGTTGGGGACTTATGTGCAGACAAAGACAGAGAAGTGGTTTGGGTTTGGAGTTAGGCAGCATGCACACAGGTGCAGAGGGGAAAAATCAGAGAGAGAGAAGAGATCTGCAGAGAAATGGTGTTGGCATCCAGGCAAGCAGGCTACAAAGCATGACAGCAATTGACATAGGAGCGGGTAATGCCTACAAAGAGATCTGATTTTTCTTCTACAGACTTTCTGGGGGATCCATGTGTGCCTCCCTCTTCTTCCTCCTAGTCCAGGGACCTACCTCCCCCAGCATAAGGTTTTTAGTTTGATGTGCAAAAAGTTTTTCTCTTCCCTCCTTCTCCTCCTCCCTGAGCTCAACAGATCCTCATCAAATAAGGAACCAGGCAGTATATTTCTCCACATCATGATCTGCTGTGCCTGGAAATCATCATGTAGCTCCTTCCTAGGGAAAAACGTATCCTGTTTTCTGTGCAAGTGGTCAGGCTAGAAAGGATGGTCTGGGTGTTGCAAGACCATGCTTGGTGTTACACAAGGGGCCAGGTGAAATGTTGCAGCATTCCCTTCTGACCTCAAAACCTACAGACTCTCCAAGGGCTTGATGAAGGGGGATTTGTGAGAGAGTAACTTCCCAAGGGAATCTGCATTTAGCAGCAGGGAAGTGCAGTAGGATGTGTTTCCCTAGGGAAGTGGAGATCAGAGGGAGGGGAGATGGCGGCAGGCAGTCAAGGGAAGCGGGTAAACTGGTATGCACAGGCTACATTTCCTCGGGGGAGATTCGTTTCATATGCAGGTATGTCTTCAAAGGGGACACCCGGGTGCAGAAGAACATGTGCTTCTGGGATGAATTGCCCCCCTGGGAACTTGAATGGAGCAGCAGACGCCTACAGGAACCATTTCCCAGAAGATGGTTCTAGTTTGCTGCTGATTTTCCTAACAAAACAGTGGTGTGGGATCTTCCAAAGACCCATGCAGCTTGGAAATGCCGGGGACTATTAGCAGCTGGGGCTTTGGAGGTAGTAATTCTGTTGGCATGTCGCATTTTGTCCAAGCTCTTGCTAAAAGTATGGTCCTGATGCAGCTGGCCAGTCTGCAGGGCTGCAAGACATCTTTCTCCACTCTGCTGATGCAGCAAATCACTATCCAACATTCCTCACAGAGAAGAAAATTAAAGCAAATTCCCTCAAATCTCTCCAACAGGAGTGTATTTAGTGGCACACAGAATGCAGTTTGCCTCACAGAATCTACCTGTCAGGAAGCTTGAACCACCAGCTGAGCCAGCAGTGGGGTGTCTCCCCTGCCTCTTGACCAAACTTGAGGGGCAAAGTGGTGTCCTTGACCCTCCCTAGCCCTCATAAAGACAGCCCTCTCCCCCGCCCTCAGCATAGGCCAGGTGAGGGTTTGATGGATTGCTATCCTCCTTCACCATGGTCAAAACAAAGGTCATGGCCCAAGAAAATTGCAAACAACTTTTGCTCACCAGCCCCGGAAGAACGGGTGCATTCGTGACAAGGGGTGAACTTTTTATGATCCCTCCACCCTGGCAGTCTCCTTGGGAAAGGAATTTTTAAAAGTGGGCAGGGAGCCTGTGGCCTCATTGTGCTAACAGAGGAAGAGGGGGCAGCTCTGAGAGCGCTCCAAGCCCATGGTGAGCCCCTGCCTCCTTCTCCAGCAAAGCTGCTCTGTCTCCTCCCTGCTGGGCAAGCACAGAGCCGTTGGGGATCTCCATTTGGGGCCCAGCTTTTAGGGCTTTTCTTACGGTCAGAACAAGTTTGCATTTACTGTTAGCATTTGGGAGACCCTAACATGTGTTGCATGTGTATAAGTATATACACCACAACACTGCATCCTCAGGCTGAGCTTATGGCTGGTAGCAAAGCAATTGGGACCATTCCTGCCTGCCAGGGATGAGGGCTGCCTCACCATGTGAGTGGCTTTGCTTTGCCTTTCTGTGCCTATGCCTTCTCCACCAACCAAAAATTGCAGCTCTGAGGGCTGGAGGAGATATAGGGAGGGTCCCACCCCTCAAGAGAAGCCCAGCTGCTTCGGAGAAGTTGCATTTTACATCTCAGCATGAGACAAAGATCAAAATCTTGAAATTATGAGTGGATATATTTTTTCTAATCCCTATAACTAAACATTTCTGTGAATAGAAACCATTCATTTTATCCTGAATCTAAGTCCTCCTGAGCTACCCCAAAAGTCCTGCCTTTCTGTGTGAGGTGGTGTCTCCCATGATAAAGTGTGGTGACTAATAGGAAAATTCAAGATGGGAACTTTACCAGCAGAATTCTTTATTTTTAGGGGAGTATACACTACAAAACAAACAAACCCTTCCCAAAACACTGATGAGTGCCAAGGGCACTCCAGTTCTTGCCTTGACATTAGGCATCCTCCAGAGACGCATCATCCATCAGCTCTAGCACAGCCTTCCTGGAGTTGGAGCTTACCCAGGGGATGCCCCATGATGGGGGTGAGGAGCTGCCATTTATTTCCACATCCAAACTGGGTACTAAACTGGTCTCCATTGAAACTGATTTATCCATCCATCCATGATTCAAGACTTCAAGGGTTTGTGAGCTGCTCTAAGATGACTGGACAAAAAGCTGGAGGTGGGAAGCATCCCAGTTCTCAGGGAGAAGGCTAGAGAGGAAGTCGAGAGTTTAAAGCCTCAGCCTAAGAGCTCAGGAAAGCTCTTTCTTAATACAAGGGGGCAGCTTTGCCATTCCACGGAGGGAAGGAAAGAGGAGAAGAAACAAGAATTGTGGACAGCAGAAGGTAGGAAGAAAGGGAAAAAGTTAGGGGGACACGTGGTCTAGCTTGATACTGCCTGTTACACTTACGATAGCATCTTGTCAAGGTCAGGACATGGCATTTCCTATAGCACAGATAAGCTTTGTCTTCGCCTGGGCTGCAAGGCAGCTCTAAAAGCAGTGGCTTTCTGCCTCTTCCCTGGGACTGGTTCCAATTAGCGCTGGCTCTGCTTAGCGCCAGCTTAGCCCCAGGATTAGAAATCTCCCCCTGCCAATCCCCTCTGACCCAAACACTTCCTGGGACTGATGGAGCGACCAAATTTCTCCCCTTCCTAAATTGGACAGCTTGCTCTTGTCACCCCAAACTCTGGCCCCTGCAGGGGGGAGAGGAGGAAGGGGGATACGTGACAGAGAGCAGCCCTTTGCCTACTCCTGGGAACAACTTGCCTCCCCCCAGCTTGGAGGAGCCAATGTCCTCAAACAGCCTTTGCAGAGCCTGGAGCTGCAGCCATGCTGGGAAGTACCTGCTGGGATGCTTGGCTTCACCTACCTGCCCTGGGCAGCAGTGGCAGCTCTGACACCCGGCTGGTGGCTTTGGAGTGTTCAAGGTGTCAGGGTGCAGAAGATCACATCTTGGGCTCCTTCAAATGCTCAGAGGCAGGAGGTAGCAATATATGCTCCTGTGGGCTTCTTTGTCTGCAAGTATGTGGCAGGGTAAGTCACTCAGACCAAGCCAGGGATGGTGAAGTGAGTCCCTGAATGGTCCCAGGAGCAGAGATGCGCTGGAGATTTATATTCAGCTCTTGAACAATTCATTCACTGGGGGTCGTCTACACATCTTTGTAAAATGCTGGTGGCTTGTGGGGCTGAACTTGCTGCTTAGGGCACACAGAGGAAAAGAAGAGCTACAAGGACAGGGTGAGGCCTCTGGCTTAGCCAGCAAGTGTCCCTGCATCACAGACAAATGTTTCATGTACATCTCTTTGCAGGGGCAGCTTCAGTGCTGAGAGTTGGGAGAGCTCACTGGGATTAGGAGGAGCCCTGGCCCCAGCAAGGCTTCTGCAGGAGGGGCAGATGGAGCCTGTGGCATAAGCAGGCTATGGTGCAAAGCTGTTTTGGCAAGAGGAGATGTGAGCAAGAGCATCTGTTGCCAGCCCTGGAAGAGACAGAGGGAGCTTTCACCAGCTAGAGCCAGGAGGGAAAGGGAAGGGGCACGCAGCATGTGCCTGGGAGCCTCCGTGCCTCCAGCCTTCTGCTGTTCATCCCCATGCTGCCTTTTGCTGGCATCAACTTTTCAGGAAAATTGCCTTGATTTTATCCTGATGCATAGCTGCAGAATCAGCAAAATTGAGCAAGTTATTTATTTTAGGGACCAGCTGAGCCAGGGCCAAGTGCAAGCTGTCTCCATGCATCTATAGCAGGCACCTCCCTGCATTAAATGATAGGGCCAGTTCCTGGGTTTGATGCCAAAATCCCTGTGAGGAAGAGCTATGTTGACTTTAAGCACCTCTTTGCTGGAAGGGCTGCAACCCTCACACGGGAGATTTAATAATCAGCAACCAGCAAGCGCTGCATTGGGTCCAATAAGGATTTGGATCACTGTACATGAGCTCAAAAGGCTTCCCCCTTCCTCTAACAGCCCCCGAGGGTCAACACACCCTATATGCTGCTTAGCATTAAAGTAGCACAAAGGGGAACCACATCAGTTCCTCCTCCATAGCAGCATCGCTCCACAGGCTTTACTCAAGAGCAGTCACCCCTTTTTAAAGCAGAGAGGTTTTGGGGTGAGTGTGAGAGAATGGGCTACCTGCACCCCAAGACTGTAGAGTGTTTCAGGGATGGAGGGAGGCTTACCAGCACACCTGGGCTGCAGAAAAACCTGCAGCCCACCAGGGACTTGGGGGAAAGCAGTGACACCATCTCCTTTCCACAATTGGGTTGTTCATAGGCAGACAGCTGTGTTTCGGAAGGGGAAACGATCCCAATTAGCTTTCCAGGTGCTCTCTTGTAAATGTATTTCAGGTGGTATAACCACATCTGACTGCAGTCCAGGGTCTCTCTGAAAAAAGGCCTCTGTGTTCTTGTCCCGCCCCCATCCCCTCCTCCCTTAACCAAGGAAGAGGGAGACCATCCAGGAGATAAGAAAACACACATACAGCAAGGGTGATTGCTATTTTAAGAACATACTTTATACAAAATAACCAATTCATATGGAAATAAAATCTACAGACCTCCAAGGATCAAGCTTTTAAAAAAGTTCTTTAAAAAAATTACCCAACACACAGTATTAAACTAACTATTGAGGTAACTGTCGCTCTTGGGGAACAAAGGTAATCAGCAGACCAAGACGAAATATACACAATATAAAAATAAATAGCATTCCCCTTTCCAGTATTGACCAGGAAAGTTCACACAACTTTGCAGCAGCAGGAGAGAGAAGAGGATCCCTGACACTGTGCTCTATGGGATAGGGAGGGAGGTGGGGGTGAGAGCTGGGGCTCCTGGGCAGTAGGTGATGGAGAGGTGCAGTACCTGAGACCCCGCTGGGGAGAGATGGGCTGGGATGACCCACTCCAGTATGAACCCCTTCTTGCACTGAGAAATTCAGGCTTTCAAATCCAACCTTTCCTAAACAACATGGGCAACCATCCAGCTCAGTTTCTAACCAAGTCGAAGATGACCGGAACCAGCCTTCAAGCATTAGTTCCCACCACCCAGCAAGCAGAGCCCCATGCAGGTCAGATTCCCCCCACTGAGGCATACAGGCCCAGGTCATTTTCACAGCTTGATGTAGGAGGTCTCTGCTGGAGCATCAGCTCACCTTCCCATTGCCTGGGGACAGTTGCAAGCAGTTGACAAGGGCCAGGCTTTTGCCCCTATGGCCGCTAACCCTCTCCCCACCCAACAAGAAACAGCACAGCAACATAAGAACAGCCTCACCCAAAAAGAGAAAGGCCCCCGTTTTCTCCTTGTGCCCCCGACAGACAGATTACATTCTTTACAAACTTACAATAATACAAAAAAACCCAAACATACCCAACTTCAGAAAAACGGATGTAGTGGCATAGGCTCTCCTGCTACCTCCTCCACCAATGCAAGTGAAGCAGCAGTAGGTTGCTCTCCTCTGCCAGAAGCATTACATCAGCGGTGCACCCACCCCTCGCCAGCAGCAGCAACAGGCACCTCTCTTCCATGTGCTCTGCTTTTGTGGATGAGGTTCAACTTCACCAACTTGTTCCCTTCCCTTTCTACCTTTCCAAACACAGAAGCAGCAATCAGGTCTCTTCTGGCTACCTAAATTAACCCAATGGTCACTGGGAAAGCAGGAACATGGTGTAGATAAAATGCAGGGCCACAGAAAGCACCTTGATTCCCAATGAAACTGTGAAGCCCCCTTCATGAGATTCATAGCCATCCACTCCTTGACACAATATGGGAAGGTCAAAGCTGCACTGCTGCACATTATTATTGCTTGGAAAAAAATCAGGCAGTGGTGTTCACTGATCTATGAAGGAAGAGAGGCAACAGTTTTCATGGTTGTACACAGTATATAGTTTTAACCTAAGTCCCCTTAGAGGTAGACGTGCCAGGATCATGACTGGGAACCCTGCACAGTGGCCAGGAGCAAATCCTTGTGCTGGCAGAGGGACAGACATCACCGTGCCAGGGTGGCAAACCCTGGGGACACATGAGAGAACACCAGTGAGCCACTGAGGACATCTTATTTTCATGAGAATAAATGTGTACTCCCCACCTGCTTTCTATATGTGTGTGCAGAGGAAACAGCTGGCAAGTTCAACCTTCTGCCCTTCTACTCATGTGGGCAGTGAGCTTTCATCTCCTCACTTGACAGCAACTGACTGCAACAAAGAAAGCAGAAGGAAAGAAACTTGAAAGCTAGGAAGCAAGGAGAGAGGAAATGTTGGCACATGACACAAAAGGGGATCAGAGGACTTTTCAGGCTAAAAGTTGAGGCCTGAGCTCCTGTAGCTGCCTGGCTGGCTTCTGAAAGGGAAGTACTCTGACATACTCCAGTGGTTGACTGCACTAGGTGTCTGCTTGCCCCTTACCAATGTGAAGGCTAAAGAAGTCCCTAATGGCCATCTGGTCTAACTTTGCCCACAACAGGGGACTTTTGCCCACACAGAGTCAGTTCCACTTTTATTTAGAAGATATTCTACTTACTGCCCTTCTGCTAGTGAGCCAAGTGTTTCCAAATAAAGAGGCAAAGGACAGAAGGACTTGCTAGAGTTGGTGAAAATCTCAGTTAATCCTCAGCCCTAATTAATCCTTTATCCCCTCTTCCACTGGTGGGTGTAGCTCTTGTTCTCTCCTGAATTCACTGTCCCCTTTGACACCCACGTTTCAAAAAGAGGAAGACTGTTGCCAGAAGAAATCTAGGCCACTCTTGCACATCAAGGAAAAAACCCAACTCAATCAATGCAAGGCCAGCAGTAGTAAACCTACAAAAGGCTCCATGGTTTCTCAAATACTGCATGTGAGCTGAGGCAGGACAGTAGCTAAGGGCATCACACAGCTCACTACACCTGTGCTTCGAAGGTACACTTGGATGTCACTATCTAGCTTCAAATACATAAATCCCTGTCCTCAATTTCCTTCTCTAGGAGTGAACTGAGCCTCGCTCCTGTCATCTCAGGAGCTCCTATTTGGAGACAGCTGGAAATGGGTCCCTCCCCAGCTCTTTTTCAAGGAGAGAGGTGGGCCGTGAAGAGTGAAAACCAGAATGCATAGTTCATTATGTGCTGATTAAAAGCATTTTCCTTCCGCATGGGCGGCAGGGGTCCTGCCAAGCCCGAGTGTGCTTTGCCCCCATCTGTATGTTAAACAGGTACAGATGGGAAAAGGCTGGAAGGTCAACATTTGAGATGCTTTCTCGGTTACAATAAGCACACGCTCTTAAAGCTTGTCACATGGCCTGCAGCTGCAACGCTACTTTCATAGCCTGCTATCTCAATCTCGGCCGTGCAGAAAGGATACAGCACTCACACACCTGCTCTTCAACTACCATTGCTAGACTTAAAGTGAAACAGGAATTCTGCAAGAGCAAAATCCTCTACCACCAACACACCACAGTAAAAACTTTAGGGAGTTGCTCTGGTTAAGCACAGACCCAGTTGCGTGGTTGCTTTGCAGAGAGGGGGACTGGGAGCAACAACAGCATCACAAATCCCCGTTTGTCTTCCTCAAACCACCCCTCAGGATAGCACTTCCCTGTCACTCAGTTCAGCACCTTCTCTGTAATTCCAAAACGCTTATGGCAACACCGTCTCCTTGGAAAAGGAAAGAACAAAGCCACTGAGAACAAAGCAACAGCCCTGTCTGGACACAGATATCTGACAGAAGACTGACAGAGATCAGTAGAGAAAATAAAGGAAGGTTGTTTTATACTTTCATTTTAAACAGAGAAGTGTTGGGGTGAGAAGCTGCAGGAGAACTGCCTCAGTCAGCAGAATGAAAGACAGCCTCTGTGATTAGCTTTCAGATAAGACATCAAGAAGCTGATAGCTCTCCAAAACCCCGAGAAACCACACTTACAGAAATATACACAGGAGATTTGTTTCAGAAAGCCTGCATAAGAAAGACATTTGGCAGATGAGAAAGAATCAGAAACTCTTCCAAGAAAAGTGTCTCCATGTACTTTAAAGTCACAAATCAAATCAGTTGGCCCTTGAAGCTTCAAATTTACTTTCCTCTTTTGTCCTCCTCATTGCAGGCTGGTGTCTTGGATTGCTACTGAGTGGTTTGGTGGGTCACACCACGGAATTTATAGACTGTAAACTTCTGCTAGATACAGCTAAAAATCACTATGAAACCTCAGTGATTTGCCTTCTTAAAATACTTAGTTGAATTGCCAGGGCCTGCAGTACCTAAGAAGCTCAAAGCTTCCAGAGTTGCAGTGGGGGTTTATACAGTGTCATTTACAATGGCGGCTAAACATCCCAGGAGCTTGGGAACACCACACACAAAGGAGGAAGTGGTGGGGAAAGCAAGAGGCTAAAAGGCAGGAGTAGCATACAAAGCTCTTCTGAGAATATCGGAAATTTTTTTGGCATGGTCAACATCATATTTGTTCTATGTGTTGTATAGTCTTGTTTAACAAGAAATCCAAAATTATAGCAAAACACATCCTCTGTATGGCAAAGATAGTAGCTACAGTAAAATTTGCAAAGTCACTAGCTCAGGATGCTTTCTGAAAAAAGGACCAACTGGTAATATATTATACTACAGCAATGCTGGGAGATGAGAAAGAGGGCTTCCAACCAGCGTCTAGAATTTCTCTGTATTGTGTTAAAATATTATTTAAGATAGTGACATAAATATGGCACTCAAAAGCCAGGATATTTTAAAATGCAACTACATTTCTCCTGCACTGCATGCCAACCCATGGCATGTACCACTCTGTACATAAAGAGCTGCCATTTTAAACTCTTCTAAATCCCTCCATAAACCCGTCTCTCTCACAATATCTACAAACCAGCTCTGCAGAGCATGGGTTGGGAAACCATAAACTATAGAATTCACATTTTCTGCTCCTCCCCAAATATTTCCACTAGCATTCCACCCCAGCAATCTGCTCCCAGCCCTGTGCCCTCTGAGAGGTGCCAATTTCCTGTGATGTGTTCAGATTGTACCTAGCAAGATAGGGCTCTGTTTTGTGGGCATCCTAGATATCATCATAAAAAAACCCAAACCCAAACCCCAAACACTTATGACAAAGCATTTAAAAGTCTGGAAACTCTGAACTAAGATTCCACAAGTAGCTCTCCACCTTAGCATGCCCTGTCCCCAGGATAACTCTACTCCCGTAGCCCAGCCATAGTTTCCCCTTTGCTATATTAGTACTTTCCTAATATAAACCATGTGTTGTCACAACAGCAGCTTGTTAGTCACTTTAATAAGAATTACTGACTACATCAAAAGCCATTTACCTAGAAACCCTTCCAGGAGAAGCCAGCTTCACTAATTTCTTTTGTCTACCATCTGCAAGTCAAACCCTTCTCCCAGATTTGCATGATGTCAGGTAAGGGACAATATCTTCATGTCACATGCTCCACATCTATCACTAACACTCCACTATGCTCTCCAGGCAGAACACAAGCAATTCTTGCCTTTCTTATTCCTACCCTGTTTTGATCTGGGCTTGGTACTCATCCAGCTACCATGACCACTAGAACCATGTTTTCAGTGCCAGTTCCAGCTGAAGGCCAAGAGTGGTTCAGCTTGGTTGGGTATTTTTACAGCTTCTAAAAATGTCCTGTTCCACAAAGTTCACAATGAGCTGAAAGAAAGGCACTTCAAATATTCGGATAACTGTGTGTAATACAGAAGAGACAGGTTGAAGTATGACAGAAGTTGTTTGCAGAATCTACATTTCCATTTCCAGAATTTTGAATACTTTGCTACAAGTTATATTTTACAGATCCTCTATTTTTAAATGTGCTATTTAAAATTATTTCAATATCTACAATGAACTAAAGATTGCTTTACAAGGAGAAGTAACCGTGTTTTCATTTGTCCCAGGTTTATTGCCTCAAACAGCACTTATACTCACAGTTTTTCATAAATACCTACTATGCTCCAGGGAAGGATTCAGACCTGTGTACCTGAGCAGCTGGGGCACTTCTGAAAACCCACTGCCACCGGGTAAGCCAGCAGCAGACCCTCAGATCTGGGACAAATCCAGATGAACTGTAGCATAATGTTCTTGGCTGGGGAAGAGAAGCTTGACTTCTCAGTCAAAGGACAACCTTCAGAATCACCTATTCCAGTTTATACCAATTCACCAGTGACAATTGCTCCCTGACAGATGAGCACAAATGAAAAAAGAAACAATCAGCCAAAGTCCACCCACCAAAAAATCTCCCTTTCTTAGCGTAATAGCATCTACAGGTAGATATTGTCAGTAATTCACATTATGTCGAAGTCTTCCATTCCAGAGGAGCCAGCAACTCACTGGACTAAACAGACAGCAGCTATAGCTCCCAGGCTAGATGCAGCAGTGAGAAGAACTGCATTTATAAACACGCCTGTGGGAACAGCATGAAGAAGTTTACCTGTTAGGTTTAGAAAATGCCTTGGCTCTACACAGCTCATCAGAGGCGTAAGTACTGCAGCGATAGGGCAGTAAGACTCATTGGTAAGAGGGTACTAATGTGACAGTCCTTCCCTATTCTAACTATTTCAAGAAAATTTCTCATCTTTGAGGCTTTCTGTGCTTCCAAAAACTAAGGACAGAAGGAGTAATGGCTCAGTCAGATGCTACTTGCCATTTGCTCAAACAGCTTTGCCAACACATGGTAGATCTACACAGCAGGACAAAGGTGGTGCAGTCACACACGATAGTGCATCTCAGCTAAAGATATGAGTGATGGTACCATCTAAGAAAACAAAGCAAAAAATTCTCCAGAAACCTGGAGACAAAGATCCAGCTGACACCACAGACTGAAGGGCATGCTGCTCTGTCCTCACTTTTGCTGCCACTTGTGCTTTCTCTAGCACAATTTATCCAACACTTCTTTGTTTTAACCATATAATTGTCCCTAGGGCAAGCAGCATCCTGTACTAGGGCTGTGGTCCCAGCAGATCTTGCTGCCCAATCTTGTCAGGTAGCAACTTCACCTTGGTTTACCCCAGCTCATCCAAGAATATAAGAATATTCCTCCAAAAATAATCAACTCTATTTCCTTATTAGGTTTAAGATGTGAATAAACAATCTGCAGATGAGCTTCCTGCCAAACTCATTTGTCAAACCTACACTTGAATGTCAGTGCCTGGTGAAGCGCTGGCACACACGGGTTCCCCAGTGCCGTACCGCAACTGGTGAGGAAAGCCCCTGCAGGTCACACAGCCTCTGAGGGAAGATGCCACTAGCCCTGTAAGACTTGTTGCTGTGGCATCAATGATGACTAAGGTAAACCAAGTCAACTTGAACATGTGGCCCTCTTGTCCCTCATCCCCTGAGCCGTGCCACCTCAACATTCAATTTTGAATCGGTGCGTTCTGATTCACCTGCAACTTCCAGACACCAAATCCAACTCCATAGACAAACAAATGGCTCACTACAGCAAAACATCTGTTCCCTTCATGCTCCTCTTTCACAGGCAACCAAGAGCGGTCAGGAACCCTGGGGTACTCTCTGCTTCACTGCTGCTAAGAACTGAATATAGTCAAGGGACAGAGAAAGAAAGGCAGGGAGGGACTTGGTTCCACTCCTTGGGCAGCAGGGCAGTACAGATTTGTGCAGAATTTGTTCTACTGGATGGGTGCTGCTCAGCTGGTTTCACCAAAACTAGTCTAAGATGACCAGTTATGCCATTTTCTGTTTTCTAGAGCATACATTTCTCCTATCAGAAAGGCAAGGAGAAGGGTGCTATACTAGCAGAAGGGACAATGCCATGAGTGTCCTGTCCTGGTTTCAATTCCTGGTCCTGGTTTCCTTGTTCCCCCATGATGACAGGAGCTGGAGGTGCACTCAGGCCCTGGATCCAGAGAAGCAGAGATGGGGGTGAGAGGGGAAGGAGAAAGAAACAAGAGAAAGAGGTGGACACGTTATGCTCCTGAGCAATTCCTGCTATTAAGTCAACCAACTGTCGGGTTGTGTCTCGGTCACAGAGGACAAGAAAGAGGACAGCAAGTCATCCATCACATGTTCCTTCACCTCTCCCCACTCCCCCCAAACCCTTGCTCTGTCCTGAAAGATTTCAGTGTGATATGATTGTAAACAGTTAAGGATTCCTCCAGTGCTAAGCCCACTACAAGCTGGGCCCACCCCCTCCCTCATTATGTACAATACATTCACCAACAACAGAAATTTATTTAAAAAGGCAACAGGTTAAATTCTGTAAACTGGATCCAGCTCCAAAACACACAAGTTAATACTACAAGTAAAATTCCATCATCATCCTCTTCCACCCTGAAAAATATACCTGAGTTTAGCAGTCAATGAAAGTTTCTGCCCCCACCCCCGCCCTCCCCACCCAAAAAACCCCTCAAACCCTGAATGAGACGCAGTCTCCAGTCACAGAAAGTCACTAATTTGTGATGCTAGCCCTGTGGTGGTGAGCCAGCTGCTTGGCTGGCTGGGGCTCAGCACCACTCCAGGTTTCCAACACAAAGCCATCATGGCACAATGTTCCATGGACCCAGGAAGCTACATGCTGCTCGGGCTGGGGGAGGGTGGGAGGAAGGCCTGCCCCTCCTCCCCCTTGTCCAAATCACGTGTGGCTTTCATCTTTGTGAGATCCTTCCTACCTCGGACTAGCTCTGGAAGAGAAAGAACAAGAGTTGGAGGCTTTAACTGGCAGCTTTAGAAAGGAACAATTTCATGATTGCATGCAGTAAGTTCAAAGCTAGCACTATTGGTCCACCTAGATTATGTTTTACAGTCAGCTGAGACTACAGAGACATCTTCAACTCTAGCCATTCACTTCCCAGCTTCCTCCAGTACATGCTACTCTCACCAAACACTTTAATTCTTTAACCAGAAGGGTAGTTGGGAAGAGAAAGACTTGCATTTCGACTCTGCTCTCTCTATCAGCCCTTACTTGATCCAGAGGCAACGCTGATGGTTTTTGTGACGTCAAATCTTCCCGGGACATGGTTGCTGTAGGCATCTTCGGGAAGGGAACTTGAGCCTGATGCATTTGCATTCTGGAGCCAGGTTGAATGGAGAGAGTTTTAGCACATGAACGTCAAGAGCAAATACCATCTACTTTGTTGAACGCATATGTACAACATTCATATACAAGCATGCATCTTGTCTATTCTTCTTTCTGGTGTCCCCCCAAAACACAACCTTTAAATCATGCCACACCCCTAATGGCTTAGTTGTAAGCCAAGTTCCCTGAACACTAGAAGAACTGTCATGCTGGGACTATGACAAAACAGTAACAGTCTAAGTACATTTATAAAATCTGAGCAGGGAATTTTTGGAGTAGCAGAATTTTCTACTTGGGAATAAAATGTAATATGCACAGTCTTAGTGAGAAGTAATTTTCTGTGAGGGAAATTTAAGAGAGAGAGGAAAGGCAAAGCAAGAGGATGGGAAAAAGTAGAGGAGTTCGTAACAAGAGGCTAACTTCCACTTTAGTTAGCTACTCTGCCCCACTATGAGAAAGATGCAATAAAATACTTGCAAAGAAAAAGGTAAGAGTCTATTTGATTAAGACATGCACAACCCCAGACGACACATTAACAAAACACTGATTAAGACATGCACAACCCCAGACGACACATTAACAAAACACTGTCATATAAAACAAAGCACTGATGTGGAGGTGGGTGGGACAGGCTAACAGGTTTCCATGATACTGATTGCTACTTGTTTTAAGGAGCTGCAATGAGACTCTCTTTCCAGCTTAAAAGCCTTCTTATTCCAAGGGCCCAAGAAACATCCATTAGCCTTTCAACTTCGCTTGCCATCTCCTCTGACTTCAAGTCATATCCTTTCAAGGATATCCAACCCAGGCATCACCCCCCTCCCACCATGCCTTCTCACAGAAAACATGATCTTACCCCGAGGGTCTATACAAGTCCTGGGGTGGCCCCCCAATGCCACCTCCACTGCCTCTCTGCTCCATCAGCAAGGCCTGAAAGTGACCTAGATTCTCATCTCGGCAGCGGTACAGGGGTCCCTCCTGAGAGAGGCCGTTGGGCTGGCCGGAGGCTGGATGATGAGACAGGTGAGCATTCATAGGTGATCCATATGTCCTGGGCTGGAAATGACTGGCAGGATGCCGGGATGCATAAGGAGAGCCAGTCTGTAGCATCACCCCATGGGAAGGAAAAGCTGACGGGCCAAATCCCATCCCTGAACCCAGGTGTGGTGGGGGGGCTCCGTAGAGGAACTCCCCTGCTGCCACTGAGCTTTGCCTCTTTGTGGCTGCGTTGTGGTTGTCCAAATCAAGAAACTCTTTGGGACTCTCTGGTCTTTCCTGGGACTCTTCGGACTTCTCATCTTCAGGCCCCAGATCCTGCCCGTCACTTGGAGAAACCTCTTTGGCACTCGCTATGTCCATGCGGTTGGGAGAGGCCAGGGCGGCGCTCAGTGCCTCACAGCCCTGCAAGCTGCTGGTGGACCCCCGGTCTGGGAAGGGGGGTCTGACCAGGGGCGGGTGGGCAGTAGGGTGACCGCTGGGGCTGGCCTGGGGGTGAAGGGGCCTCTGCCAGTCCGAGTAGCCCTGTGGACAGGCGTAGTAGGGTGGTCGCTGGTAGTGGTGGTAAGAAGTTTGAGGCTGCGGCTGGTAGGGGTAGGGCATGCCCTGGGGTGGTCGATACCGAGGGAAGACACTGGGGTGGGCGTTGCTTGGTTGGAAACCCCGTTGGGGGAAATTCTGGGAGTGGGAGGCAGGAGGAGGGGGCTTCCCCCCCATCACAGGGCCAAAGCCCTGCAGGCCCGGGTTGATGTGGTAACGCCCGGCCGAATTTGGGTATTCCAGACCGGGCATGTAGAGAGGGTGGAACTGGTTAGGGGCAGCCCCCATGGAGCCAGTGTCCACACTGGGGAGGCCAGTGCCCTGCCCCATGCAAGGCACAGCTGCTTCGGGCAGAGCCTTCCCACTGCCACAGAGGGGCTTCTCCAGGAGGCTGGCGGCTAGCCCCTTGCCCTCAGTGCCAGCCGCTGGCCCCTCGCCTGCTGCCCCGTTCTCAGGCAGGGGACCCCCTCTCTCAGAGGTGGGCACCAGGTCCCTCACGCAGCCCGGGCCGCTGGCGTAACTGGTTTCTGCCGACCATATGCCCTTGCCCTGTCCTGCCTTCAGGTCGCCCTTCACACCGGAGCCATCCCCCTCTCCATCTGGGGGCAAGACATGCCTGGTGCATTCCATGGGCAGTGGGAGCTTGGGATGAGGTAGGAGTTTGGCGTAGGCTCCGTCGGGAATGCCTATACACTGAGCCTTCTCGTCCATGCCTGCTGGTGGCTCCACTAGAAAGAGAAGAGGAAAAAGTCATGCGTTGGTCTGATTTTGGAAATTGTCTTTCCCTGCCCAGCATGTGCACACATGTTTACTCAAAGCACACGTCTCAAAGAGCAATTCCTACTAGCTTAACCAGGTCTACCACAGTAGCCTCTCAGCATCCTCTTTTGCTGTTGACTCAAAGTGCTGGGAAGCTCTGACTGACAAGTCCCTAACACCTGGATGAAGAAAGCATCCAAATTTTACGCAAATGGAAGAGAAAAAGGGATGATTTTCTGAATCCATGAAGGTCCTTCTATCGTAAGTACTCCAAAGCCTTCAATGTCCCATCCTCTACTCAAACCACTCTACAGAACTGTCAGAGCAAGGCATCAAGATAACTGATCTTTGCTGGGGCTCCAGCCTCCCTTCCACACCCATCACATAGTGTTTCCTTCAGAGACCTTTAGTAATTCTGAAGTGCATTTTTGCATGGTTAGGCAATCTTTAGTAGCTCCTGTTTTTAAAAACTCCTCATGAGGTTACACTTCTTGTGGAAAGGTACATGTGGACTGAATCCTTAAGATACAGGCCCGCTGTAGTTTGCAAACCACCAGGAGGTCGCACCTCCGCCAGAGCAACTTTGCATACGTGGGTTTGGTCTGACGTGTGAGTGTGCAGAGGTTGCCTAATGGAGAGGCAGATTTGGGAAATACCACAGTGGGGTCCACACAAGAGAAAGCTAAGAAGCTGGGCTAACACCAGCTTGATTTCAGGCTGTGATGCCCCTACAAGTCCACAAACTCCACATACTCACAGCTTGGGCAGAAGTGCTAGCACACACCAAGATACTGCGGGGCCAATCGCAGCCATATTCTAACCAATGGTGATTTGAACAGCTACTCTGCCCTGCAATCACTCAATGTCCTCCCCCGGCCTCTGTTCTATATCCAGCACAGTTAAATGATGATGACTTTTAAGTAATGCCATACAAGGAAAGAGTTTCCTCTTAGTGCAAGGCACATGAGGGATCAATAAAAGATGTAAGGGTTTTGATCTCTGCTTTACCAGCTAGAATTACTGAAAAAGAAATATATTTTTTTGATCTCTGTGGTTTTTTGATCTCTTCTTTAGGTTTGTTTTATTTTTAAAGGTGTTTTTGATCTCTAGTTTATCAGGTAGAATGAATGAAATTCAACTAGAAAGAAACTTGCAATGGCACACACAACATGCTGCCACCCCACCTGAACTAACATGCTGCTCAGGGCCTTTTGGGAAGTCTTGTGTGAAGATTTTGAGATGTCAAGAGCTCACAAGGCACATATGCATTTCAGAGGAGAAGCTGTACTGTACACTCAAAGGAGTATATTTAAACCATTTATTCACATAATATCTTCTTTCCTTACCTAACCCTCTGCAAATCCTATTTTTATATTGTCCAAGTGAGCTCTAGAAGCATCACAGCCTATGCTTTGTGTTTGCACCCCATGGCAAACGGATAACTTGCAGGTATAGGTGGGACAGAGGGGACTCTGGCAGGCTACAGTGAAATGAAACCATTTTAGAAAAATCTAAGAGATGGTTAGAGCAGAAAATATATTCCAATTTAGATTAAAAAGACATGCATAAAAAAAAAAAAGGTGTGTCCCACAACTATTTAATCAATAATTTCATTCTTTTTTAGAAAAAAAAAAATCTGCTTTTGTTGCTGAGTCTCAGACACTGCTTAAAATTGACTCTGGTAAGCCTGAAAGTAAGGACATATTTTCCACTTCTCTAGTGGCACAAATCCAAATAAAGTCACATTTGCAGACATAGGTTTTATGCATCTGCAAGACAGTTAAGTTTGGGGCCCTACAAGTTTGGAAAGTTGGAGTGCTCCCCTCACCCTCCTTGCAAGCGCTCACTGGTGGGCAGAGGGTCTGCCCTGGCATGGGGAATGGTGATAGTGTGCAGCAGGCGTGGAGGATGCCTGGCAGTGAGCAAAGGGGAGGTGGGCAGGGGATGCAGGCAACAGATGCAGGCAGGGAAGGTCAAATGCTACCAGTGGGTGCTTGAGGGGTTACCTTGGTTGCTCTCCGTCTCCATGGTCTGACTGGTTGGATCCTGCGAGCTCCCGTTCCCCACGACAGGTTTCGGGGGCTGCACGCCAGCAGCAGAGGCAGAGTGAGCCAGCTGGGGAAAGGGTCCAGGGAGGTGTGGGGGAGGTGGTTGGCGAGGGTGGTAAGGCACACCCGGCGGGCACACACGGGAGGACAGCTGCTGCATGGCGATCATTTCTGGGCTGTCCATCATGGAGTCCCCGCCCTGGCACCCTCTTTGAACCTGAGGTGGTCCCCCAAACAGAGTGGTCGGTGGCTGTGGCATCCTCTGGCCAGTGGCTTTCCCGGACGGTCTGATATATCCTGAGGGAGGCACCCCGTGAGGTAGGAAGTTTGATTGCTCGGTCCACTGGCTGGGAGTAAGCGGTGGCCTCATGGCCTGGGGGTCCATCATATGACCCAGGACACGGGGCTGGAGCGAGGGCCCCATGGGTGCCTTCTCCTCTGGCCCCACAGCTCCCTGGCCAGTGGGGCCGTGGCTGCCATTCCACAGGGCTGGGTGAGCGCGGTTCAGGTACTTGTAGGGCCGGTACATGTGCCCCGGGGGGACCTCTGAGCCCTCCAGCGGCCTCACGGGGGGCCCATTGTGCCTTGTGGGGAGGAAGCCCTGCTGGAACTGGGCTGGTGGGTAGACAGCATCGGGCGGGGGGCCACTGATGCGCCCCAGCTGCAGGGCACCTGGCCGGGGGCCGAGGCCTGTGACATGGGTCGGTCCTGCGCACGCCTGCTTCTCTGGGGCAGCCAGCCTGTGCCCGCGGTGCTCGCTCAGTCCCACAACCGGCTGCGGAGGAGGGAAAGAGAGAGGCAGGGCGAGTCTCGGTGAGAGCCGTCCCACCCTGAGGGGCGGAGAGGACTTGTGGGTCCCAGGGATGCTGGATCCCTTGGCTGTGACATTTCTTACCTGCATGGCAAAGTGCTGGTGCTGCTGGACCGGGTCTCCGGGATGGGGCTCAGGCACTCGTGACGAGCCATAGAGTTTCGTGGGGTCTGATCCACGCAGGGGACCAAATGTTCCTGGCACAGCTGGTCTCTGGGGGACAGGGAGGGGTGCGAGAGGGAGAAATAAATTTGTGAAGCACAGAAAAGGAGCAGAGCTGCTGCAGGTGAGGGGAAGCTGAGGCTGGAGGAACCACATAGATGAGTAAACAGGCTTTTTGGAAATACCATGAAAAACCTGTAGTCTCTTTCCTATGGACACATCTCCCCTGCCAAAGCTACATCCTTACACCCCAGCCACGCATCCCTGCACTCAAGGTTGCCATACACTCACTTGCCACCCAACTACTCGGGAGCAAACAAGACTGGATGGAGCAATGGTTTGCTCCAAGGAGAGGGGCAGACCACAAGACTATGCACAATAGGACGATGGTGGAATGTGCTGGATTTCCTTCAAAATACTCATTGCCTTCAGCTCTTCTACAGCCTCCCACTATCTGTATCACAAGAATCACTCTAAAAATGTTGTTTGATCTCTAGCTAAAAGGGCAAAGGGTAGACTGGATCTCAGAGGAGCAGCTGATACACCACACCACAAGACATCACTGATTAAAATGGAAAAGGCAGTGAAGGATGGGTGAGGAATAGCCCAGAGGGGAAGCAGAACAGGTGGCATTCAGAGAAGAAATGTTGAGCTAAAGAGAGGTCACTGCTGTAGTCTAGGGTGGCCTTGTGCTTGGTTTCATTTGCTGCTTTTATAAATACTCAAGACACAAAATACAGCAGTACACAGATGGCACAAAGTTACCAGGCATCTGTAAACAATTGAGACAAAAGAAGATCTCACTCAACACCATAAACTGGAGGTTAGAGAGAGGAAATGTGACTCTTTTCCATGCACAACAGGGTAACTCTCCAAGAAGAGAAGAGAACTGGGGGAGCCAGGGTTGGCACAAGCCCCCACAGGGACATGCTGGCCATGGGAATTATTAGGGGACTGTTCCCAGATAGTGTGGCAAAGACTGAGACTGCATCAGTTTAAATCTAAGAGCTGAAAAGTTTCAGCCGTGGAAACCATAGCCCTGACCCTTAATCTCTGGAAAAAGGTTCTTGCCCTGCAGTAGGGATTTTGCAGTAGAGACCTCAATTTCCCTTTACCTCCCTGCCCCCTCAGGCATGATGGGTGAAGAACAGCAGAAATTGCTCCTTACCATCTGTCCGGGATGTGGCACAGGGCTGGGCATGCCGCCGTACTGCAGAGAGCGAGGGAAACCTCGCCCATTGGAAGGGCCCACTTCTCGAGAAGGCTGCATTGGGTTGCCACTTGGATCCTCTGCAGAGGACGAGGAGAAGGAGGAGGAAGAGGAAGAGGAGGAAGAAGCAGGAGCCCTGGAAGCAGCTCGATATGGTGGAGGTTTTCCTCCATTTTCCAGGCGTTGCTGCCTTTTGCCTGGTCCATCTGGATCTCGTGACCGAGTCCAAACACTGCCTGTGCTGGAGCGACCAGCCCGTCGGCTCCTCTTCTCTCGTCTCCCATCTTCTCTGATCCAAAACTCCTCATCTGTGTCTCCATCTTCCCCAGGGAAGTGTTTCATCATCGCTCGGTGGAAACACCTCTCTAGGTTGTAAGCCATCTTGGTATATTCTGCAGTCAAAAAACCCCAACAACATCAGGGACAGAGCCTCATAAAGAGAAACAGTTAAGCAATATCAGACAAACCATCTCCCCTCCACAAAATTTCTTTGAGGAAGACTTTTGTTTCTAACTAGTCAACTGGCTTAAGTTCTTAATCTCAATAAGCAAAGCAGCATCAGATTTTTTCAGTAACCCCACCAGAGGACAGGCACATAGACGTGACAAAGTACTGTTAGCAGCAGAGCCTGCAGAGTCAGCATTAACTCAGTGTTCCAGCACAGTGCCAAGAATTACATTACAAGAAACACCACCTCTGCTCGCAGAGATGCGTGACCCACACAGTTAGCCAGCAGAGTGCTGAGAGAATAAATGTGAACTTCCAGCAATGCCATTTGATTATATTCAGAGGCTTTTCTTGGACTCGTTCAAAGCTCTGCTGTATGCTACAAGATAGAGGAAAATCAGCAAACATATTTTATCCATGTACAGTTTTTAAAACACTTGCTGACCCTGACATGAAAGCTATTGCCAACACCAGTGTCCCCAGTGCATCATTTCCACAGGACAGTTCTGCTCAGGGGAGCTCCTACTTTTCATTGGAGTGTATAGGAAGGAAAAGACATGTGAGAGGTGTTAATGGCAAGGGCTTGAAGCAAATGACTTTCCAGTTGTTGCCACTAAACTAACCCTGAAGTTCCTTGGGAAACAGAGCTCTCCCAGTGGCAGTGCAGGAATGCTTTTATTTGGGGCCCACAGTGACAAGCAGGGTAGCTTTATTTTCCCTTTCAAGGCGGTGCTGGTGAGACACAGTCTGCAGAGATGACCCACCATATGGGAACTGATTTCTTACCTAAGCAACGTGTAGAATTTTAATTGGCATGGCAATTAAACCCAGTGTTTCTTGTTTGCAGACTTGTGTTGTTCATTCAATAGCCAAGGAACTTAAAATCAACCTTTCCCATCTAAAGGACTAAGGACCCAGTTCGTTCCTTACTTTTCTGTGGTAGTCAAATACTGTGAGCTAAATGGACTCAAATCCTTTTTAAACCCTGTGTTAGATATTATGAGAAAAAGGAGTGTACAGGCATACACAAGTATGCAAAGGAATGAGCTCACAAAGAAACAGACTTTCTTCTCTTTGTATATTCTGCCTTCAACATCTACTAACATGGGAGTCCCTTAGTATGCTGTTCCTTAATTCAGCATGACGAAATTGTGCTAAAAACTTTGCTAAAATCCCAGGCCTTATTACTCGGGAGCTCCTACTCTTTCGTCTGGCCTTCCAAAAATAGCCTGAAACAGAACAAGCACAAATCAAGTACTGGTGAGTAGGAAGAGATCACTGCTTGCTTTGATTGAGCATTGTGAATAGATGAACTTAGCATCTTACTGCTCTTACCACTGCCTTCACCATTGTATTTAAGACAGTTCCTGAACATGGTCTTCATATCGCCCACAAATTCTTCCTTGGTGCAGTACTGACCTCCATTCAACTTCTTCTCCATGCTAGAGATGTCCATGGGGGCCTGAAATGCAACAAAACCTCCCTTCAGTTACAGCAAGTGTAATGGGGCTCTCAGAGCTGCATAGCTATCTTCCTCGCAGAGAGGGGATGGGGAATGCTCGCCTGAGAGGCAGCCTCTCATCTTCGGTTTCTTTGGCTTGTAAGATTAGAAGGGACTACTAGAGTCATGCAGTTTGACTATGAGGGTAAAGCAGTCCTCAAAACGTCAAAACACTTCCAAAAAACTGCACCCCACTCAACAAAGTGTATCAGACAAGATCGCTGGACCACTTTCCATACCTTAATGATCTGGTAGTAGTTGGGAGCATATGATTCATCAACAGGCTCCAAGAAGGGCCAAGAGTCCTTGTGAGCCTTTACCACATCTAGAACTGGCAGTAGCAAAAGAAAGGTGAATGGTTACACACACATGACAAGAGGAGCATGCGAAGGGGGAAGCTAGGACAGGACTAACCTTTGTACATGGCTGTGAACTCATCATCCAGTTCAAAGCTGTAATGGGAAGCACAACAGTGAATATGAGGACATACAAGACATGCTCTTGTACTGCATCTTCCCTTCCACTCCATAAACAGTGCAATAATGCTGACAAAAAGGCCTCATCACAAACAATCCCCTAGCATGGACTAAATCCAGATGTTTCTGAGCTTACTCTTCACTGTTCTCCAACCTCACTTCTTCTCATTCCTGTGAATGATCACACTCCTCTTCTTCCATACTCACTACTTTAACACATTTGTGTGCTGCATACTCACAGATCCTTGGTCCTTCGCACTTCCCTGGTAGGGGAGCTGGGATCCAAGTGGGAAAGCTCAGGGGGGAGCTCCTTCCCCTGCGCCAGCAGCCAGGCCCGCTCTTCACGAAGCTTCCTCCTCCTGGCCCGTTCTGCAGTGGGGAGAGGTGAAAAACCATTCATCACTCCTTGTCAGTAACATCTTGCAGTGAAAACAAAGGGTGCTTCTGCAGCTCTCAAGAACTCCAGTGAAACATCCTTGTTCTTTCAGCAAAAGCAGCCACAGCACAGGAGGAAAGGAGGTGAGACTACAGCACACTATCAGCATGCCTCTTCATTTTTCCTCGACTTTACAATCATTGATTTTGAAGCATTACTGTGCTCCCCATGGCAGCTTCCAGACAAATTCCTGACAACAGCGTGGTACAAAGAGAGAGTTCAAGGCAGACCTAGCGTAGATCAGCACTATGGAAAGAGCTGTTTTATTAATTTACCATCCTTCAGATGCTTCACCTCAGCCAGGTGAGCCCAAGGCAGTTGGTTTTGTACTGAAGCGGATGAAGAGCAGTCCTGAGGGAAGGGTGAAGTTCTACCAGCTGGGTGGCAATGAGTAATTGAGGTCATTTATATCTTCCACCACCATGACTAGCTTTGGGAAGATTGCTTGGGTAGGCCTTCACAGCCATCAGCAAGCTGCCACACAGGAGGGCCACTGGGACAGGTTTGGTTTAAGAGGTGAGAGACAGGAAGAGGCAACGCTTGTAATATAACTTGTGGTTTGCAACCAGACAGCTGGCTAGCAGATTGCTTCATAATAGAAAGTTTATAGGCTCTTATGAACCTCATTTCCTTTTTCTCATAGGAAATGTGAATTCATTTGACTTATTAAACACCTGCGGTTGTACCAACTTTCTGTAGGATCAGAATTCTGTGAAAGTAATGTTCAAGGAGAGATATCATATGAGTAAGACCCCAGAAAACAGACCACATCGAGGAACACTCAGAGTGAAAGAAAGATGGGGGAGACTTGGCTAATACCCTCTAGTGAGGGCTCCATCTTTGGAAAATGTTAATGACTCAAGAAGCACCAGCTCTGATAGAAGAGTACTAATTTACTGTCTTACTCTGTCAGTGAAAAGCAAACTTGGGATGGGGGTTGAGGGCACAAGAAAACAAGGAATAGCTACAAGGTGGGCATTTCCAGGGAGGTCCATGGCCAGATATGTCAAAGACTGATAAAGTCCAAATTTCCTGTTAGAAGACTCTGGGTAGCACTGAAGTTGGGAGGACTGGACTTGCATCTAAGATGTCCTACAGAATCTAACAGCATCCATTATAACATTTAATGATGAGAAATCCAACATCAAGTTGCAGTTAACAGATATTATCTGTGTCTGTCCAAGCACAGTTCAGTACTTTGTTCTTCTTTCATAAAATTAGGAATCTAGTACAATGTTGTCTAAGTGACGTTAAGTGAGAAAGCTGAGAAAAACATGAGGTGACGATTTGGGCAGCAAAAGGAAAATCTCATGGCAACAGTAGCCATAAGGTAAGGTGATGTAGATTTTAGAAATCCATCAAGGCCTGCCAAGAATCTGATCTGGTAAACTGACAGGAATCAAGGAGCCCTGATGCCAGACTGGAGCTCAGTCAGGATTAATGACAGGACCCTCAACCACAGTAAATAATTAATATAACATGTTAAAGATCACTGCCAGAGCTCGTTGTCATGCTGTTGGCCTGGGATGAATCCTACACCCAGCAGCTTTCAAAATCTAATGCCCTAAAAAGTACCTCAAACAGCTAGAAAGTCATATGTGCGAGAGATGATGTTAGAGCAGCATCTGGGAAGAGAACTGGGAAAGTCTAACCTGCTGTTATGGTAGAAATCTAGAAAGCTGCTTTAACTCATAAATTCAGGAAAGCACAGATGGGCTCAGCAGGAGGCTCCGCTACCTGGGGTGCGCGTTGGAGTGGGGGGAAGTGAAATCCCAGACTGGAAACAGGAATGTGATCTAAAAACAGACATATAGTCCAAAACTGAGAAGCAGGTGAAGTGCTGAGGAAGTTCATCACAGAGCAGGTATCTTGCCCTGGGTTTCACATCACTCCTCTACATAAGACCTTACCAAATTAATGTTAAATCCCAAACAGACTGCAAAATAAAAGAAAATCTTTCATAGTCCAAAATCTCTGTTGATGGATGTCCAGTTTTAACAAGTCTGAGCCAAGGAAAACAGATTACTTCATTTTCAAATCACTTTCTGTCCACTGTAAGAACTGTCATGAAAGTAAATGCTACTGGAGGGTGTGCTTGGCAATAAGCAAAGATGGTTAAGAAGCCAAAATTTTACCTGGATAGCTGCAGTTTCTAGGGATGAAAAATACCGCAATGATTTAACAGAACAGTTATTTAAATAACTTTTCCAAACAGCTTTTGCATCAGCTTAAAATGAGACTTCTCCTGACTTAGCCTAAATTGACTAGGAATAAGTTTAAACTAAACTGAAAGAAACTGCACAAACCAAAATAAAAGCATCTCTGACAAGAAAAGCACAAATATATGCTAAATTTGCTTTAAACAGTTTACTGCCCAATCCCACACCAGTTTCTTGGAGTAGCTCTAATGTCTTTGCATCAGATGATGTAGTGATTGCCTTTACCCAGATGGCTTATACCAAAACAAGACCTTTTTACTGGTAAAATTATCTTTGCAGGACTTCTGGAACTTCAAGATTAATCTTGTCCATACAGAT
This sequence comes from Brachypteracias leptosomus, assembly GCA_013401335.1. Lineage (NCBI taxonomy): Eukaryota > Metazoa > Chordata > Aves > Coraciiformes > Brachypteraciidae > Brachypteracias > Brachypteracias leptosomus. The sequence continues at coordinate 27,108 of VYZX01000377.1, forward strand.
GGAGGATTAAAGCACAGAGAATATGCAATTTGCCAAGGTGAAGCAGATATCTGTGGCAGATATGGAAACTGGACGATTCTCAGTTTAATGCAACAGATTAGCTAGGACCGGTAACTACAAATATATGAAAGCCAAGCAAGTAATTGGATTTTCTAAAGGTTAGAAAGGTAAGCAGGTAAAAGAAACTATTCTTAGATAACATCTGGTCTGCTACCAAACATCTGGTAGCAGACTGTTTCATCTTTGAAAGTTTACAAGGTTTTCATGAACTTAATCTTTTTTGCTTTTCTGATTCTTTATCCAGTTAAGGATCCACGATACTGATATCACCACACATTACCAGCATAGGTTTCTGAAGATGTTCAGCCTTTCCCTGCAATTGCAACAGCCCAGCCAGCCACCATGGCAAAAGCAGCAGATAAAGGAATTCCCATGAGGGAGGCTGGCAGAGAGAAGTTGGGTCAAAAATGAGCCCACTCATAGCTTCCAGTGCCTACACGTACTGGCTGAATGCTTGCTGTCTATGCCTCGATCTGACCTGTTAAACACAACACAACTGTTTCTTGCAAAACAGCTTAGATCAGCAAAAACCAAGACCAACACCTGAAGTTGCCAACTCTGGTGCTCTATTTAGCCTGCTCTCCTCATCTTTAGTTCTCCAATTGGTAAGTCCAGTAGCAATACAAAATTACTGCTCTTGCTACTTCCATGTTGTCCTCTTCCCTTTCTCCTCAAAGGGAAGCCTTCTTTCATCATGTGTTGGGCCAAAAGGACCAAATGCTATTCAGCAAGAGCAAAGCCAGCTAATCCTGCACACAGGGAAATCCATGAGGAGGCAAGTGGGTAGACAGAAGAGAACTGAAGAACAACATGAATAGCAGGGAAAACAAGTACAGCTGGGGCAAGGAAGAAAATAAGTGATTTGAGGAAGACAACACAGTTGAAGGGTGCATTAGAGAATAGTCACCAACAGCAAGGAAGATAGAAAAAGAAGCTACAGTCAGACCAATTTATCAGAAGTAAATCCAAGAACAGATATTCCTATCAGCAGATCTAGCCAGGGAAGGAATGCAAATGGCAGATCTTTATTCAAGATCTCAATCTTGGCTTTGAAAGCTTCCACCTCTGCTTCACGCTGGCCGCACATACCTTCCACTGCTTTGACCTTCTCCTCCATCTCTCTCTTCCTCTCCTCCTTTAGCAGCTGTTCCTGCTCCCTCTTCTGCACAGCTATAAGGATTTGGCGCTCCTCCTCTTCCTCTCTGCGCCTCTGCTTCTCCATTGAGCTCAGCATGTTTGGGTTTACCTGTGACAAAATGGTGCACCAAAAACTGTAATGCATTGGCTTATTGAACTCCGAGCAGAGGCAGGTTTACTCTGAGCAAATATTAAAGGACACCTACAATGAATGGCTGGGGGGGAAAAAAGGGGGAAAAAAATTGTACATAGGAATTCTTGGATGAAAAGCAACATGTAAAGTTATTTGCCAAGCAATGAAATCCTACTGAGACAGGGACAAAGGAAGGAGAAGCGATGGGTTAGACAAGTTGCCACTCTGCCAGGGATGCAAAGCGTGTATTTCCCTTCTGGGCAAAGGATTCAGGCTGTTGATAGCCCCACACAACACCTCTATCTCTTCCAGCTAGCAGAGTCCTGAGTTGCAAGCGTGAGGAGAAAAGACTACTATGCTGAACCTGGCTCTGCTATAAAACACAGAATACTTAAAGATAGGAAAAGAGACTGGTACAGCCTTGCATTAAGGTATCATTTGGAGTGTTTTCCTTTCCTGTACAAAATAAGGCCTGACATATTTCTGTTTGCAAATCTCCCCAGAACTAGCCCTCACTTGTTTGTTTGGACAGTTTTCCTGCTGGGTCCCCCAACCAGTTTTCTCACTCAAGGATGCCTGGCTCTTTATTGCTCCACTTCCTCACCTCCCCACTGCCAGCAGGCTGCAAGGCTGTGTTTGATCCCACTTAGACTGCAGAGTTCCCAGATCAGGGATCGCCTGCTCCTATTTCTCCAATGAAGTGTGAGGTATGTATATGGCAGTGGGGAATTACCTTTATTAGCTTAATTTAGTTATAAGATGAATGAATTGGTCATCCATCAGCCACTCCCACCTCTTTGACTTCTGCAAGATCAAGATATGTGTGTCTTATCAGCAGGGAATATCAACCAGAGAAGAACAATGTGCATATAGTTTCCTTCAACTTCATTTTCAGGGAATAACCAGCAACCACCACTTAGGCAGAAAGCATTTCCTGAGGACTAGCAATCAGCTGGGGTCCCTTGGCTGCTGCTCAGACCATCAACTTCTCCAGGCCCATTATTAATCCCCAGGAAAAAATCTGGCACCACGATTACTATATTGTCCCTGTTTCATTGCCTACAAGTGGAACCTTGGAGTCTTTTGATAAACATCTAGAAACATTGTCTGATTTCACTGTACATTAATTCCCCCTCGACCTCCCCTTCCTCTACACAGTACTGCCCTACAACCTCCCTGCGGAGCTCTCTGTGCACAAGCTTTGTGTATTATCTCCGTATCTCCAGCAGCAACAAAATATTAAGAGAATTATGCCTCAACAACCAACAGCCAAGGAGAAGTGTCTCAGAGAGAGCAATGGAACTCTTGACAAAATTAGGACCATACCCTACACCTAGGGACAGACTGGGCTGCAAAAACAACTATTCTGTGATGATCTTTATAGGTGAAATTCACAGCACAATCTCACCACAAGAGAACTCTGCCCATCTTCTTTTCCTTTTCAGCTCTTTGCCAAATATTAGCACTTTACTCTTCTATCACCTTCCTAAGGAAACCATCCTGTGAGTCCACATACCTTCAGGTTAGCCAGCTTCTCCTCACACTCGGTTTAATTTCTCATCTCCTCATTCCATCCAATTATTCCTAGTTACGATCTTCTAGGCAAGCATAAATTATCTTCTTCAGCTACATTCCAGCCTTTATGGGTTTCCTCAGACACTTACACAAAACTCAATGTTTCTGTAATTAGTTTAAATGTTTCCTTATAAAGCAGTCCTTCCCAGCTCCCTAATCATTCCAGTTGTCTCTCTCAGACCTTTCCTTCAACTGATCAATATCCAAACACCAGGATGCCCAGGACTGAAACTGCTATGCCAAGTACAAGAGGTCAGCAACCTACAGAACCAGGTTCTACATTTCCGCCTTTGAGTCTTTTTTTCATTCCTTTCTCGACCACTCTACTATCCTATTTTCTACTCATGCACTGCAAACAACTTCCTTTCAGGCCTGATCCTGAGCACCATCAGCTTTCCCCTAACTTTCTCAATCAATCTTTAAATAGCAGTAGGCACCAAAAAAATCAGGTTCTGCAGCAATTACAAGAGAACGAGGTGAGCAGGAACCAGCCACCAGAGGTTGGTACACCACGATGTTTTACTGAGGATGCAGCCGTCCATCTTTAGATTCCTCAGCCAGTAGGTCTAAGCCAGCCTGAAGTGACATACTAATTTCTTCAACTGTTGGTGCACAGGTCAGACATTCCCTTTCCCTGGATCCACACAGCTTCCATCATTCATAGCCTATGGAAACACAACATCCAAGCCACAGTGCTCACACCACCACCTCTCCAAGGCTACAGAGTACATTCAGCACCCTATGCTGTAATGGTGCAACACAGAATCCATAGCATGTTCCAGAACAACCCACCACAAATATGGCATCGATAAAGCAATGAAACAATTCTAAGCAAAGGCAAGGATACCATCCTAGCAGATCTAGGAAGAGAAGGAAAAGTAGAAACCACAAACAGAGTGTAGTGAGCACCAAGGTTTGCTGCAGTGCTTACAGGGAAGCAGCCAATGCTGGCATGGGCTCTTTGAGACACTTCAGAGACAAAAATAACCTGATTTTCAGAGGCACCTACTGCCTGGTGTCCTGCTTAAGCCCATTGGGGATGAGTGTGCTCAACTCAGGGTTAAAAACATAAGCAAACACAAGCGAGTAAAATCCCACTAGATGTGATGGAAGCAGATGCCTATTGGAACGATAAAAACAAGAACCCATCACAAGTTAAACTTCCTGCCCGGCCAAAGAGGTGCAAAGGAACACTTCTTCAGCTTCCTCCCTACTTGGAGGATAAAAAACACCCCTCACCTCTGTGACCACAGCATCACCACCTCCTTCCCTCCGCCAGAGAGCACTCCAGGACACAACATCGCTGCCTTCCCCCCTCCTGGGACCCTGAAAGGGCCAAATTTCTGCCTTTTGCTTTGCTGTCCAGACAGTGAGTATCAGAGTTCAGGGGCAGAAGGCCAGGAGGTGGGGGTGACCTGGGCCCCCTCCAGCCACACGTCCTGGCCCCTCATCCTCCAAACCTTCCCTGCTCCAGTTTCCGCAGTGCTGCCCTAATGAGGGTGCTGCTCAGGCGGCTCTTTAATGAGGAGCTAATCTGAACCACCTGTTGAGAAATCCCCCGCAGGATTAGGAGCCTACAGAGCAGTTATATCTTGGACCGAAGCAGCATCTAGCTCATGGAGTTGGGAAGAGGAGGTCACCCCTGCATCGGGCTGAGGTTTTCTCCCTGGGACTTGTCTGCTGCCCACCTCTCACTTGGTGGACAAGCCATCAGACATGCTGGCACCTTCTCTGGCTCCCCCATGGCAGGGCTGGCTGCCATGTCCTGCTGGGGAGACGGCGGGAGAGAGCCTCACCACCCTCATGCTCCCTGTCTCCCCGTGCCCCAGGTGCCAGGAGGGCCCCCGCTCGCTGGAAACGTTTCACTGGCCCACAGGCAGCAATTAACAGCCCTCTGCTGCCGCAGACCTGGAGCACCTGCGGTACTGATTAGCATCATTCAGGCTCCATGTGTTTCCCACTCCCCTCCTCCTCTGGGATTTCTGCTGCCCCTGAACAAACACATGTCCCTGGGCTTCCTGCACGGTGGGCTTTGCAGAGAGCAATTCTGGCCACAAACTGACCATCGCTGGGGTCTTATTTTCATCTCGGCAGGCTTTTATCTGCAGCACAATGAGAGGTTCTTCCTTCCTTTTATTTATCTATTCTAAGTAATTACATTTATTGTGGGGAACTCTACTTTCTCCTTTGTTTTGTGGGAACCCCTGACCCTGACTCACGTGGAATATTCCCTGCAGTTTATTTTCCCAGGGTTTGACAAAACACCAGGTAACTACATTTTCATTACATCTACAGCGAGAGATTATGCCACAGCCTGATAGAATCAAGCCAATTTTTTTCCTCCAAAGCTAATCCTGTGTTGCCTGACCAATTGCTTTGGGTAGCAGTTGCCAGTTCAAAGACCCCCCATCTTGACCGTACCATGCCCCTGGCTGTGCCAGTGTGACTGTTGGGGGCTGCATGGTGAACTGGATTGGAAAGTTGATCTATGTTAAAAATAACCCTGACCAAAGAAAAAAGGTTATATCTAACTCCAGTCATTTTCCTGGGTCTGGTTCACTGCACAGGCCCGTGAGCGGCAGTGCTGCTACGCTGAGATGAGGGTGAAGAGGCACGGCAAGAGCCACTTCAGCCAACAAGGCTGCAGTTTGATAAGCATTTCTTTAAGCTGCCTAAATTGTGACTTCCATTTCCAGCTGACCCCCTCCTTGCCGAGCTCCGTGCTGCATCAGTCATTCTTCCCTCCCTCTGCACTATCTACACCCTCATGTGTTTGCAGCCTCATGTTTTCCCCTTGGCTGAATTTCTGTCATTTCCCTTTGTAAGCCGGTTCTTCTAGCCTTCTCATCCTTCTTCAACTTTTCTTTGAACTGCCTCAAATGTGCCAGCACTTTCATTGAAGTGGAATTCCCCAGGCTGAGTGCAGATTTCCATATGCAGCTGCACCGGAGTCTGCGGCGGCGAGGCCGATTACCTCTGCGATCCAGAGGGCAGCACCTCCCTGCTCGCCATAGAAACCCCGAGTGTCAGCCTGCCTTTGACGGGCATTACCACCCATCTCTCTTTCAGCACAAGCACTTTCAAACAACTCCTTCCCACTGAATAGCGATGCTATGGTTTATTTTTTCCCCCAGGAGGCATCTGCTCTCGCCTCCCTCTGTAGTCCTCCCCCTCGCACCCCCCCTCACCTCCTGCTTGATTGGTTTGATGGGCTGATGGTCAGACATCCACCTGGGAGAAAACTCTGTCCGCTGCAGACGCTTCTCCTGAAACAGGGTTGAGAATTGAGGGAAGGAAAAAGAGAGTGGAGGAAATTAGGGCACATCGGTGATACTGGCAGGAGAAACTCTGGGGGCTAGAAGTGACCATGAAATCCCTATTAGCTTTACAAGGGTAGCAAACAAGCAAACTGAACTCAATCCAAGAACATCGCGCTGACTGCAGAGCCTGGTTTACAAAGACATCTAGCCAAAAGATCATGTTCCAACTCTGTCCCACCTGAAAACATACAGTTGATGGACCATACCCTTCGGAGTTTTGGGGCTCTGACATACCAGCTCAAGCAGATGTAGCTAGGACAGCTAAAGCAGCCACTGCCCCTTCAGCAGAGCTGGCTGAGAAACAGTAGTAAAAGTGGAATCACAGGCAGTTTGAATAGGAAAGCTAGGCTGTAAATCACAGCAGTTCAAAAGCAGACAGATTCCCTGCTAGCAGAAAAGGGACACAGAATATGGCTGAAGACAGTAACCCCTTCAGCCATCCTACCTATTCTGTTGTGCAACCATGAACCAGATCCTTAAGCATTGACTGTAGCCCCACCACTTCATAGGGGAGAACCCTTCTCCCCATACACAAGTTAAACAGTCCCTGCATCCATGATACTCGCAGGCTGGAGTTGCGGGGGAGCAGGATGGGGTGACAGGCTGCTTGGATTTAGCTCTCCTTCAATTAGCAAAAATCCATGCTCTTGGAAGCGGTCAAAGAGAGGTAAACAGGATGTCATGTCTCCTCACCTTCTGTGCAATCATGTTACAGATCTCTGGCAGGAAGTCTTCACTCAAGAGTTTGTAGAGCTGCCGCTCTCTAAGGGAAGTCCTCTCTCTGAAGCTCTCTGTGACCTGCCTCCACTCCTCTTCCGTCTGACACAGCAGCCACCATGTCCCACGGCCAGGCCCTTGGGACCCTTCAACAACATGAAAGGATGTTATCTCCATGGCAGTTATGACTAACAACTTTTCTTTATCCCTTCTCTTCTCCTCTCCTCAGGACTCAGGAAGAGCAAAAGATACTGCCAATGGCCACTGTTACAGGAAACATGGTCCTTGCTGTAGACCCAAAGATCTCTCCATTCACCAGAAGCATTGCTACCACCCCTAGTGACACTGAGAGTGATGCCAAGACACAAAGGAAGTACACAGAGGAAGAAATAATGGTGGCACTTTGCAAAACATGGGTAGTATGACATTCCTATAGGAAGCCTCCATTCCAGCTATGACAGACCAGAGAAGAGGATTTCATTTTTTTTCTTGTAATGGAGCCTGTCAGCCAGAGCAGGACATAGCATAAAGCAAATCATGTCTGACTTAGTCTGGCAGCAGAATAAAAACATAAAAAATTAATGTTATTTGAAATAACCCTTTTTTTTCTTTTTTAGCACTGCAAACCTTTTCTGTGGTGAATAAAATCTCCTGTTCTCCACAAGAGAAACATTTTGTTTGCAGGCACTTGAAAGAACAGAAGAGGAAGTGAAGGACAGGCTTCATCAGGCTGCCAGATGAGGGGGAAGTTCCAAAAGTTCACATCCCATCCCTGCTTGATCCAGAGTGGGATCTGAAGCAGATCACCCACTGCTCTGAAGCATGTCCCAACTACCGAGATACTCTGAGCTGTTCTGCCTTCTGTGAAACATTTGAATGTTAACTGTGAAGGAAGGACTCTCTTGCGTGGTGGTTGGAACACCCACCTGGAGAGTGGGAATGTGGTTCCTGCCCTGCAAATTTTTACACAGACCAGAGAAGCCTCATGGGTTGCAACTTGCATGCTTTTGCCCTGGGACTCTCTCTAAGCAAAAAAAGTTGTGGCCCATTTTTGGGGAGGGGGAAGACGTTGGTTCAAACTCCTTTGGGCTGAGGTGTTCTCACTCCCTCTAGACTTTTCTAGAGCTAACCACTGGCTACTGGAAAGAAAGTAATGGTCACCACTGCCACTGACGGTTGTCACACAGCTTCTCACTGCATTTTCAAGCAAATTAACTATGAAAAATATAAAGAAGCAAAAACCAAAGACCCTTTCTCTCTGAACCTGACCCTGGGCCCTTTGTGGATCTGAGCTGCCAGTGGCTCTGGCAGGTAAACTAACAGGTTGGCCTAGGAAGACCAGAAAGCTGCAGCCTCCCTCCAGCCATCTGCCCTCTGCTGGAAACCTCCATGCCACCACAGTGGCACAGAGTGAGCGTGTGCTGGCTCCAGGTCACAGGCCAGCTTATAGCTTAGCCCACCTTTGGCTTCAGCTCAGGCCAATGCACTTGGGGCTGGTAACCGAGATGGTGAAGTACCAGCCATGTGCTGGTTTCTGCTGCCCAGGCTATGTGGAGCCATTCCCTGTCCACCTGCGGTGGGGACCTTACCTGCACAGTTGCCCCAGAGTCTGCACCCTTGTTTCCCCGTCCCTTGCCAGCTGGCTACGGGTGACTCATTTCAACGGCAGCCAGGACTAAGGCACTACTTTGTGCCACCAGAAGATTACTCCACAGCTGAAGTGACACAATTCTCTGGAAGACAATGATCTGATAAAACCCCCAGAGCTTCATGGGCATCACTCTGGCTCTGCCACTCAGCTCTGGAGCAGCCATCAGGAAATCTGAAGACAAAGGGTGAAGGGAAGAAGGCATGGGAAAGACAATGCCATCCTTGCCTTTTATTGTGGGGAAAGGAGCAGGCTGAGCCCCTGGATTATGTGGAAGCCAATGGATCCACATGTGTAACAAATGAGTCCCAGCCCCCTCAAACTCACTTTCACATTATGTTGCCAACTCACTTTTTCTGTTGCCTCATTAACCCTTAGGTGGGTATCCCCAAGACATCATTAACCAAGCTTGGTCACCCAGTGGCCACCAGGAAGGAGAGGCAAGGAGAATGAAAAATGTTCTTCCTTCCATATCTTGGCATCACTGACCCCACTCTCTGCCCAGTTTGAAAAAATACACCTGCTACAAACAGGGGCTTGTATTCACCTCAACCCCCAGAGGAGCAAGGGCCTTTCACAGCCCATTTCCATCAACCTTAGTGAGTAGGTGGGCCCCCAAGGCCTAGTGTAACTCTATAGGTTAGGTTTCTTCGTCCCAAACTAATCCACGATAAGATAGGAAGCTCACAGGTGCCAGGCTCCCAGCTGAAAGGCAGCCTGTAACGCCAACCCCTCCTTCCAAACTCAGCCCCAGCCACTGGCAGAAAGACTCTCCCTTTCCTGAGAAAAGCATCTCTCCTCTCCAAGCTTTGATAATTTAAAAGCTGTGTTAGCTGATCATATCAACCCTGACCCCGCAAAATCTCTTTACCATTTCTTATCTGAGTCTCGCGGATTAGCAAGTTCTCTTCTGCCTTCTCCCTACCAAAAAAGAAAGAGAAGGAGTGATACAATAAATACATTACTTCACAGCACTGAAACACAGCCACTTTTGGAGGAGAATGAGGGACGCAGCAATTATTAAATGCACAGCAAAACCCTGAAAAAACCCACCATGCAGAACACACATTCGATATATATTTTCATATACATATTTATCATAGCTTCATAAAATTTAAGAATTGAAGGGTGCAGGCTGGAGTTTGGCAAGGACAGTGTTTCAATTCTTAAAGGAAGCATCTCAAAATCTGTACAGACACAAGTAGCTGGGACTTTAGTTTCAAGTGCTACACAGTGAAAGCGTTCTTTAGAGGAGCATACATATTCCTTAGCACTGCATGGAGGAACTGCAGCCAAAGTGAGGCATTTGGAAGAGTGATATCCAATGCTTCACCAAACTTGGCTTCCAGCTCAGTCAGAATTTTCCTTGGAGAGTGATCAAAGCATCCACCAAGTCTGAGCTTGCTTCACTTCAGAGATACATTGAAATTATGGCTTCATGGTATATACACACTTATTGGGGGAACCCCAGAAGTACATTATACTTCCCTCTGGGAACATATGCATTTTATGTCTATTGCAGGAACGACCTTTCCGTACCTCAGCATATTTTCCTCCAGTAGTTTTTTCCGCTTTGGGGGCCGCCCTCGTCTCTTGCCCGTTTTCCCAGGAACATTTGGGGTGTTTGTCTGCCCCCCGCATCCCCTGCAAAACACCAAAAAAGCCCCACCATGAAGTATCTGCTGAGCAAGGGGACAGTGGCTGGCAGGATGGGAGAAGAGCAGGGAAATCAGAACAGCTGCTAGGAGCCCAACCAAAGGAGGGATTAAATCAGAGCAGCAACGGGACAGGGAAGGGAGGAGAGGAGGGATTCCCACTGGCTGGGAGCCTGATCTGGGAGCTGCCGGCACGGTGCAGGGCAGACGGGGAGGAATGCGGTGGGGCAGGCAGCATCGCTCCCACAGCAGGCTCTCCTGGTGCCACAAAGGCTGCAGGCTGGCTCCCACACAATGCGCGACACGGGGCAGCTCGCAGTCTGCTTGGCAACTCCAGTCTCGCCCCGCAACACCCCAGCTCTCTCCCAGGCCCTCCCCCCCGCTGCCCCCCGACACAACAGCAGTCAGGCGGAGTGCCCTCCAACCGGGCTGGCTGTGCCGTCATCCCCCCTTGTCCCCTTCACCCCAGACACAAGGAGGGATGTGGGGAGGGGGCTGTTACCTGTCTGGAGCCAACTCTCCATTGGTTTTCCCCTGCACCGGGTCCTCCTTGTACATCCGCGTGCCGTAGAAGTACCAGTACAGGGCACCGCTGCTGTCCTCGCCCAGCGGCTCCACGCGGAGGCTGTCAGCGTCCAGGCCCTGTGCCCACCGGGAGCCCCCCGCCAGACGGTGACAAGTTGAAAAGCGGCCACATTGTCACACAAAACACGATGACACCCCTCTGCAAACACCTCCCTCCCTCTTCCCCTCCCACCATGCCACAGCAGCAGTACAGCTGCTCCTCCAGGCTGAGCTGGGAAAATGTTACTCCAGGGGGAAGGCAACGTTCGATCTCTGTCCAGGGAGGGATTTAGATTGCCATCTCTAATTTGAATGGCCTCTCCTGTTTTAACATTTCATCATCTCTGGTGCTCCTGACAGGGAAGGTCTAATTAGAGCTGGCGACAGTCACGCACAGCCCTGAGAAGCTCCCTCTCTCCCCCACCCCCCCCCCCTTCCCCCAGCTCCCCCAGTATGCTTCAGCCCCATCCTTTCATCTCACATCATCCCTCAGCAAGGCAGTCTCAGCTCTCACAGCCCTGCCATTACTGTTGGAGCATCTCCAAATTCATTCTTCACACAAAGAGTAGCCAGTGAAGCCAATTTACTCAGTGACTCTCATGTTATGAATACATCTGCACAGGGTAAGGGCCCCAGGAGCAGTCCTGAGCACTTGCCTTGAGTCCTCTGCAAGGCAGGGGAGGAGATGAGGAACTGCTGACCCATTGCACTGCCACCGTTTACCTGGCCTTAAAATACACCTAATAGCATCAACCCTTCTCTTCCCAGGAAGATTTACTGATCTGGCCCAGCTCCTGCGGCTGCCCTTTTCCCCCCTTTCCTTCTGCCCAAGGCACCTTGAGGAGGTCAAAGACATCATCTGCATCAAGGCGGTAGTCACAGAGGCGGTGCAGGATCTCCACCCTGGTGCGCAGGGGCAGCTCCTGGAAGGTGGACTCCCGCAAGGGGTTGGGTTTCCCTTCCTCCAGCTCCCAGCGGTAGTTGATGATGTCCTCCAGGTAACTGTGAAACGTCTGGGATCTAACCAAGGAAACAAAGTCCCACACATTCGCTGTAGTTCACCATGCCAGAAACACCTGGTGCAACCAAGCGACTCGAACAAACACAGCACAAAGACAGCTAACACTTGAAGGAAAGCTGTGACAGCTTTGGTTGAATGCCTATCTGTAACTCAGGTTCCCAGAGCACAGCAATCTCATTGCGGCACCATGGTATTTCACGTTATACACACACAGCTTACAGGATTCTGCATGACTATTATTTCTTTCCAAGCTGAAACAACAAGCTAAACTTGATGCCAACTCAGCCTCATCCCCTTTCTATCCCAATGGGCAGTGCCTTGGGGTAGCACCAACATCGACCCTTTACTAAAATAGGATGCAATGAAGCCAACAAGTTTGATCTGCTTCTGTCTCTCCCCATTTCATGCAGAGACCCTCTTTGTCAGCTTTCCATTTTCTCCTCACATCTGCCATTGCCAAGCCCTGCTCCTCACTCTGCCTTCTAAATAGTTTTCCATGTCCCGGTCCAGCCTTGAAACTTTCCATAGCTCAACATCTCCTCCCTGCTTTGCTGCTGTGTTTCCCACACTCCTCTCTCTTGTGGCTCTTGATCTCCTTTCCCTCTGTCCCCAAAGGCGCTACCACTTCCCACCTGTTCTTCTACCAGTGGCTCTGGCAGGACACCTGCACAACCTGGTTAATGCACACGGCTTGGACCCTGCCACTCAACAAGGCTCATTCCCAACATCAGTGTATCCACCAAACAAGGTTTCAGCCAAGAGGACTCTCTCCTCTCTAGTCTCCCAGATGATCAAGCTGAAAACTCAAGCTCTTCATAAACATTGCTACTAAAACAATCTTTCTCATTTTCTAGCTGGGCCACATTAAGTCCCCCTTTTGTTCTCAGCAGTTCACCATACAACCCAAGAAAATACACATTTCTTCCCCTCATCTGGTGTTGAGGGTAAATGTTTGCATCTGACACACATTAGACTGCTGATGGAGCTTAAGGCTAAAAGATTTCCTGTCTATATTTTAATGAGACTTAAGTCTTTATTCTGACTGCTGAAAATTTCAGGGAAGGGAATGAAAAAGGTCTGGTGAGGCTGTGTGTCTCTAAATATAAAACTTTCTAAAGATCTGTCCATATCACTCGGAGTCCTGAGACTTGCCAGGCTCTCTCAGCCTGCTCAAGTTATGTATCCTGAGCACAGCAGAAAGGGACTGCCCCATGCCCCAGTCATTCTTGCACACACGGGAAGTCCATATGCCAGCAAGAACACCACTGGGTACATATTCCCACCAGCTCTCAAAAAGGCAGCTCAACTTGATAGGTTTTTGGCACAAATGGATCACTCTATATGATTAATGGAACTGTGCCAGCGCTATGGAATTGCATTTGCCTGAGAAATTGCTAACTACTACAAAAGCTATTATTTTTTAACAGAGATAGAGGAGCACGATCCAACTAGAGAAAGATCATTAAAAGTCAACAAGAAGTTAGCTATTAGACAGAGCTTCACATGTTTGGTAAAGACTGGACATCTTTGCAAGGACTATGGCTGGACAGTGACTGCAAGAACGAAGGAACAGATGCCACATGATTCCTCAAGCCATGTCCACCTGGCAACATTCCCCTTCCTCCTCAAGTGGAGAGAAGTAGACGCTACCACCCTGCAGATTGCTCCCCACCAGCCTCCTTCTTTCTGACGTCAAATGAAAGCTGACCTCCCATAGGTATCTCCTCTCACCGGATGTTACCAGCCCTCCGGTTGTATTTAACAACAGATGCTTGAGTGTACCTGGATTTAGTGCCTTCTGCAGCCTGCAGTTTGCTCTTTTCTGCATGACACAAGCAAAGCATCAGTATTTCTAAGTGTCATTGTTTTGCCCCACTAATATCAGCAATCAGACAAATGCAACTTGAAATAGCCCCCTATGCTGACAAAACTCAGTTAACAAAGGAGGACTGTTCCATCAAAGTATTTCTGTGCTGCTTCAAGTACTAATTTTAGGATAAAAACTACAGTAACTGTCCTTTTTAAAAAGTAAATATTCAGTGCACAGTACACCTACCTGAAGTTCAAGCTGTGCATCCCCACAGTGTCTTCCTCATATACCTCAAGACCAATCCAAATTCCAGAAAGGACTTCAACTTGGCAAAAAGTATGATACTATCTTCTTTTTATAGACTTGTTATCTTCAAGAGTGCTATTTGATCACACACAGCTTAAATGTTAGATATTTACTGAAGCCATTTGATTAAAACACAATAAAGGACAGATTTGACTAGCTTTCTGAACAGAAATAGTGATAAGAACATCCTTTCCTGAAAGCAGGAAAGCAACACCTGTGTTTGGATGCTTAGTCCATCGCAGAAGCGGAATGACAGTAAGCTCTCAGAAAGCATTTGAGTTTCAGCCCCTCCCAAATTCAGTTCAACTCTGTCAGAGACCAAGGCAGAATATTATTTAATCTGATCTGATACAGAGGCTCTGGCCATTTCCAATAAGATTGACTGAAAACATAGTTTCCCTAGGATGCTGAAAAATTAGTGGGTGACACAGGATGCCAGGAAGAAGCTCCTATTTTTCTGGCTAAATTTTTTTCTAGCAAAAAAATCCAAACAACCCAAAAAACCCAAACCCCAAAAACCCACCAAAAAAAAAAAAGAAAAACATGGATCAGACAGATACTTTCACCGCTTGCACGAGTTCACTTATCTTTCTCTACCATTTTGGCTGCTCTCAAAGGAAACTAATCTAGGAAGCCCTTCAATTTCAGAAGATCATTTGAAATCTTTGCCTATCGAACTCTCATTCCCCCTGGGGACTGGCTGTGTTGACTTAACCAATTTGGCTTGAGTTTGACTTCACGTAAGTGGCTAACACTAGAAATTTCCACCATCCACCCAGTGTTTGATATGTTATAAGCTCTGTTCTCAAGAGTACTTTGAGTTCCTACCCCCATCAATTTTCAAAGACAGCTACTGTGCATTTGTCACTTTGAATAAGGATAGAAATGAGAACTAGAGATGGGAACCAGATGTCTCAAGGCATTCCCAATCACTCTCAATCTTACCCAATTTAAATTTTCCCTCTTAACAGGGGCTGGCCTCTTTTCTCCAGACAAATGTGAGGTGCTCATCCTCAACCTTTCTGCCACACCTACAACTAGTCTCACTTAGCCTGTATCTATTAAATTTCTCTTTGAAAACATTTCTGAAAAAGCCCTCTTGGTTTGGAGAAGAAAATCTGCAGAGAGCACAGCAATCTGTGAGAACCTTGCCCACCCTTGCAATTCTTCCTGTGCAAAGCAGAAATTCTAACTGTTCAGTATTACCCATAAGATTCAAAACCAAGAATCAGACAATGTCCAGAAGTGGAATGACATGGATGCCGTCTGTCAAATACCTTTATTTCAAGCTCACTAATAGGACAGTGATACACCTGCAGATGTGGCAAGTCCTACAGAGTCTCTGCTGCAGTTGAGAACCTCCAAAACCCCTTTGGTAGGTGGGAAAAAGGCAGGAAGAAGATCACTGAGCTGGGGAGACAGATGTCACCAATGTTCTTTCTCTACAAATATGAGTATTCCCAAAGAAGATGAACTGTTACATGGACAAATTCTGTCTCAGAGCATGTATCCAATGAGAAATCAACTCTCTCTTGAAAAGTAAATTGAGGATTCTAGAAACAATTTATTAAGAACTGTGAGACCATAGACCATGACTGTCATCATCTCAACCACTTCTACCTCCCCCTGCTTTTCAGCGCAAGCATCTTCCATACCGCTCACTAACCAAGGAAAAGTATTACAGCAATCATCTACAAGAGCTTAGAAAAGTTATCTTAGAGTACTCTGTAACTATAAAACTTCATCCTTCCCATCAATTGTCTTTCTCCCCATCCCAACCTCATTAGCACCATTAATATTTCAGAAAACTGAGCCAAAGTTTCCTTCACTTGTCACAACATCCGTTACTTTGCAGTTGCCACCTGGTGTGCAAACCAATTTTGATAGCTGCAGTGGGGAATTGGTGGAATAGTATGTGTGTATCAATGTGATACATCCCAAATGGATGCAGGTAATTGCTCGCGAGCCCAATGCAATTCTTAGTCCCTGGCTGTGCCCTGAAACCACAGGGTTGTTGTCAGAAGTCTCTACATTTTTTTGCAATGATTAGAAAGGAGGTCAAAGCTGAATCACACCTGTGCTTGAACGTTTTAATCATTCATTGCAGACCTCTACAAATACAAAAGGAAATCTGGGTCACAGGGAACGACACAACCTAGCACATCAGTGTCAAAGGGGAGGAATAGTGGCAGACAATCCACAGAGTACCAGTGAGGTTGCAGCTCAAGTTGCCTGTGACCTTTAGTAGCAGCTGCAAAAAAAATCAGGGCATAAAGAAGTTGGGAGCAAGTTGAAGGAAGAGCTCCTCTTCAACATGGGTATCAGCGTCCAGGACAGTCAGAGAAATGATACACCCACTGAGAGCTCAGCGCCGCAGCCACAGCCCAGCCATCTGCCACCCGGCTGCCTCCCAGAGGGAGGTTTCTCTGTGCTTCAAGAGAGAGGAGCTGAGGACTCCTCCCCCTGCCTGGTCATCTCAATTCCCGCAGTGGCTTCCCCTGCTCGCAGAAGAGGCACCCTTCCCATTGCCTGGGGTTTTAATGCTCAAGGCCACACTGCTGTTGGAAAAAAAAGCTTGGCCAATTCATGGAGCAAGCCCCTTATCCCACTGCTTGTCACTATGTCCAACTTTTGGGGGGGAGGGCTCCTTTGGAAAACTCTGGAAGAAAGGGTGAAATTTCCCAGGGTTGACAGGATAGATAGAAAAATTTGCTCAGAGCTTCTGGTGAGCATGCTTGGGAGGAGACAGCTGCACTCAGAGACCCCAGACCCACAGGCACCTGGTAGGGCAAACTCAATGTGAATTGCCTTCTGAGCAAACCCAGCATTGTTGGGGCTGGAATTACATGTACACACACACAGACTTTTTTTTTTTTAATCCTCATGCCCAGAGGAAGCAGAGTCACTTGTGCTTTTAGTTTTAAAGTCTCCAAAGTAAATCAAATCTTGGCTGGGAAACTGTAAACAAAATCAAGCCAATAAAAAAAACCCAACAAAAGCAAAACCAAACACTGACTCAGTAAAAGAGTCCCTGTGTCAATCTGCACTTCCCACAGGCAGGGTGCCATAGCCCGAGTGTGGAATGGCTGTCACAGCACACTTCCCTATCTGCTCTCTTGCTGCCAATTTTGTTACAAGCCCCACCTCTCCACTCCCCTACACCTAAACTTCAAAATTCCTCCCCCAAAAAAACTCCCAACTCTGTGAGAGTTAAATTGGATTGAAAGAAACATTAGGGCAAGGAGCTGGATACAATGGAGACCAAGATCTCTCAACGATGCTTGGACACTCTTGGCACACACAGATAAGCCTTCTAAAAGTTCAGATGCCAAATAATTGCCTGGACTCACTAGCTAGAATATTTATCATGCTGACAGTGTTTTAAGACTCTTGTTTCATTTAATTTACAAAATGCAACGGAAGAGTAAATACTGGAATGCTCTTGAGCTAAAACTGCTGGGAAAATGGCAAGCCTGACCTATGTCTAATCCCAGTTAGTATATTGTTCTGTATTTGAGATTAAAACCAAGAACTCTGACAAAACCAGAGGATGACAGATAGCAGGAACAATAACAGATCTCTCCTTCACCTCCTGCTCAAGAGCAGTATGTGGTTGGAACATGGAAAACAAGACTGGGAGAGCTCAACCTTTTCCTCAAAGACCGTTTACACAGGAATATAACTGCTATTGTAGTTCCTTTTACAGTTAGCCAATAAGAAAAACAACAGAGGTGATACTTCTGTCTGATAAAAGCTTTTAAAGCTGAAAAAGACTTGGATTCCCTCAGCCACCCAGCACAAGTGTTGCTTTTACAAGGTTCTCAGCAATAAGTGAAAAAAAAAGACTAATTCACAGCACACAAGAGGACTGGTTTTGCCTCTGTGATCTCTCTAGTTAAAAGAAACAACAACAACAAAACCAAAGTCTTATCAGAACAGACATTTTATCATGGAATTAATCTTATGGACTGAAGATATTTCACCTTCTGGGCTGGCACCTTTTAAGTGCTGAATTGGCAAAAAGGCGCCAGCTTGGTGTTGGGAGCCGCTCAGGTGTTAATGAGAGCATTAACTGACAGATGGCATTCAAGATATTTCTCCCCTCTCCAATGAAGACAGTTTCTTTGCTTACAGCAGAGATCAGAAAAGCCTAATTCCTAACAAGCATACAATTCTTTGGCACAAAGGCAAGCCCTCTAGAAGGTAATGGGAAGGATTCAGGGTTTGCTGAGATGACCTCAGTCAAACATCATTAACAGGGTCAGGAGAAGCAAAGCCTATTTCAGAAGAAAAAAAATAATGTAAGGGCCCCCATGATCAATCTATCGTGGTTTGTCAGAAAGAGAAAGCTTAGGCTGACCTTAGAAGCAATATGAGTTACTACCACCAGCCTGACCTTGAGCTCTCATGTAACAATGGAGACTTTTTTTTCTTACTGTATTAATGAGCTTTCTTATCTGAGGTGGGGGAGGAAGCATTGTGGACCAGCTTGTACTTTACCTTCGATCAATTTACCCTGCTGAAAAGTTGTCAGGCATGACTCAGGGGAAAAAAAGATAGTACCTCATCATTTCGGGAGAGAACAGGGTTCGGTGGGTATATTCCACATTTCCTTCCAAGTCCTCTGTGTGCAGCTCACTCAGAAGGTGTACAAGTCAACAGAAAGCACGTATTCCTCAGACCATGGACCAACTTGTCATCATGGCGATCAGACTGGGAAAGGCTCAAGGGCAACAAGCACCTTGAAGGATCTCACCTCAAAACACTTCACCACAGCAGAGGAAAATGATTGAGAAGCTGGAGATCCAGGAATCACGACCTTAAGCTTTAACATCCACATTCTGTTTCTAATTCAACTAGCTGCACCACTGTCCTGCACCAATGGTGGGGACAGACTTGAAAAATTCCAGCCAAGGACAGTCTCAAGGGAAGCAGGAACTTCAGCAATGTCCAACCCTGGTGGAGTCCTTTTGATGGAGGAAACTAACATCCAGGTTCATCCTGCTTTTCAGCACTCTCTTTTGATTCATGCCTAGAGAAAACCAGTTGGCCTACGAGTGGCTGTGAACAAAAGGAGCACAGCTGACATTAGCAGACCCTGAATGAGACCACAAAATGGGGGGGGGGGGGAAATAAATTAAAAAACAAACAAACAAAATCAAAGTGGACTAATCAAAGCTCCAGAGTGAATTTTCTCCTCCTCGAGTTGGGAAGACAGAAGAGATTGCTGTAGTATAAGACCATCACAAGGCATGTACAGGTCTGCCTCTTGTGTTCTGTCCCCCCTTGCTAACTAGAACTAGTTTTCTGAATGCAGACATTGCCCAAACCTCAAGTAATTCTGTGATTAACCTGTGTGGGCATCAGGAGCACTAGCAGTGAAGGGGAGGAGAAGGACACCTGAAGAATCAAGGGGGTGGATTATGCTGAGCTCTACACACAATGACCTTTGTCTTCACCATTGCTGGACACAGGAGACATTCTTTCTACATTACAATTATGGTTTTGTTTCAAAGCATAAGAGACAAAATAGCTTATTAGCAAATGTTAAGTAACAGCAGCTCTTCCTAAAGTAGTCTGGTCTAACTCCTGGATTTGGCAGTCTGAAACATGAGTGATCTGAGGTTTCCATATCTGTGAAAGACACACCCAAGTCTTCCACAAAAATAAAGGACAGCAGAGTAATTTCAGCACCCTAGCAATTCCTGTTCCCTGTCCTTCTGTTGTCTACTGCATAACTTGCTTCCAAAGTTCAAAGTGTCACTGAGATCACCCCCAAGAATATGCTGAAGAGATGCTTAGAGAAGACATCAGGGTTCTGGACCTTTCCTACAACATGATGACGCAAAGTTAGGACACAAGGTTCTCCAGCAGAAGGGCTGCTCAATCTTGCTAAGGAAATCTAATTTAGATGGTTGGGTGATGGAGAATCCACTGCCTTCCCAGGTGAATTCTTAAAGTGTTCATGTTTAGAAGAAGGAAAAGAGGTAGTCAAGGAAAACCAATGCTAAGCAGCAACTTATAATACTCCACTCCTGCTCCTTGTCTTCCTCCATGTACCTCAAACAATCTTCCATACAATGAAAACTGGGGAAGCTGGAAGGGGAGCTGGCAGATATGATGTATCCCACAGAGAAGCAGAATAGGAACAGCTACGGAGCGAGGCAGTGTCTCCAGGGAGGCAGAGAGAATGAAGAGCTGATGTGGTCTGTCTAGTCTAATAAGGGATCACGCCACAGGAGCATGTGCTGGCTTGACAGAAGCAAGTACAGCCACTTAACCTGGGTATGACAGCTGAAGCGGGAGCGTTGTTTTGCTACACCCAAAAAAGGGGAGCATAGAGGAAGATGGGAAAGCCACAAAGTCACCACACCTGCCTACCCTTCAGGGAGGTTCCAGGTCTGCTCTTGCAGAGTTTCTCCCAGCTGCAGCAGAAATACTGAGCAACCAAGGAAGTGTCCAGCTTGGGCTCTTTAGTGCTACTAGACCACACTCATGAGATCTTGAATTAGATGGAGATGCCCTTTTACTTGCTGTGAACTGTTATGTGCTGCCTTCCACCCCTTTTCCCCCACACAACAGACAGGAGGCAGCAAGCCCGCCTCTCCAAAAGGAGACATCAGCTGTAGGAACTGAACTCATCTCACACACCAGTGTAGCAAAAGAGAGTTCTCTGATCTTCCTCAGCTGCCAATGGTCCATGCTTCTCCTAAGATTTGGCTTTCATCTATCAACCACCCTACTTACAACACAGCTGCTGGGAGTGACTTCTTTGTCATTTTGCTGTGAGAAGGCAGAAAAGCAGCAGAGATATCGGTGCAGATACAGCACTATCCCACATTGGCCTCTTCTGAAAAAGCTCTTCCCTTAGGCTGGCAAATGCCAGGGACAGGCAGGAGTGCTGAGATAAGTGTCTATTTGATCTTCTCTCCCCCAGTCACCCTGGATTTTTCACTGCTTTATGTTCACAAAACGCCAAGGCAGCTAATCAGTGCTCTGTGACCCCTGTTAATTGGGCTGTGTGAGAGAAAGGCAGCACTGGCAGGAGAAATCACACATACCTGTTACTTTGAACTGTCCTGTCATTTTCCATCTCCCTGCTTGCAGGAGCTCCCAGCACCCTTCTGTGAGCCAGGGCTGCTCTATTTTCATCACCAACCCCAGGATCAGCGGGAGGGGCCACACGTGTTTTGTGTGATTGTTCTACCTCTAACGCTTCAAGGTACAGAGATGCAACAAAGAGGGATGTTGTTGCTTCTCCTTCTATGTGAGAAGGTGAAAGTGATTTTTGATGATGGAAACACAGTCTGAAGGCACTGATGGCCCTTCTTCCACCTATGCCCAGCTGCTCATCACTGCCCTTGTCTGCCTCTCTGTTGCTCCCCCTCTCCCTCCCTACTACAATACCAGGCAGAAGCAAGCAGATGCCCAGCATCCACCTCCCTCTCTCAAGAGACCAGCAGCCTATTTGGCCTAGTAAGCCACAGAAAGAAAGCAATTGGTGTGAAGATGAGAAGTGTTGGAGAAAAGAGGGGAAGATGTGAAGCATTGGAGAAAAAGAGATCCAAGCCTGGTGGATTATGCAGTACTTGAAGGATGAGGAAGACACATATGGTTAACTAGATGCACACTGGGCACAGGGGTGCGCATTTGATTTTTAGGTAGGAGCAAAGGCTGCTTGTGTGTTTTTGTTGTTTGATTAAGGAAAGGAAGAAATAGGTATATGAGCAGCAATAAAACCAGAGAAGCCAGAAATATCCCAAACAACAGCTAAAGACGTATGATACCAAAGGAAGAGAAAGTCCTGGGGGCAAAGGGGATGAGAAAGAAGATGCATACATTGCCCAGATTCAGAGAGTATAAATGAGATTAAAATAAAACTTGAAATGTGATGACTACCTGTTTTGCAATGCTAGCTCAAGCCTTTCTTCAAATTCATTGAGTCTCTACACATTCTTCATGAAGTGAAGATTTGTGCTCTCAATTCATGCAGGATTTTGGGGAAGTAGTAGGGACAGAGAGAAGCAGGAACTCCCTCCCCCAGTACTGAAGCGGCAATTTGAGTGAAAACTGACAATGACAAATCAATGGGTTGGATAACTGGATTGAAAAGGGAGGAAAAATAGTTATGCTCAAAGATCCTGAAACATCACTGTGGTGAGCAAATACTATTGCTATATATATTTGCAAAAGCACGAATTAAGGTAGCAATAGATAAACAGAAAGGGTTGAATGAATACAAAGAAGAGGTTATTTAAGACAGTTTTTTAAATTGTTTTTTTCCTTAAGTAAACTGCATAAATATTGTGATTATATTATTTCCTATGGGCATTGTTGGGTTTGACTCAGGATGACCAAGTTCACACCAAAGTTGTGTTTAAATTTACCTGTCCAGCTTTGCCAACAACTAACACCCCACAGAAAGTCTGTACTTGACTTGTTTATTCAATTTTACCTTTAAGATACTACCCTGAAACCATTAGTCAAAGGGCACAAATAACAAATCAGTTGCCTTCAGTGTGATGTACAACCCATGAGAGCAACAAGGGGATGTTTAAACACCAAGAGGAAACCAGTTCTGTAATCAGCCAGTAGCATGCATTTTCCTACCTACCATTGTGTTGAAACATGCACCACAGTTTCAGCATGGAGGAAAGCAGATGATATTGCAGCTACTTTTTCTCTTCTTGCCTTAAAAATGGAGACCTCAGTTCCTTGAGATATGGTTGAAATTGTAAAATATTAAGCTCTGGAAATATATAGGAACCTCCAGAAAACTCCTGGTAAGACGATCTGTCAGATATCCTGCCTGTCTGAATGGGAAGAAGACTTGAGTTTCTCTCAAGCAATTAGTGCTTTCTGCTTCATTATTGGAGGTTGCACTGGAAAGTCCATCAGTCATAGAGAAGACAAGATGCGTGTTTCCAGGAGTGTCAGTTGCTCTTTTCCTGCCTTGAGGAATCAATCTGTTGAGATGAAGGAGCCCAAGAAAGAGGCAATATTAGTTACTGAAGCTTTACCCAGAAAGGGAGGCAGAGCTGGTACTAGAGGAGGGTGGTAACAGTGCTGATGCCATCACACATTATGGCTGCGGTGGAAAGGACCAAGGAAAGAAGCCATCTCACCCAAAGCACCTATGATAAATTAATGATAGGACTGAAAACATTTCTCTATCACATCTGAAGAAATTTGGTGTCAAGCTGGCATGTGATATTGCGGGAGGATACAGGGGACATGTGTAAGTGTATATCACCTCTTGCGATGTGATGAGATTGATCCTAGCTGGGGAAGGGCCAGAGAAAATGGCTTTCATTAAGCAATGAATTCCCTGGCATGCTAGTGAATAGGGTCAGAGAGCTGAGGAGAGATGAAGCCCAATGCTTCCCATTGAGATCAATCTTCTATGCTTCCAATGAGATCTATCACTGTAGCTTGATTGGGAATGTGATTTTTTCCCTGACAGTATGCTCAGATCAAGTGTTAAAAATCTCCCAAGACCCTGAAGTGCAGAGTTTTCTATGAGGCTCAAAATCAGAAACTGAGTGATAGATGCTACTGGCAAAGGCAGAATGGCAGGAGGCAGAAGAAAGGTCCCAAGTCTCAGAGCTAACACTGCGGTGTGTACTGAAGGCATTGAAGTATATACTGGTCTTAAAGGACAAGAAGATAATGGTGATGAGGTGTCACGATGATCAGTACTGAAGTTTGTGGTACTGGTGCACAAGACAGTGGCGTAGAGCAGGAAAGCCAGCTGAAGGAAGAATGCACTGACCTGCAGGGCACAGATGGTCCCTGATGAAGCAGAAGATCACCAAGAGAAGATTAAGCAATAATGATGCCAAAGTGGATATTTTACAGGGGCATCAGCAGGCAGAAGGCTTGATGACATTGACAGACTTAATGGTATCAGTAAGTTATGTCACTTTTTGGATGCAACGGAAAAGCAAAGAACCTAGGTTCTCCTCTGAGCACATGCTCACATGGCAATAAGTCTGAGACACAGCAGTTCCCAGGGCCAGCTTTACAGCTCAAGGAGCAATTCCTGGGCCTCAAAACAAAGCTGTCTCACCTGGACGTTTCTGAGCACAACTTAACAAAGGAAGGTACTTTTCCCCCCAACACATGGGAAGTCAGAATTTTGTCAGCCGTGTAAAGGAAGTCAGACAAAGGCAGAAGGGTCTTTAGGCGGGACAAAACCATGATCCTGAAAGGCCCTGATCAGAAACTGAAACTCTTCCAGTCCCTGCATGGATGGATGCCTTCCAGCACCCCTCAGGAATTCAGAGTGCTGCATTCTTCTCTGCCCAGTTCTTCCCCAAGGCTTATCAGACATTGAGGATGGGAATCACTTATAGGCATAATGATCCCACAGGCAGGACAGGGCTTGAAGCCTGGGTTCTTCTGCATTGCTTCTGTGTCAAGTACCTTCGAATTTGAATAACAAAAGGCAATCTCTTGAAGGATCAAAAAGCAAAACTAAAAGAACCAGTGTTAGAATTATTTATTAACTAACCCAAGAACTTCTTACAGGTTGTTAGATAAAATAAAAAGGGGGTGAGAAGGATCCAGGTGCTCAAGAGGGAAACAAGTACCTTGGGGGAAGTCAACTCTGTCAATCAGTGAGGGGGGATTTGGTGTGGAGTGAGAGGCCTGGTAAGACACAGGTTGCAGGCTACTGCTTTGAAAGGTTCTGCTAAGGGAGACTTTGGTTCATGCACACTGAGTATATAGCCACTGCATACTGACCAGACCTGGAAAAGACAATATAGTCTTTAAGAGAGTGATCTCAATGGCCACACACAATGAAGTGTGAGAAGCACTGCTGCATGCTCTGCTCTTGCTGCACGCTGCCTCCATGTGCACACTTTGACTCTTAAGGCATGGAGTTTTCTCCTCTTATTTTGTGCATTATTCTCTTGACAATCAACCACACAGTGTATGCCCAACACCAAGCCACTCTGGATGTGATTAAATGAAGATCAACCCATGGTAGCCGCTATCTCAGGAGAGATGAAAACAGCCTTCTGGATGGTCCAGAACAAAGGAACATATCTAGAGTCCAACTTTCACATTGTGAATTGACTTGGTAAGACAGCAATGGCTTTGGTTGGTCTGTGATGGCACTTCATTTCTCCATTAATTACCTCCACCTGCGTCTAACCAGGCTTCAATTCGTGCTTGCCAATTTTTATCCATATGCTTCTTTCTATTACTCTTACTTGATGGTGATACTCTTTCTGAAGAGAAACAGATCAACCCTCGGGAGTTGTAGACAACTATATTCTGAAAGAGCAAACAGGAATGAGGCTCACTGAGCCCTACATTCAGACTGGAAGAAGATCATTACTTACTATTCATTCCTTGATCTTTGAAGAACAAGTGAAGCCAGCTTAATGCTGCATTGTTCATTCCTAGTGCCTATCAACAGAAAGCATGCTCCCAATTCACAGCCATAAGGAAACACAGCAGTATTGCTGTGTCATAAGTTCTTCTGATTGTTTAGGGGCACCAGAGAGGACCTTAGGGTATTAAAGTGATGATGAGCACTGTGGGGAAGAAACTAGAGTTATTGTCTTGATGGTGATGGGGAAGTAGGACACATGCATGTATTATGGCCCAAATCCATGTGAAACAAGCCCTTATGTGTCTTGCTGCTCATAAAAAAAATATGCTTGATGTGAGAGCAGAGAGTCCCTTCTGAGGCAAAAAGTATCTAGCTTGGAGTTGCCTTGAAGCAAGCAAACATAGCAAATTCATCACTTGGAACCAGGTCCACATATTACAAATTTCTGGGGACAATGAACAAAAATAAGTTTTTACAGATAAATAAATGGGTCCTAAAGAAGCTTCTTTTGGGATTCATTTCAGAACAGATCTTTCCTCTTTTCTCTAAAGCTTAAACCACTACCCTGTTTGAGCCGGAAAGAAACTGAGGAAGGATGGAAGGTAAAATAAAAGAAAAATTAGAAGCATAGGTGACTTAAAACAGAGAATGACATGACACCCCAAATTATTGCAGTAGTTTAGCAGCTGGCCAGCAGCTGCCCCAGCTATTTGTCAAGCTCACTGAGGCTAAAAGGCTCCAAGAAAATAATTTCAGAACTTCTCCAATATTCACCCTTGGACTACTTTATGAACCCGGCTGAGGTGCTGGGAGTTGGCCTGCAAAACCAACCATGCTGGAGCAAAAATCGTGCACTGGTGGTTTGGAGCATTGCTATCTTGAAATGTAAGTCTCAAAAATGAGGGCAAAGGTTTCACGTGGAGGGAACTTCCACATCCTGCCCACTCTCTCCATCACTCTTTGTCTTCTTCCTTCTAAGGAGAAGATGTTTTCACTTGCCTTCTCAGTTTTTCTTCATTGTTGCTTTCTTCCTCCTCTCTGGAGTACTTGGATTGTAACATCAGTAATTTTAAAATATAGTGGTCCCTTTCATATTTCTAACACTGACAGTGGCATGATGACACCATTGCATTCTCCAAGAATCCCCACTGACTGTTCTCTATTCATCCTTTTAAGTTTAGCCACCTATTCTTCCCTTTCAATGTTTTGCATAACTTCATCTCTCCAGCTATCCAATCTATTTCTCTCTCATCCATCTGCCCTGACAATAACAGCAAAGCATTTATGTTCTCTTTCTTCCAGGATTTTAATTCCTTATTCTCCACAACACCTATGGAACAGTACTTCCAGAACATGCTACCAACTTTTCTTCAAATTCTTCTTTAAAGATTCATTTTATCCATCTGAGAATCAAAGACATTTACTTAGCTTTATTTATACTTGAACTCTATAATTTTATCCCACTGTGTTTCTCATTAATCTCTGAATGACCGTGCTATTTTACTGTTGTAATCTCATCCTTCCTTTCCCAACACCTGCCAGCTGTCACATTTTCACTTTTACCCTTTAAAAGGCTCACCTTGCATGGCTTGGCTATTATGATAATAAATATTAATATTAGACTCAAGATGAGCAATGTAGCCACTTCATCTCCCTTGCCCCCTTACGGTATCTCCTGTGCCAATGATACTGGGTTGATTCCAGAGGCCATCAACCAATCTCCAGGATGTATGCAAGGCAGCACTTCTTAAAAGTCAGACTGTAAATAACGCTGATCTTGTTGATATTCACTTGGCATTCATGAATATGATTCTGAGTTAGTGAGGTGCTTTGTAGCTGGGCCATTGAAATAGGTGCTATAATGAAGGTGACTGGCACAACCAGTGCAAGAGCCGGTTGTTAAAACTCTTTCTGAAAGATGGTGGTCCCCAAGTCTGCTGCAACTGAGCTTAGTGGCAAAGCAGAATGGAGAAGCAAAATGCTCAGATATTAAACACAGTCCTTGGAAATGGACATTCTGACCCAACAGGTTAGAAGATTTCAGATTATCCCTTATCTCTTTCTGATGAAAGCTCAAAGAAGTAATTACAGAGCAACTATTAGAAAATAATCAGAATAGAGGCAGTATTCTTGATTGGCAATTCCACAAGTAGGGAATATAGCTCTTCAGATGCCATACTGGGAGTATTTCTCAATGGTGCCACTAAGGATATGAAAAAAAATAATTAAGACTATTGTGGGGGAGGGAAGAAGAGCTAAGGAATATACTCTTATTATCCATATTAGAACAAACCAGGTGCAAACTACAAGCCAAAGACTCAGATGTTTGTTTACAGATTCAGAAAGAGCTTAAGGTGGGTGCAAAACAGATGATCCACTTGGGAAGAAAAAATTCCAATGCGTTAAGAGAAGAAGTAACAAGAAAAAAAAATAATTGAGGTTCCTAAGGAAGCAAATGCTGTCTGCAGTGCCACAGAAGTCAATTAAATAGTTTTCAGCTACAGTGATGGACCAATCTCCTAGGGTGTATATATATATATATATAAAAATCTCATGGGGCATAGGCAACAACAGAGATATTGCTTTTGTTCCTCATCAGTTTCTGGCACTTTTGTCCATGTTGAAAAAATAAAAAACAACATGTTATAAGAAAAAGCAGTTTAAATATTTTTCAAGAGACAATAACAGCAAACTAAACATTTCCCAATGAGAAATACGATAAAGTCATTGAAACTTTTTATGCCATCACATTAGAAAAATAGCAAAAAATGCACTAACAGAGCAGTGAAGAACGAGTTTCACCCAATGAAATGTGGAACAGCAGGAGTTGTCTGGATTATTTTTGTTGAGTGTACACATCCATGTCACACCATCACTTCTTCACTTAAAAACAGCTGCAGAAGGCTCCTGCTGTGGCCGCTGCCGTTAGCTGAAGCTCTGATCTTCCTGTCTTGATACAAGTCATCAAGTCGCATTTCCTGATGGAATTAAAGTGGCAGCCCCTAGGGACTATGCAGCTGCCCAATTTATATCAGAGACAATTTTCAAACGGCTTAATTTTTACTTATTTATTTCTGTAACCCCCAAGTTCTATTATGAGTTTTCTCCTTCCCTACTCTCTACTTTCCAAGCATTTGCATTTTGAAACAATCAAAAGAAAACAGGTATTTCAAGGCCTGTGCACAAAAACTAGAGGCAGCAAAAATTGATGCCAATGAGTTTAGCCATACAACTAATCCATGCCTATAGCATAAGACTGAGCCTAGGGATCAAACAAAAACCTTCAAGGATATTAGTTATTGCATGATTAGGTAGCTAGATGGTACGGATGATATATAAATACTATGAGTAGTATTTATAAAACAACAAAAACTGCAGGTCATGACACAGAAGTATCTTGGGTTAGAGCAAAAGGAGGAGAGCAATAGGGAAAACTGTCCTGGCCAAATGCTCAAACCACCCAGTGACAGGCAATGACAGCTACGAGGTCATCACTAAAGATGCTAGAAGCTAGAAATGCAGACAACCTTTTTTTTTTTTTTTTTTCTGTATTTCTACAATGCTTAACATGGCAAGAACCTAACAGCTATGGTAGGTTATGATAAATAAGAGTTTGAAGAAGATCATGTGGCATCTCATTAAGTAATCTCTGCAGTTAAACACAGATATCCATAATTCAAAGAAAGCCTTATGTTACCAGACATTCAGCACTACTTAACCATCAAGTCGGGTAAAAAAAAATCTCACTCATATGCGATCCTTTTTTTGAAAAAAAGTCTGTCATAAAGAATATCAAAACCAAGGCAAAGCTACTCAACTGCAAAACCAAGAATCACAGAACCCTACAATTTATCTTGTTGTTTTTGTTTTATTTTTCAAAGAATAAAAAGTAAATAAAATTAGAGTATGTCAAATTCTGCATTAGAAGGTCTCTTAGCTAGGTTCCACTTCCAAAATTACTTGAAAGCACATTATAATTAGCAAAGGTATGTGACAGTTTTATACCCCTCTATGATGCATGATTAAAGCCAGGCAGCTCAGCTCTGCTGCAAGTTCTGCACGCCATCAAAACAGATGTGACAAGAACTACAAGCTGCTCACAGACAGACTGTGAGAAAGCATAGGCAGATAACATTTTGGCCATCAAAGAGGTAACACAAGATACAAAACTAATTAAACCTCAAAACCCCTTGGAGAGGTAGGTAAACTGTGTTTTGTTAGAGGCTATATGAAGCATCTTGTGCTTGAGCTGCAGCGCTCCAGTCCAAGAACAAGGATGAGAACAAGCTTCTGCTTCCCCCTCTGAGGTGCAACAGGGAGCAAAGTTTACAGACTAAAGATTAACAGCTCCCAGCCTCAGCATGAGGATATGGAGCACAAATGATCAGAGAAATTGCTGCTGTAATGCCACTGTGATGATCTGTGAAACTGCTGATTTTTCCTACATGAGACAAATACCCACTATCTGTCTGCAACCGAAATATATGGAGTCTTGGCCCATTGTGAAAATCTAAACACCACACAAATTCTGCCTCTTACATTTACACACCTTTGTATGATGAGCACTCAAAAAAATCAATTAGTGGCTCAACTCCTTACCATTAACTGGGAACAAAGTCCAATAGGGAAGCTGTGTGTCAGACAAGGCCTATGTCTCTTGAGCTCAGGTTAGAGGGAACAAAAGTGTTGGAAAAAATGTGTAAAGAACAAGGAGAATTTTAGGCTTTGAAAACACACATTCATTTTCAATAAATATTCCATGGCTGGCTTGTAAGCATGAAACAAACAATGGCACAAGTTTGTTTCTGAGAAGTTTATCCAGTCATTTTTATTTTCATTTATCTACAGATTTCCATATTTAGACTACATCTTAATGCTTCTTCCTTCATGACATCCTTCTGCATACAGCACTTTTCCCTCTGTTTCCAGGTAGCCTCCCTCATTGCTTCCTCTGCAGAGCTTCAGAGCCCACCTCCCTAACATCCTAACAGCTACAGGCAGTTTTCCTTATATATTCCTTTAGCCGTTTCCCCCACGCTGCTCCTGTTGTACTCTTTTCCCCATGTCCTCTGCAGAAATGACTCTTCTTGTTACTCCCCTGTCTATGAGGTACATTCCTTCTGCAGGAGGTGCTGTGGAAAAGTGCAGCTGGTTTCTCCTTCAGACACCTCATGCTTTCCATAGCATAATGGTTTGGGTGAGGTATAAGTTCTCACAGCTTCACTACGTGACTTTGCACTCCTCTGTTTCCTATGGCACCTCTCATACATGAACAGACACACAGCAAAAGCTACATAGGTACCTACCTATGCTGCATATGGAACTAGGCTGCACAAAGTCACAGTTGGGTTACCAGCTCTTCCTCCTATGATAATGTTAACTTCTTGCAGCTTTTGCATCTCAGAGCTAACCAAAGCTATATTTACACAGGCATAAACTGGCACCTACATGCAATACTGAATAACCTACACGCTGCTGAGCTGCCAGATGTGTCACATAACTGCATGAGTGTATACCCACACGTACAAGTGTGACCTTCCCCAGACAGACAACTTGACAACGCCCAATGACTCACCTGTGTTTGATCCCTGAATTTTGTTAGCTAAAAGAGCTGAGAAAGGAGAGGCAACTAAACAACGCAATTGCTAAGTGGACACTTAGATCTAGAGAGTTTAGGAGAACCTCACAATGTGGAATTTATTAAATGTATCAAAGACAAATCCTCCGCTGCTTTTACAAATGTGAGCTTGTTAAGGTGGGCAAAACACTTAAACCACTACTTTCTGTTGTTTCTGGTATAAACAAACAAACTTGCTACATGTTTATAAGCAAGATTCTATTGCTCTGTGGTTATTTTGATGAAGGAGGTATACACAAATGCAGTCCCTTTGCAGTCAAGCTTCTCGTCACATCAGTTTCATTCAGAGACAGTAAATGCAGTGCAGCTGCCTGGTTCAAGTCCTGGTATCCACTTATGCTGAATATAAATGCAGCAATGTAAGATAACTTAAGAGTCAGATATATGTAATACAAAAATAAACTATAAAGATTTTGTTGAACGTAATCAGTTACCTGGAAATACAGCTTTCAATACAAGCACCTATGGTTATGCTTATGCATCAGCCTAAGCCTCTGTACCACAGGGGATCGTAGGGAACATGATTGCTTAACATCTCTTCTAAGCAACTGCAAGTGTTACCAAGCTGTCTTCATCTCCACAATTATGATTTGCTATTAACATGACTGACTGAAAAACAAATAAAACACATTGCAACAAGCCTTCGCTATCATTGGGAGCACATTTCACTCTGTGAGTGGTGATCCTCTAAAGAATTATGTTCTACAGATGTCTCAGTTTGGGAGGCTACTTTGGTGGACACTAACAAAGTGCCTCTGGATGTCAAAACATCAAGAGAACATGTCAAATCACTTTCCAACATCCTGCAACTGAACAGATTCCAGTACTCCTCTTATTTCTACAAAAAGAATTACAATTGCCCCTCTGTAAAGCAATGGGATCTTCCACGCACGTGAGGTGGCTGCAGAGCAGCAAGTTTTATTCTACGTAATACATATAAAATGTCAAAAACATATGTGATGATTTAAAGACTTAGTGTGATATCACTAATTTGACCTGTTAGAGTGCAGAGTGTAACAGCAGATGTGAATGTTCACTGTATGTGATGATGCTACAGTAGAGCACCAAACACATTTGCATGGGATCTGAACAAAGAAGTTTGCTTAACAACGGCTCTGTAAAATTAAAACCCTGTAACTCAGCCCAAGAAGAGCTGGAATTCCCTTCCACTTGATGAAGCATCTGGCCTGATTGGTGGTGGCTGCCGATCATTGCCATGTCATCACTCCAAAGCCGTGAAACATCTCTGCAACCGTGTTAATTAGCTCCTCTTGCAAAGCACTTAAGCCATAGAGTGAGGTTACTCACGTGATGTCTCTGCGCTGATAGCAACCTTGGAGAAGGCAAGCGATCAGGTCACTGATAAACTCCACATCATCTCTGTGAAGAGCAGCTTCCAGTTCCTAATGAGCAGAAAAGGGAGAGAAAAAATTTCAACCATCAAACTAACTCCTTAAAATTTACTGCTAGCTGATCAGGACTAAAAAGATCCAAGCAGCCTCAAAAACGTGTA
This sequence comes from Brachypteracias leptosomus, assembly GCA_013401335.1. Classification (NCBI taxonomy): domain Eukaryota; kingdom Metazoa; phylum Chordata; class Aves; order Coraciiformes; family Brachypteraciidae; genus Brachypteracias; species Brachypteracias leptosomus. The sequence continues at coordinate 59,549 of VYZX01000377.1, forward strand.
CAGCAGCAGAGCGTACATTGGGTAAGCCAATCTTCCCCATCATTAAAAATACTGTTACTACTACCTCTTCATTGCAAGAGTTTATGGAAAGACCTTGAAAGGCTTTTACTGAATGTCAGTCTCCAGCCAGAAGACTAATGTTTTTGTCTGGAAACAGAAAAATAGGGTTCAGTGAGGTTGAGATACTACAGCCTAATAAGAGAGCCATGATTTCTCCCATGTTCAGCTGATGGGCAGAAATCAACAGTTTCATTATCCCGCTTTGCTTTCCACTAGCTAAGGCTGGTGAGTTCATTTAAAAGATGTGCTTGGAAAGCATGGCCCTAAAAGCCACTTACACAGAGAAGTAGCAGTTCCGGATGGATAGCCAGAAATGGCTGAAAACCAGCATACAAATGCCTCAAAGAAAAGCAGGTATTTTAATTATTTAACTTATTTCTCTTTGGTTTGGGCTTGGGTTTTTTTGTTGTTGGGGGTTTTTTCCCCTCCAGTAAGAGAGAAAGGATGGAGGGATGTCAGACCTTATGACCCAAACCCAACCCTTGATGGAGGGATGGAGAGCATCATGGCTTATTTCAGCATGATGGAGTCCACATAAAGCTGTGATGCAGGAACTAATCCATAAAAAGGATAAACTTCTGAAATGTAGTTATTACAAATCTCACATGTGATAAATATCTGTTTTTCAGCTAGCAATTTCAAGCTTTGTTTTCAAAATTCTACTATGTTAACTACAGTTTTATTTATATGCCAGAAAATCATTCACAGTAAGAAAAATCCACTTCCTATAAGACTTATCATCAGCAGTATACAGCACTAACAAGATTTAATATGGATAAACAACATGGGCATAAGAAGCTATTCTTTTTGAGTTTCAGAGTAAATAATGGATTGAATACAAATTTCTACTTGAATGTTACTCAACAGACTGCTACACAAATGGCTAAGCTAATAGCTACAGAATAAAGGTTAATGGCCAGAGAATAAAGAATAAACGTTTTGGCACTTACCCAATAAAGAAGAGAAAGTGCTTTTTTATTAGACCACAGTAACCGCAGTAATAAAATTATTGATAACAGATTGCAGATTAAACGCTGCTTTTTATTGGAAATGTATTAGTGGCATATTTTCACTATCAACACTGCTCTTATTTACCTCCTGTGCAACATCCAAAGTGTTTCATGAGCAGAAGTCTGACACTAGCCCTGTGAAGAATGTATTAAGTGCATCTATTATATACGGAAACTCGAGGCAAGGAAAGGGTGGTGGGCAGCCAAAGCCTGACAGAGCGTCTCTGCCGCAGAGCTAGGAAAAGTCCCAAGAATCTCTGTTCTGGCCTCTAGATGGTTACCCTGCTTAATGACAAGGTAATATAAAACCTGCAGTTGTTGCTTGCAGTCCCTTAGAGAGAGTGATATTGTTGTCTAAATAGTAATCATGCTATATAAATAGCAATTGCTAAGTGAATTCACTTGGTAAGAGGCTAGTATTTTGGAGGTGTTGACATATTTTATTTGTAAATTACTTTAGTGGACATCGACTTTCTAACAAAATATACCTAAGTGGGGGGGAGAGGGAACCCCAACAAAGTATGCGATATGTTAAAAAGTCACAGGTAAACTTGCAGCTTGTGAAAAATGACATGTTAGGACCCAGAATAAAGGGGGTGGGGGTGGGAATTAAGTGTTCGAGACGTTCCCCCCCCATTCAGCCGCTCCCTCGTCCATATATACTTGTGCATGAAACCTGTCAGTCAGTAGCCTGCTTCTGCTAGGATGCAGCAGCCTTTTGTATGAAGGAATATTTAAATTGCTTCCCGTGAGCCTTTTCAGCCTGCTGTTTGACTAACACTGCTTAACCAGCAGCCACAACTGGCTCAGATAACCCCTATCTGCAGCCATTGTTTTCCAGGCCCAGGAGTGACCTTTACATTGTTGGAGGTGGTGGGTCATCCCAGGAGCTGGGGGACATTCTTTAGGCACTGGACAAGGTGCTATCTACTGGGCAGGGACCCATCAGTCTTCCCCAAAACACCTGGCTGGGTTAGTTTCCCCCACTCTCTTGCTGCCTCTTCTTTCCCAGGTGGGTGCTCCTTCTCCTTGCCTTCCTGGCAAGTACAGCACTGATTTGTGGACCTGACTTGGCTGCAGATGGATCTTGCAGCTGCTGGTTAACAGAGGTACCAGGCACACAGATCGATGCAGGGCCGAGTCCCAGCATCACGCTGGGTTAAGGGGCCCTGGCACAAGTCAGGATTAATCAGCACACCCGTAGCACAGGGTTAATGAAGGTCCATCATTAGCAGGCGTGAGGCTGTCAGTGCCTCTATAGAAAGGCACTTGCACTGTGCTCCCCAAGGCCACGGGTGCTGCCCATAGCACACTCTGGTCCTCCAGTCCCTACCAACAGTCACACCCGGTGCCAGTGGGTTATAGTAAAAGCACAGTCCAAGTGTTACTGTGATTATTTGTCTTGGAAAACAAGATACTGACATTGTCCTGTGAAGTTTTTGTCTACTTTTTTTCTGTTGCTGCTTGAGATAGGGCAAGAGCAGCGAGAGGCACTTTAATTTCTCAGGGCTGGGTCCACTGGCTCTGTTTAACTGAATGTCACAATCTTCTATCTCGACAGATTCTTCAGCTTTCTGCCCCAAAGCACCTAAATCCTGGACTTTTCCCACATGCTGAGGGTGTTGTGGGAATGCCGGGGACTAGGAGGATGCAACGCAAATCTTAACATCTCAAGACCATCAATGAAGAGTTAGGATCCCCTCGGGTTTTCATCTAACACTTCAACCCACATTTTGCAGGAGGAGGAATAAACCTTGTTTTTCCAGCCCTCCCCTCCAACAATGGATGGCCAGCAAAGCGGCATGGTGCTCAAGCAATGCATCTGAGCAGAGGTGGCCAAAATGATGCCACGGACTCCCAGAAGAAAGAGGCCACCAAAGCCTCCCTGGTCTTCAGAGCAAACCCTGCCCCGAGTGCCCATCCCCACGCTCCTCGGAACTGGCCAGGGTAAGCAGCTGAGCTTCCTCCCCACCACCATCCCCCCCACGCCTCCAACCTTTTGTTTTTCCCCTTTTCTCTTTGAGCACTGAGCTGTGAGCACAGAAATCTGAACCTTGCCAAAACGCTTTGGGGACGGCACAGAAAGGAAACAGAAGAGGCAGCAAATCAGCAGAGGAAGCGGGGGGACACATCTCCTCCTCCTCTAGCTGGAGAGAGCAACAGACAGGAGAAAAGCAGGATTCTCCCCCTCTCCAGCTGGCGTCACACCTCATTAGGGAAAAGCCTGTTTAACGTCTTTCCCTCCCCCCAGCCTAGGACTAAATCCCCCCAGAGTCAGGCAAAGGCTGTCGGGAAGAGGCAGCCGCTGGAGCAAGGGTGACCACCTCACCCAGGAGGAGCACTGGCCCGAAGCAGGGTTAGTCGGGGAGGGCGAGAGGGCACCAACCCATTCCTTCTTGCTCCCTGGGAAAATAGCTGGCAGCTGGGCTGGGAGAGAAGGGCCCGCTGCCCCATGCCTGCCTGCCCCATCCCAGGCATGCTGGCGGGTATGGTTAACCCCACTGCTGTGCTGCTGGTTGAGTCCAAAACAAATGCTGCTGCCCTAGAGCTGCTGTGAGGATGTATTAAACCCTGGTATCCCCTGTGCTTTGTTGCAATTGCTATTTTGGTCTGCTCTTGACAAGCATGCAAGTGCTGTGGCCTCTGGACGTGTGGTGACCCAAGCCCCATGCTGCTCAAAGTATATTCCTTGATATCTGTATACTCCTTGATATCTGTATACTACTTCTTGATATCTGCCCAGATTTTTGAGGAGAAAGACAGTCAGCTCCCCAGGTAAAAGAAAATGAATGTGTCCACAACTGTAACAGCAGTGACACCACCATAACCCACACCAGCACAGAGGTGACTGTGGGGCTGCTGCATGTGTTGGCTTTTTTAACTATGGAAAGCAGCCAGACATACTCCAGCTCCTAGCAAGCTGTCTGCTTGGAGGGCTGTGTCACAAATTTTGGGGCCCTCATTTCAGAAGGCAGGCTCCTCCAAGACTGCAGGAAAGCCCAGCACATGCAAGAGCCCAGTGAGAGCAGGCCAAGTGCTGAGGTACAGTTTAAAGGCTTCCTCTGTTCTGGAGCTGAAACATCTATAACCAAATCTGATAGACATAACCAGTTTAAGCACAGCTAAGCCTTGTCCAAGTTAGCCATCAGTTTAAAAACCCCAATCCCTTCAGCTCTATTTCCATACGGCTGCTGTTATCAGCTTTCCATTGCAATGCTCCCAAGTGACTCAACAGGCTTTTGCAGAGGCTTTAGGAGATCACTGAAAGCTACCGGTGGGCTGTGCTGAGCCAGCCCCAACCCAGGCACTGAAATTTCAACACCATGACTGAATAGAGTCAGGATGTTCTTTTCCCCCCTCATGGATAATTTATGACAACAGGTACACCTAGGCAAAAGTCTGACAAATTCATGCAAAAGAGTAGAGTTACTGGAATTGGGCAGGAAGATGAGAAGTCAACTGCAGGTCTGAAATGTTTCTAAACAAGCACTATTTATCCCTGTGTAGTGTGAAGCCACTGTGCATACTTCACATCTCTGGTTTGGACCTCCTGATGTCCTCTCAACCAAGGAGCCAGCCATCCAAGGAGGACACATGAACATGGGAGTGGAACCACAGCTCCTCCATCATGTCCCAGAAAGGAAAGTGCAGCATCCTCCTTTTGGCTGCAGAGTGCACCCAGCTGATTCACCCAAAGCAGCAGCAGAAAGCCAATGCAATGAATAGCAGGATATGGTCCTGGAGCTGAGGTGACAGGATCCAGCTATACCACAAGGCTACTGCTCTGCAACCCCTACTTGTTGGCCTGTCAGTGTACTCAGCCTGTAGGATGTACTCAGCACACCTGAAAAAGCCATGGCTCCATCCAGCAGCCAGAGCGCTCTCTGCAGCCCAGCACCATGCTCTCCCTGCTTGCGATTGCTGCCATTGTATGGAAATAGTATTCAAAATATGAAACCTACTGAGAGAGTCCTGCTCTGCATGACAAGCCAGGAGGGTATTGTGGGAAACTAGGGGCATTCCTTGGGCCACAATACCCTAGAAATTGACGTGACCCTAGACACGTCATCTTAATCTTAAGCTAGCTGGAGACACCACCCATTATCCAAGTCTGCAGCTAGATGTGCCTCTCCCAGTTCCCTCACAGTCCTGCAGGAGCCTGCATGCTGCCCTCTCTATATGATGCTCAAGGGCTTTATGGCTTCCTGAGCCAACACAGCCCCCAGCTTCTCCACTCTGCCTTCCCACTACAGAGGGAGTGGGTGTTGAACATCCTCCCTGAGCTCCTGGGAGCAGGGACCAAGTCAGCAGCTCTCATCAAGGAAATATCATCTTCACCTTGTCCCCTTGGGACTACGAGATCAGGGAGAGCCACCAGCCTCCTACAGCAGCTCGGGGGTGAAAGGCAAACAAGTTTAGTGACACTCAGCTCCGCAGCAGTCCTGGATCTTCTCTGACCCACCAGACTGGTGTGTGTGAGAGCAAGAGATGAAGAACAAACACCTGAGGGAGAAGAGCTACCTTAGCAGAAACTGACTACCCTCTGGGGAGGGAGGGAAAAAGCAAGAGCAGCAAAGGCATTGCCTTTTCCTATTTCTTCAGGTCCTCCCTTAAATGTCTGTCAGTGCCTTATGAGATCTCTGCCTCCCTTGACTTTCTGTGAGGAGACTTTGAAGGTTATTTCAAGCATGTTGTAAACAGGGGCATAATGTTACTCCAGAGCTAAGCAGAGGTGTGAGATGACAGCTTTGTATGTGGGAGATGGTTATAAACTGAAAGCTGGGGAGAATTTGTTGTATTGCCTCCACATTACAGCTGCTTGCAAAGAACAAATCCCACATACCCCCACCCAGTGCGGGCAGCACAACAGGTAACGCCAGCCATCCTCTTCTCCAGCAGCTCCCTTCAGCTACAAAAGGGGATGCACAAACATTGAATTCTGTGCAGTGCAACCCAGATAGATTTGTAAATGTAATCTCTTTCCAATGCCAATGGACATTTTTGATCTGGCTAGAATTTTCTAGGCTTGTTTTATAGGCATACTCTGGTTTTGTCCCCCTTTAGCTTTTCTGTCAAGATGCTTAAAAATCTGAGACCGCTGCACTATCTGTCTACTACCTATTGCACTCACCAGAGCAGTTGTGGCTTCTTTCTCCATCCACATTAACCTGCTGCCTGATCTCTCCTCTGGGACAGGGACCTCCCCTGTCTGCACAGCATGTTGCTGCTTGCTCTCCAACTGGAATTTTTCACTGCTGTGTAATACAAACAAATACGAGCAGCTCATGCTGGGTGGCTAAACTGTACTGAAAAGAGATTTCAGACTGATCAATCCAGTCTCCCTCATGCTCCATAGCAGCATACTGGTGCTAATAAAGCTTTCCTCCTCTCCTCCTAGCTCATCTTCCCTTCAGTGCAAGCAATCTGGGACAAGAACTACAATCATCATGAATTTTATGGATTGTTAACACTTAAAAGATGTAGAACTGCTACTCATTCCATTTCTTCCCCCTGCAAAGTACCTTTTCAGATGGACAGGGTACCTCTGAAGCTCTGAAGTAACAAGCAACTAGTTTCTGTTTAATAGGAAGACATTAGTACTTTATGCCTCTAGAGCAGCTTTCATCCTGGAGCATCAAAGCATTTAAAGAACATTCAAGTAAAGTCTTCCAGCACCTGTGAAGGAAGGGGAGGCACACACCCACAGGCAGAGCAATTTTACAGATGGAGAGACCAACACAAGCCTCAGCATCCTTACCAGGGGCATGCTTCACTCAGTGGCACGGCTAAGAGAGAAGCCATAAGGCTTGACACTTGATGCCACTGCAATAATCTTTCTTTTTCAGCAGTTTTATTAGCCACCAAAGCATTTGGAGATCGTGCTATTTCCCTCAAAAGGATCATTTCTCCATTTCAAATTAATCCCCTCTTCCTTCAGAGTAGATAATCTACACCATTTACCATAAGCCAGTTATGCTGGCTGAGGGGCAAGCATCACACTGGGCACTGAGCTGGCTTTACATGGGGGAGAGAGACGGAAATTTCAGGCTCAGCAGAATCAATGGTCTCCAGCTTGTTGTTTGCAGACCTCTTACAGACCCCATAGAAGACTTCCAAATTCTTCCCTGCGAAGGGAAATCAGGAAAAGCAAGCTTAACACCAGACTGCTTAAATTTCTAATCAGGGGTGCATGCCTTTACAGGAAAAGTACTGGGGTCATGCCCTTAAAAAAAACACACCAAAACACCCCTCAAGTGGCTGACCACTATTGCCCAAGCCACAAGTTCAACTCCTTTAGCTGAAAATAACCTCCAAACACAATAGTATGAGAGGAAACACGGTCTGCTTGAATTGCATCCTATCTGCCTCACTCTCAGAAAGGTATCATTTATTATCACCTAGAAAGTATCTCTTTCAGTAGCTGCGCTTGCATGGAGTATCAAATGTATTCAGATCATTAAACTACTTGTAGATTGTGCTGCTTTAGGATTTTGGGATTTTTTGCATGGAAGACAGGATGAGGAAAGTGGTGAGCAGACAGCTAGGGACTGGGGCTATTCTGAAGCTATCCTGCAACACCATATACATATTGTTAAGCTCTTCACAGTACCATGCCAGTAGTACCTTGCTGGTAAAACTAAGCCAAAACCAAAACAACCCCAAATTCCCTCTCTCCACAAATGCTGAATTTAGCATTCCTGTTTATGGGCCAAGTACTACCAGCAGCTAAAGACTAAAAACTTTAGCAACTGTTTTACATAGCGCCTTGGGTGAGCACGATCACGTCAGTGGGGAACACCATCAGCACAGCTCTACCTGTTCTTGATGTTGTTTCTGGAAACAACATCACCGGGTTAGCTATGGTCTCTCCCCAGATGATTCTGCTACACGATAAATAAAGAACAGCTGATCCTGCCATGTCACCATCTCCTGCGGTAAGAGGCTTCCTGGGTACCTAGTGGGAGTTCTGCTAAGCTTTTAAGCCCATTGGCAACGTGGGGAACAGTCTGTAGCTCCAAAGCCAAGAGGCTCGAAGTAATAATCCGATTTCAAAGCTCCTCCTCCTCTGGAGCCAAAGGCAGCAAGGGAGGATGAGATCAGACTGTAGATGCTCTTCGTTTTAGGTCTGGCCATTGCACTCATCTGCTCAGCATGAGCACAGGGGAGGGAAAGGATGAGCGCCAAAATCTGGAATGGATTGCTTGGCTAAAGTTTCTGCAAAGATTTCAAGACTTACTGGGAAAATAATTTTTTTAAGGGGATTTTCACCGCACTCAATATAACCAGACTGGCCCATCTAAGCCAACCTCCGCTTTTCTAGTTCGTGCACTGTCCAAAACTTCTGGGGGATTTACTGTCTGCCATCATGCACTGCTGATGCAACATGGCATGCAAGCTGTGTAGCTGGTTTGCAGTCGCACCATGGAACTTCTCCTGTAACAGCAATGAGCAGTGCTTTGGCACTTAAATCCCTCCCCCCTCTCCAGGGTGTTATTAGCTGCCAGTTGATAAGCAAATCATGAAACAACTATCTTTATGGGCATCAAAACAAACAGGGAGCCCAGATCATGCCTTAAGGATTCAGGTGGTTCCCTTATATCCCTTCTGCCCTCAAACAAAAAACAATGACCTGGCTTTTGAATGGGGGAAGAAAGGTGTCTGCTCAGCCTTGCCTGAAAAAGCAGGATGAAATGGTAAAATACATCAAAATAAAAAAAGGCTGCAAAGCCTTGCTTTTCCCCTTTAATCTGATCTCCTCAGCCAGCCATTCTTCTGTCTCCCCTTTGGATGCTGCATGGAGTGCAGCCCACAGTGTACCCATCACTAACAAATCCTGGCTGGCGGCTCAGCGGGGAGATTGGCCTTAAAGTGCTGTCGGCACGAAAAATTCTTCCTCCTCACTCTGGGTTAGACAAAAGAAAAGGCAAAGAGAGAGCCTGCAGCCACACACAGGTACCCTACAAGTTTCTACCACCACGAGTGGCCAAAGTGAATGGTGGGTGAATTCCACCACAGTAACATGCTGAAATCCAAGTTCCAGCATTTTTTTCTACTAATTTAGCAAGAATAATCTGCAAAAGTATGAAAGAGCTGCCACTGGTATCAACCCTGATGATGCATCCAGCTAGCTACTCAGTTGTGTGAACTGCCTGTTTGCAACAGGCTTAATCTCAGGCCTAAGTGTAAGTTTTAAAAACACACATCTAACAGTCTGTGGAACCATAACTAATAGATCTCTCGGACTCTTAGATAACTGTCTGCACTGGTCTGGATAGCCAAAAGCATCACCTTGCTTATCTACCAGACTCTCTGAGCTTATTCCAAACATATACAGTCCAGACATACTTCAATACAAAAATTAATATTTTTTATGCAATTTTTAAAAATTATTATAAGAAATACAGATGCTAGTACCCTAATGAGAGATAAATGCACTAAGGGATAGGCTTGTCATAAGAAATGGTGTCTCAAGCTTGTCAAATATTGTAATGTGAGTCACAGTTCTTTATGTAGCCCTGGCTTCATAACTTATGTCACCACAGGATCCAATGTCAAAATAAATACAAGAAATTACCTCTTCTGCTACTCATACTACCTTCATCCCTATTAAAGATCTGTATTTCATCAGATATGTGGAAAAGCACACCTGAGCTTTTAAAGCCTGGTCAGGGCTCAGAGCCTCCACTTCCAGTAACCACTATCTACCACACCTTCCCCAGCTGGCCTCCATGCTTCCTTGGCTGTTCTGCTGAACACGCAGACCTGCCCTGCTCCACTGAGCTGTTGTCTTCCACAGAACGCTAGTAAGAACCCAAACAGGAACCAACAGGGCTGCCTGGTGACTGAGACAACGGCTCTCAGGGCTGGGAGCAGCTGGCAGCCAAGCTGGGAGACCCATGGGAATTCCCAGTCCCTTCGCTGCAGCTGGAGAAAGGCAGACAGGAGAAGGGTCTGCTCAGAAAAGCAAAGAAAAAGATGTCAATCCCAGGGTTTTTAGGCTGAATAAAGTGGAAAATCTCAGGGGGTTCTCCTTATGACATATTGAGAGTAACTCAACATGCGCACAAGTGTCACCGGTGCAACTGTCCTGCCTCAGGCCCCTCAGCCAGAGGTGGCCATGAACCACCACCTCCACCTGTGTCTGTAAGGAGCTCAGTTCACATGTGTGTTTGCCAGGGGAAACAATAAAGAGCCCTTCGAGTGCTTAGGGGGTGGAAATTCTGTGTTTTACTCCACATCTGGCAATGCTGCTCCATAAAAAAGGTGATGGAGTGCTTTTAGCTCTCCTTCCAGAACATAGGATAAATATCTTCTTCAACACATACGACATACAGGAATTCTTCTCTAGCTAAACTAAAGTAGTCTTTATAGCCCATAAATCACCAGATTGCTACAAACACTTGGCTATTTATGCAATAATAGTTATATCTGCCAGAAACAACAAATTATTATTGTTATTATTATGTTCATAAATGTTAATGCTAACTACTCTCTTAAAACACCTATTATAAACAGCATCGTAACTTGAGAAAGGGGCAGTAAACTATTGCCCAGAAATAGAGGAAACCAGGTCTGTTGCTGTAGCACTTACACTACAGACATTACTAGACAGTAGTAACATCTATAGACATTAGGCTGGAGTACTTTTTTCTCCTAAATTCTTTCCTGCCGTTCAGGTTAAGAAAAAAGAAAAAAACCCAACTTGCTCCACTACATTTTAAAAAACAAAACAAACATCTGTAACATCTTGTAAACTGTAATAGCTTAGCTTTGTTTCTGCAGTTCAGTGCAGAAGTGATGACACTGGATTATCCAAAGATCCGCACAAAATGCTTTGGTTGTATGAAATAGCTGATCTGCCTGAAGTGGGGAAAAAATAAATACAGTAACAGATAATTATATAACCAGCTTGTAAAAGTGTTATTAGTAGAGCATGGGATCACAAAACCCCCGGCTTTTATTCTCACTTCATGCATTCAGTGATGAGAGCTAAATCTCTGTCCATCTCTCTCCTCCCCCACCCAAAAGTTAGATAATCTTTAGCCAACTCTGTAAAACACTTGCAATCTTTGAGTAAAAGCAACATCGAGGTTAATGTACTGCTACTTCTCTAACATTCAGATGCTGTGTTCTACCTTGATAACAGAGGAAAACTGGAAAAAAAATTCCCTTGCTGTTCAGATAAGGTAGCTCACGGACTCAGGGGTAAACTCTAAAGTTCAACATTTTAGTTTGAAAGGGCATTTCCAGTCATTGGCTGCTGGAATTCAGATCTTCAGATCTTGGCTCAGTGATAAAATGCAACAAAAAATAGCTTTGCCAGAAAGTATCTCTTTCTTTCAAGGAAGGAATGGGAACATCAGCCATTCTGTACATTAACTAAGTATAGCAAAAAAACCATATGTGGACTTTGTTCTCTGTTATCCACAACTGGACGTCTCTGGAAACCTTTCCTCAGGAGTACAGTTTTGCTTCTCCTTTCTCAGCAATGACAGAGGGGAATCCAAGCAGGAGAAAAATTAAACTGGTGGCAACAGACCTTGAAGGTCTGACAGTGACCTGCAGCACTAAGGTCTTTGAAACTGCTTCCATTTGCCAGAACATAAATTAGATTCCTCACTAGGTACGGCACTGGGGTTAATGGGAGCTTTATAAAGCCTTCTTTGAACATGCAGATTATCCTTTTCAAAAAAGACTAATCTTGTGGTTTAAAGTACAGTACTGGGAGCCAGGAAACCTATTGCCAGCTCTGTCAGGCTGGGTGACTTCAGGCAACCCATTTGACTATTTTCTGCTCTTTTTCAATATGCACAAAATAGAGACAAATACCTAAATCTTCCATGAGGCTTAATATTTGTAAGACAAGGAGAACCAGCCTAGGTATTCACAGATCCCTTGAAGCAGAAGGGGATGGCAGGCCCCGTTATATGCACGCTTGCTCAAATATTTCCAAACAGTAAGTCCCACAGATAGCAGCAAGAACACCTGCATTGAGCACTTAACACAGGCAAGAATCCTGAATTACTTACAACATCACCAATTACACATTTTTTTTTCAGCAGTTAAGAAAATGTCTCACCCTGTCCTGGATTTCTGTCCAAAGGAGGTGCTCAAAAGGAGCAAAACTGAGGAACTAAGAAAAACTCAAGTTTAGGGAAAGCCATGCTGGCTAGGCAACTCTCAAAGAACAGTTTTCTTCTGCAGGATCTAATTTCTCTGCAAGAATGTTAAAAACAACTTAAAGACAACAAAAGAAATTCTATTTTTTAAAAAAATCAATCATTTAAAAGGTGAAATACAGGAAACTACCAAACGCACGATATAACACTGAACATTCAGCACTGGGAACAAGGTTCAATACTTTCCTTCCAAGAACAAATTTATCCTAGATATCTTCACTGTGGAAACCAAGAGTGGCTTAGAGTCTCCTCTCAAAAGCTGCGTGACATTCTCCCAAATCGTCATAGTTACATACTCTTCATATTTTAGCTTCCATGTATTAGTCTCCTTCAAACTTTTAAATAAAAAAAGTATAAAACTTTTCAATATAAAACAATCCCATGATTTCCAAACCTCCTTAAAAGAGGGCAGGCAGAGTCTTACTTGTGCTACGCACTACAACGTGTCAAAGGCTCAAATCTTTCAAGACTGAGCATAGCTCTTTTCTGCACACTTCCACATCTGATCAATGCATTCACATGCTGCTGATGTTTGAAACACCTACTTGTACAGGAGAGCAGATGACAGACCTCGGCCCTCCCAGAGACTCTATACCACTGTGTTGATGGGTGGTATCGTTTCCTGTGACTCAGCCTCACTAATAAAGCTTTAGCAAGAGGAGTTCCAAAGACTTTCCCAACTCATTCCCATCTAACATGCAGAAATCTCAGGAAGTCATTTTAACTCAATAACCCTCCATGCCCCTTCCACCCAGTCAAAACATAAGGAGCAGCAGCAAACAAACAAACAAAATCACATCCTACTCCGCAGACTACAAAATTTGCTCATTCTAGGGTTTCTTGCACAGAAGAAAGTTATCCAACTGCAACAACGTAATGTCACTTCATTTTCCTCCAAAATAAATTTTGGTGTTGAAAAAATTCTACCTATGCATTTACTATGGGCTGCCTCAGTCAACACAGGGGCCCATCTACAGCCAGCAATCAAGGAACAGCATTCAGGACTAACTCTGTATTGATTCCTAGCTGGGGTGCACAGTTAGGAATTTGCTTTTTTTTCACCCATTCGTCCATTTAACTGAGAAGGAAGAGAAAAAGTAAAAAACGCCCAGACTCACTTTTGTACAAACTGAGGCATCAAAATTATTTTTGAAATAAAAAGCAAATTATTATATTTTCCTAACAGCACTAGCGAAAGAGCGAGAGCAGTTTGATCCATTGCTATTCATTCCTTCGAGCACACATCCAATCTTTCAGTCACTCTGCTTATTGGCTGTATGGAAGGTAAAGCAGCAAGGAGCCCTAAAGGATTAATTCTCACAATAGCGGGAAGCAGGAGTCCCAGCTCTGGGGGGGTGAGTGGGGGAGAAGGCAGGAGGATGAGCATGTAGGCTGCATCCCTGGGCTTTGGACTTCCTTGCTGTGATTTCATCTTCTGCCTAAAGCCATTTTAAAAGGGACCTACCATGGAAAGGGTGTTCCAACATCTTAAATGTAAAAAGCGTTCCCGGAATTTTGTTTTAAGCCTGCAAAGACTATTAGGAGGAGTTATATGCGAGATTAATGAGAGGTATGGCTCCGCAGGGAAGGGAATAGCCAAGGCACAAACAGTTTGTACTCTGTTGCAAGCCACACAGTAGCTGAGTAGATTTATGATTCAGATGTTTTAGAACTGGTTATCAGCAATTAGCTCAAACTCTTAGAAATACAGAGAAAGAGAGAGAGAGGGAGAGAGAGAAGGAAAGATTAAGCTTTTGTCCACCCCAGCCCTCATCCTTCCTCTGCCTGGCAGCAGGGATTACTGATTGTTTCTGTCCCTTTTTTAACATTAGAATGGCTCTGAGCCACACTCACTACAGAAGTAGAACATGCTGCCAATACAATAATACACATTACATTCAACAGCTAATAATTTAAGTGCAGCGTCATTTACTCAGGTACAGCCTATGCAAGTCTATTTGTAAGAATTGGTTACATGTGAATTTCTAAGCATGGAGTGTTTTTTCTACCATAGAGATCACTTGGGACATAGAAAAGGCTGAAAAAGAAGGATCAGTTTTGTTAAGATTATCTCTGTATAAGCCCATAACACATACATAAGAGGACTTCATGCATCTTTATGGCATTTAACCTCAAAACAACCATGGAGGTTTCTCACATATAAGCTAAGTGACTTGCCCAAGATCACACAGGAAGCCAAATGCAGAGCACTAAAACTGAGCAGAACAGCTCTCAGGCTAGACCTCTGACCATTGCAGCATTAATCCATTTCTAATTTAGTTTAATTGAACTTAACACTCAGCTAACAGATTTATTCCAACCCACTATTACATGGTGTGGAGCTGTATGTTAAAAGAAGAGATTCAGACTTTCCTGTGAATCACATCTCTACAGGTAAACGTAGTGAATGATGCAACCTTAAGGACAGAGTCATCCACAGCATCTCCATAACAGGGAGACCTGAAATGCTGCTGACCTTCAAAACCACACTTGCAGCTAAACTCTGATTGTGGAGAACAGGGGAAGAAGGGCACTGATCATGCCTCACTGCATTTGCAGAATGCTGTGTACCCCCAGCTCAGGCCAAGGTCCAAAACCTGTATGGGAGCAACTGAACACAATGCTCAATTTTTCAAATGCTTGGAGCACATAACAACCCCTTTTTGTTGAAACTGTAAGGTACTCTACACTTTTAGAAGAGAATGAGGGAATCAGGGTAATTTAATAATCTGTAATGGTGATGTAGCATCTATAGGTTCTACTGCTATAAAATCAGAGTTCCCCCATATTACGTTGATAACGGTTAAAACACACACAATACTAAGACTTGCCCAGCAAGGCACCCAATGGCATCTCTCTCTTGCAGATCCAGCCGGGACCACTCATCCAGGACAGCTCTGGACAAACGCTTACGCGCTGACCCAATGTACAGCGTAAGCAGCAAACATGATGCGCTTGGTAGGTTTCCAACACCATGAGTGCGTGCTCACCACTCACAGAGTCTGTCTGTGTACGATCCAACACGCCTGGAAGGCAAACTGGCTGCACATCTGCACATCAGGGGTGTGGAGGGTCCAACACAGAGGAGGAACATTGGGCTTATTATGCAGAAGTTACACAGATCATCCAAGTGATTTCTATCCAAAAGATGCCAGTCAGAAACAGAGGAGGCCCCAGACTGCCCTGGACTGTTTCTTAAAATCTTGCAGTGCTGCTTTCCTTGAGATGCTGTGCATGGTGTGAGCAGATTAAGCTCTATTAACATAAGACACTTTTAAACAGTGCAAACTAGAACTAAACTTGGAATTAACCAGACTGGTGTAAAATTATACCTTAATGCACATAGAAATCAGATTAGAAGACAGATGGTAAAGAGGAAAGGAGAAAAAAGAAGAGTGGATTGGATATACGTATGTGGATTTACATTCTGTGAGCTTGGCACACATCTTAGAGGCATTTTTTATTTCCAGCATAATAGAAAGTTGCCTGACAGTACTAGTACACTAGATAAGGGAGAAAAAAAGAGCAGATGCTTTTGAAGGGCTTTGTAGTACGAATTTCTGGCAGGAATTTAGAGATCAAGGTGGGTAGGAGCACTGGAGGAAGGAAGCTCTTCCAGATATAGTGGAAGCACAAAAAGGGAGAAGCAAGAAGGAAAAAAGAAATTCTTGTGAAGCAAGAGTAACTGTCAGAGTCCAGATTATAAGCTAAAGTGCAAGGGAAATGCTCAGGAGAGATGCAGCTTGGACAGCAGTGTGCAGAACCCTGAAAGTAGAAACAATATAGTGGAAGCTGTCAAAAGTTAATTAATAATAGTAGGAATGCTGAGGAAAGGACTGTAAAACATCATTATACCTCTGTATAAATGCAAAATGTATCTACACCTTTGACACTACATGCAGTTCTGGTCCCCACATTTGGAAAAGAAAAAGACAAGAAGAATGGAAAAGCTGGAGTAAGGCAACAACAGTAATCAAACACATGAAGCATCTTCTGCAGGAAAAACAATTATGCAAAACAATAAAAGACTATAAAACCAGAGATGGCATGGAGAATGGGCCCTCATAGTCTCTTCTGAAAAAAGAATGGGCGGACATCAAATGAAAGTATCAGGATAAAAACAAACAAAAGGAGACACTTCCTCACACAAACAATAATTCATCTGCGTGCCTCTTTGCCACAGAATATTATGGATGCTAAAAGTGCACATGGGTTCACAGAAGAAATAGGCAGATTAACAGAAGGGAAGGTAAAAAAAAAAAAAAAAAAATCTATCAAGGGCTGTTAAATACAAAAGGAAGTTTCTGAGCTACAAATATGAGCCAGAGGCTAGGAGAACAGTCTAGGGAAGTATCACTGCTCGATTGCCCCGTTCTGACACCCTTCCCTGGGTATCCGCTGTACAACAAGAGACAGGATGCCAGGCTAGACAGACCTTTGATCCAACCCTGTACATCCATTTCTGTGTACAAGGCAGAAAAGGGTTTGTAGTCCATGCTGAATCAGGCTGCAGATAGTACAATTTGAACGGGAAAGAATGTGATTTAGATGGCAAATGAAGGAAACACTGGTTGCCTAGAGTTCAATGTCATAGAGGTGTGAAAATGTCCGAAGGAGAGTCCTAAAAAACCCCTGAACTATCTTGTTATAGCATTAAAACGGAGGACAGAGAAAACTTTTGAAGGCAAGTATATGTATAAATACAGAAAACTGCATTTCAGACACAGAAGGGAACAGAGGCTTTATTTCATATGACTTAGAATGTAAGAAGGGAGACAAAAAAAGAAGGGATAAAAGAACAATATTGAAGAAGATTTCTAACATGTGAAAAGTCCACTCTACTCCAATGCCTCAAGCTATAAGCAGAGGCAAGAGAAAAGAGATGAAAAATGCAGTTTGACACGCTTGTTCAACTTCAAGAGATGAATTTGAGATGAGGCAGAGGAGATGATCACATAATTAAGGTACTGGACAGACACAGGGAGCTCAGAGTTCATTTCCCAGCTGCGCCACAGACTTCCTTCATGGTGTTAGGCATTTCACTTTGTTGTTCCATAAACCAGAGAAAATATTTTCTGAATGCACAGGAAAGCTGTGAGACCTAATTCATTAAACATTTGAGATGCACTGTGGTGCCTGAAGCAGCACTGTTAGGGTAGCAAATGCCAGACAATCCCATGCCAAGGACCATGTTTCACAGACTGCTGGGACCAGACGCAGCGTGGGATGGATGTAATCACAGCGTAGGGACAGGGGAAATAATTCCATCGGAGGAAATCAGCTCAGGGAAATTAAACCAAAAATTATGTGAGGGGAAGAGGTTACGAAGCCAGTCAAAAATATAAGAGTTGGAAAGCATGTTTAAGAAGCCGAAAAATTTGCACTGTAGGAAGGAATCTGCATGATGTACAGGGGTGGGAAATAAATAAGATGGTTGGGTATAATGTGCCAAGTACTGCAATATCTGAGTCTACATCCAAAATGCACTTAAGTATTTAGAAATGAAGAAACAATACTTAGCTTAACACTTGCAAAGCTTTCTAGCAATTCCACCCCCCACCCCACCCTGAATAGAAACTTTAAATCACTTGTATATTAACTGTATCACTAGAGGAGATATAAACAGGCTGTGACCTGGGATACCAGCAGCAGTGCAAAGTCTACAAGAACAGCAATAGGGGCTGTTTGGATCTACTGAAACTTTACCCTCAAATACTTAAGACACACCAATACCTTTAAAACTCATCTAAAGCTAAATTTGAAATTACTATAACCAGTAAGGGCTGAAGCTTTCTCTGACTTTTAATCAATCATTTAAATTATACTTAAAAACATCCAAACCAAATACTTGCCAAGAGGTGTAAAATGACTCCCAGACTGAACTGGCAGAAAACACAGAAGAGCCCAGAATAGACCTTACTGATAGGATAAATTGAGCCTTGACATGTGTGGAGCCCATCTGTGAGCAACGAACAGTACCAGCTTCATTTCTGTTTATTCCCTTCACCTGGGTGAAATTTCAGGGGTAACTTTATAGCAACACTGCCAGGATGGTGCCCAGCTCCCCTACCTGCATCTCCCTCTCCATTTGCTCACAGCTCTGCAGCAGCTCATGGACATCATCAACAAACAGGACAGGGAGGTTTTAGGATTTTTAATTCTAAAACAGATTAGTTGGTTGAGTTTTCATTGCTGTGTTATTTTACAGGTGGATCAGTGTTTCTCTGCCCATCTCACAGTCATTTGTGGGAACAGCACACAGAAGGACACAGCTGCTGCCAAGTATATACCTACAACCTGAGCACAGCCCTTGGTGCACAGCAGAGCACTGAGCTGCAAGGCAAAAACTTTCTTTCTTATTCCAATTTAGGAATAAATGACTTTATGTGAGATGCTGAGATGCTGACTTCATAGAGCCCTGGAGGACCTGAGGATCAGAAACCAACCGGTTCATTCAGCTAACTGCAGTAAACCAGTTTTAGGTGCAAGCAGCATCTCATTTAACACAATTTAATACTAAACTTAATCATCAAACTGTTTTAAAAATTTTAGTGTGTTTTTAAATTAAATTTTTTAACCAAAGGCACTTTAATTCAGGTCATAAGTAAATAACTTGTTCTGTACACAGGAAGAAACAGTTATGATTTTGTAACTTAAAATGTTAAGATGAAGCTAAGTAAATGCACATTAAAGCCATAAATTGCTTAAATATGTACAGAAGGAAATAGTTGAATGTAAATACTGACTTCAATTGTAAATCTCCAGATCGTAACAAGATTCAGAGATAATCCAACTTTTACTAACATAAACGGCAAAAATACTAAATTCATCTTTAAATGATGATTTATTCCTTGCTTGTTTGAATTAAAAAGCGAAAATTTTCAATTTTAACAAACCTGCCTCTAAGTTTCCCAAAAGTTCGATTGTAAAGGGTTGCCAAGACACTTGGAAGACCTTTTCAAAGTGTATCTCCAGAGCGAGAGGCTGTGCTGCCTACACCAAACAGATTGGTACAGGAGGGCATCAGAGCCACAGAGAGCTGAACCCTGCAGGAGCCCTTGACGGGCGCCAGTCACGAGAGGTTCAGGAGCAGGCACTGTAAAAACCCAGGGCAGCCTGCCACTGATGCCTGGAGTCACATAAAATTAATTTAAATTGGAAACAAACTGGCCCGGGTAGCACTTGCCCGAGTTTCAAACAATGTTAAGAGCAGAGCAGTGTATTACGTATTTTGCTGGCAGCTCGGTCATTAAAATTAAGTAGGAAGTGGCAAAGCTGCAGGGCAAGCGATGCTGTGCATTCGTGTACGAAAAAGCAGCAGTGAGCCTAGAAATTACAGACACTTGTAAACCTTACTTTAGTACCTGGTAAAATGGCTCAACTGGGTAGTTATGAAAGTTAGATTAATGCCATACAGGAGGCACAGATTATCATGGTATTTCCATAAGAAAAATGAGCACCTCCATATTTTCTATGAGAAGAGTCAGGACAGTGGTTAAAGAAGAACTGGTAGATATAATTATTTTGAATTTTCAAACAGCTTTTGGTAATATTAATCACCGCAGCCTATTAGGGAAACTAGTCATGGGGTGAGAGGTAAACATCTGTCAATAGATTAAAGCTAATTTAAAGAAACGGAACAGCATGAATAAATGGCCAGTTTTCAAGAAGGTTAATGGGGGAAGTCCCAGGGGTGGATACTATGATCAACATTTAATATATTAAATGATCTGGAAAGGGGCATATACAATGTGAAATAGGGGAAAAAAAAAATAAAAATGTTGACAATATTGCTCTATAGGTTAGTTAAAACCAGTGAGAATTAAAAAAAAAAAATCCAAAGGAACTACCTAAGTTACAGCAAGTAAATGTTAGCACACACAAATGCAAGGTTATGCAAATTGGCAATGAGAGTTTGGACTAATTGTAGACATGGATGGGTTCTACATTAATTGTAACCATTTGGAGAAAGATCTAAGTGCTCTCGTGGACAGCACAGAGAAAACATCTGCTTATTTTCCAGTCATTGTCAAAACCACACACCAGATGTGGAGTTTTGTATTAGAGAGAGATAAAGAATAATATGGAAAACACAATTTCAGTCTCAACCATTGTGTTCAACCCAATTTTCTTTGTAACAAAACAAAATATCAGAAATTTAAAAGTTCAGAAAGAGATAACATAAATTGGAACTCTAGAAAGATGCTCATATAAGAACTCACAAAATACACACGTTACAAAACTTAGACTTGTTGAACTCTAGGTAGCATGACTTTGGAAAGCCTACAGACCATTAAAACGTTTGCTGAATAAGAACTGTAATGATTTTCAAATTTCTGGGCTACATTCAAGGGGTGATAAGGAAGAGGTGAAACAATCCAAGCATATGATACATAAGGCAGGCAGAGAAAGCCAACTGGATGCACTTATTCTCCATTCCCACCCACTTCTTCTCCCAATAAGACAGGAGTAAGGAGTTGTCCAACTAAATAAAAGACAATAGATTTAGAAGCGATGAAAGAAAATACTACTGCACCCATACAGACAGAACTAACCCACGGAACTCTTCTCTGCAAAGTAATTATTGAAGCAATAATCCTATTAAGATTGAAATCCACAAAACATCAACAATATCATCAATTTGAATCAAGAGAATTCTGCAGTTTTCTCACTTGTCTTTGCAGGGTTTTACTCTTTCTTTCAAGGTGTCCAATATTAGGTATAACTCAAGACAAAAAACGAGAACAAGCCAGACCAATGGCTTCATCCAGAACCTGCTCAGAAGGTTCCATGTGAGGAAGCGGACAAACTCTGGACATGAATGTAGCTCAAAGTGAAGGGGGAAGGCAACAGGAAAGATATGATTTTAACTTAACTGTGTAGGTTGCATTCAAGGACAGCTGAAAAAATGCTGAGAAACAGAACTTTTCAAGTCTAAAATGTTCATTCTTCTCTGAAAAGTGGTGGGAGGCAATATCAACTCCACAATTACTCTTACCATCTCTTTCATCCAAACCAAATAGGAGGCTTTCTTTATCTAGGTTTTGCCCACAGCTGCATATCCATTCAGATTAGAACGAGGACTTAAATGTAGAAGAGAGAATAGCCGTTTCAGAATTGTAATGTGCACAGACAAAACTTGGAGTGGATGTTGTGATGCTACAGGGAAGAAGAGCTGCACATCTGCTCTGCAGATCACATAACATGGCCCACGTCACATCATTTTAGGCAAAGAGAAAGGTGAGTGTGAGATTACCAACCTGATGGCCATTCACCACCAGAGGGAAAAAACAATATCTGAGGAATTGTCAATCTTTTCTCCCTATCAGTGAGGGAAAACTTCTCCATCAAAAACTGACCACAGTCAACTAGCCTCCTGAGCACTGACTCACATAACAAGATCATGGTGTATTTGCCATCTAATTCCTTCTTACACCTTCCAGCAAATCCTGAGTTGTTTGTTTAGTACTTAGCCCAAGTTTGCCAAAGGAATACACGTCTGAAGTGTCCCCACTCTCCTACTTTGTCAAATAATCCCGATATTGGTTACTGAGATGAACCCACTACTGATTCATGATACTAACCATCTCTCACCTTCCAATTCACTTTATTGAGGATAACATTCTGAGACACAAAAGGCATACAAAATCCCATTTCTAATCCAGGACTATATGGAGGATATTTGCTGCCACTCTCCAATGTATTTGTCTAGTATAAATGTTTCAAGAGCAGAGTTTCCTACTCCTGCTTAGGAGTCCTTACTTGTGCTCAGAATCAATTTTCTCTTTCTTTCTCCTATTATTTCTATTTCCTTGGCTGCCTTAGTGTCTGTGTCCTTTAGATACAGGTAAGTATCCAATATATTCAGGCCTTTCAATCTTTCTTTACAATAGGATCATTCTCCTGCTGTTATTCTAGTTGATACTCTATGACTTCCACACAATTTTAAAATCTTTTTGGTATTAAGGTTTTCAGAAACAAGGTTACACAAAAGGGTAGGGGTTACTGCCAGTCTTAATACATTTTACGGTATAACATTCCTTTATATGCAGTCAGCAGCCTTCCTTTGTATTAGCGCACATTTAAGAAGAAAATATCATGCAACATTATGCTCTTACAGCCTCTCTTGGACTAGTGGTCTGTTTTACTCCCTAGAACATTCAGAATCAGGTGTTGGACCCACAACAAACATGAACTACTGGATTCACAACATTTTAAAAAGTATAATAAACACCAGGCTCAGACTGGTTCTCTGAACTGGGCCTATACCTGGATTGTCTTTTCAAAGCATTTTCAAGAACTGAAGGTTGATGTAAAATTTGAAATACTGATTTTGGTCAAAAGTCACAAGACACAGCACACTTGTTCTCACATCTCAAATATTCCCACCAAATAGCTCTGGTTTAGATCATTTATGTCCAGATATGATAGCATACACTTTCCAATTTGGATTTCGTCATTGATACTTTTAGTATCTCTGTAGGCTCTTGCACTTTTGAGTAGTTGTCCTTTAGCATTTTTAACATCCATGAATTTAATTAATACTCTGCCTATTTCCTTCTCTGAATCATCAGTGAGTTTGAGACAGAAACTACTTCTGACCCCTGTGGCACCCTGATACATGTCCTTCATAGTGCAGTTCATAGTTACAGGCTTGCCCAGGATAGAGAGGAAGGACCTGAGGTTTTTCGGTAATCACTTTTACAGTTCTCAATATAAACTAAACGCAGTTATTGAGATAAACCAAGTGTTTCCCAATAACAAAGTTATAAGTACATGTTATCTACCTTGAATGACAACACTTAATACAATGTCATGTTAACAATGCTTCACTTAAATTTCTGAACCAAAAGAAGCTGCAAGAAGCATAAAACTAAAGAAAAGGCTAAAAGTCAAGCTATTTTCTGTCTGAAGAATTACTTTATGTATCTACATGCTATTAATCAGCATGAAGTCTCATTTTAAGCCCATTTTAAAAGGCATAGTGTTTTGGATGTACCAGAGAAAGCAGTTGGCAGATGAGGGCAAGTTACTGGAAGATGAGACTCACACAGACACAAATTTTCTGGAAGCACAGGAAGTGTCTGGAGCTTGTCCATGAACACCACACTGTGTGCTCTGCAGACCATGTCATGTGCCAGCAGGACAGTGGTTGAGCAGCCCAGTTTCCTTTCTTTCCTCACTGCCTGCCTGCCTCCCTCCCTTCCTTGTGAGCCCAGCTCTGTCCTCTGCCACCAGAAGACCTAGTCTTGATTCTGCTTTCTTCTTGAAAAAAAAAAAGGGACACAGAAAAGGGACCCTAAAGGGTCACATGCATCCCAGTATGCTGTTAGCACTTCCTTAGCAAAACTGGGACACCATACATTTTGTCTGAAGCACAACTGATGAATATAACCATCAGACTGGGCCAGACCAAAGGTCCATGGAGCCCAATATACTACTTGAGACAGTGACTAGCAGCAAATACTTGGTGGGTATGTAAGAATGGTGCAAGCATACCATAAGGCTTCCCCCCTACCAGCTTCCAGCAAGCTGTGGCTTAAGACTTCCTGTGCCAGAGATTGTATCTTTGTGCTTAATTACCCTCGATGAACTTCTCTTCCATGAATTTAATTGCTTTTTGAACCTATCTCGACTTCTGGCATCCACAACATCCTGTGGCAATGAATTCCAGTTTAATTATGTCTTGCATGAAAAAATACTTCCCTTTTGTATAGGAAATTACTTCCTTTAAAAAAAAAAACCAAAACAACAAACCCCAACCAACAACTACCACTATGTAAGACTGCAAGTTTTGGTAAAGTATTGCGGGGGCTTTAAAAGAAATCACTATATTCAGTTGTCTACTCTGGCCTCCTGCAGAAGGTTACTGCCCGGAGTACTAGGCAAGACTGCAGGTGAAAAAGGTGAAATGCTACGTGATGCTGGTGGATGATGGTCCTATATAAGTTGGGAACTTCTAATAAATGAAAAACAAATGGGTAGCCTACATTCCTGACTGTTGTATGCACTTGCAAAAATCCAGCATTACAAGACAAGATTTTCTCCTTGTTAGACTGTGAGAAAAGTTCTGCGTTCTACAAACCTTCCTGTATTACACTTTTATAAGTTAGGTGCTGCAGTCCAGTGCAAATGATCAGAAAGAACATCAATAGTACATACAAGCAAGACAAAGATTATTAATTTTTGTGAGTTTAGTAGTTAGTTATTTCCACTGCTTCAGGCCTACAAGAAATAAAACGAAGTATAGAGAAAGAATATAGAGATAATATTATATGAAACCTCTATCTACTCTCCCCTCCTTCTTCAATAATTCAAACCAAACACCACAAAGTCCTTCTATATGCTGTTTTTTTCTAATACAGGGCAACTTTGGCAAACTGTACTGTCTTTCCAAAAATGAAGTCCAAGGGAGTTATCAGGGCTGACAGCTATCTAACAAACCAAAGCACTGATACTCTTTGCAGGACCAAGAGGAGAGCAGGCATGGCCGTCAGCAGTTCCTCCCTACTGGTAGGTAGACAATTAAAAGAGTTGACTAATTCCCTACTTCCTGTCCTCCTAATCTACAACAGTGCTTGAACCAGGCTGCTCCACATTATAAATAGGTCTACTTAACTCAGCTGAACATCACTTTACTTAACCCAAAATGAGTGCAAGTGGCTACCCTGCAGCTACACACCAGTTGCTGGATCCTTTCAGGGGCTGCTTACACCAGCACTTCCAGAGACATCTCTCACAGCTCTCACATCATACGTGTAGTTGTTCTGAAATTATTTCCCCATAAACTCTGGGGAAATTCGTTAATCTTCTGGAGACAAAAGATGAATTCAGAGAGGTGCTGGAGAGCTTGAGCACTCAGGTGCTTTAGCCTCTATCTTTACTGCACAGTCAGAGAGTTAGCAGCCTAAAAAAATGCAGTGCTTCCACCACAGGTGAGTCTTGTCCTGTGCCAAAGCACTACTCATCGCAGACCTTGGGGTACGGGTATAGAAGGGCAACATGCAGGCAAGATCAAATTCTCCAGTGAAGATGTGCTCAGAGCTGACAACTGGCAAACACCACCTTCCACATGTTTCTGAGTGCCCGTCTCTCCTCATGGATAGCCTCCACATTTTACCTGTTCTTTACATATTTATTTCCAGTGTGTCACAAGAGCAAGGCTTGGGGCCAGCTTCTGTTTGGATGGGTGACAGCAACCCAATAACCAAAACTACAACAGAAGTCAGCATTTAGTTTGCCTGAAGCCAGGCCCTTCCTCTTCATCAGCCAAACACAGAAGTGCACTCAAATGCTGTTTTATTTATTTATACACATTGCCACTCTCTCTATTCCTGGCAACTGGTGCTCATGACATAGTAGCCTGGAACACACTGGAACAGGGCTCTGGGTCACCTTGTAAGTGGTGGCAGCAGCTGCCTCCTGGATCATGCGTTTATTAACCAGCAGCTCAGGAGGGCTCTAAATTAAGTTCTCTTCTCCGTTCCCACAGGGGGGAAGGGAGAAAAATACGCAGCCACCGAATCCCTATTTGCTTCCAGCAGGACTTGCTGAAGTTTCCCCGCTGCTTCCTTCTATCCTTGCCAAGATAAGCCACCCAAGCCCACGTTTTCATCAGCAGCCCTTCGGACTACAGAGGACTGCTGGCTATTCCAGCTGCCATGGCTTTCCACAAACTACACAGCCTTTTTTTTGGCTGGTGGCAGTGGCATGCGGCTTCTCTCCTGGCACAGATCCAGCCCTTGGACTGCCTCTGAGATGCCTGCACAACGCTGTCCCTGTAAATCCCAGTGGTGGTGGGTCGCACACCAAGGGTGCTCTGGGTCCAATATCAGTCTTTTGGGAGGGGAGATTGTATAAATAGTTGGCGTGCACATACTCTGGAGGAGCAGCAGGGGAGGGAGAGAGGGAGGGAGAGGG
Organism: Brachypteracias leptosomus; assembly: GCA_013401335.1. Classification (NCBI taxonomy): domain Eukaryota; kingdom Metazoa; phylum Chordata; class Aves; order Coraciiformes; family Brachypteraciidae; genus Brachypteracias; species Brachypteracias leptosomus. The sequence continues at coordinate 85,719 of VYZX01000377.1, forward strand.
GATCTGAAGTGTTGGGCCCCAGCTGTGAACTCCTCTTGTTTTTGTTTTAGGGTAATTAATGTTCCCTTGAATAGAGCCAGGGCATGGGCTCCTGTTTCTGCAGCTTTCAATGCTATCAGTAGCCCTTATTGGACTGGGCTGGGAGCAACTGGGGGAGGTTTGTATTTCCTGCCATCCCCATTAAATGAGGTAATGGGAGCATGGGACGGGCAGTTTGGGGGGCTGGAGGCAGAGGGAACCTTCCCAAGCCCCGCTGGCTGTGGGGAGCATGTCAGCCTGCTCCCCAGAAATCCCTCCAAAGAGCCGCCAGCCACTCCCTGCTTCTGCACACTTATTAATTCTGCTGCCAAGGCAGAAGACCACCGTACATCCATCCATCCAACCGCCCCTCTGCCTGCTCCCCTCTCCCACCCCAAGCTCCCCTCACGCCTGATTTAGATACATTCCCCTTGCACTCCCAGACGTCTCCATCCCCTCTTCCCCTGACAGAGCAATCATTTATCAAGTTGTTTCATGCGTTGTCGGGGAGGGGGGCCCCGGGGGACGGGGGTTTGTTTCGTCCCTTTGTTGGAGCTCCACAGGACCGTCCAGCTTAGTCTCCAGCCAACTGCTGAGAGTTGCCAGAGTCCAGGAGCAAATGTTAAAGGGGCTGCCTTTCATCTGTGGGCTGATCCTGCTGCCTTTTCATTTTATTCTTCCAGCTTCTGGGATGTTACTTGCTTACACGCCCCCACACCCACCCCACTATCATTCTGCATGCATGTTTTTGAGGGAGCAGGAGCTTATTTTCCATGTGCTTGTCTCTTCTCCCCCCCTCAGCAGCTTCTCCTGTCACCAACCCACTCAGCCTCTGGGAGTCTTTTTTTTTACCACTGGCCTTTTTCTCATCCTTAAATGTAAGATACCAAAACCCACACTTGGTTAAAGGCAAGTCCTGCTCGTGCAGCCCATCTCTTTCTTGAATGCTCCTTGGTGTACTGCAAGCTTTGATTCTTCTGCTCTGTGTGTCTGGGAGATGAGTAACTATTTAGAGCACATACTACCATCAAAATACAAGATTTTAAAATAAAGGAAAAAAGAGACAGTTTGGCAAAAGAACTAAGTAACACTAAAGAAAAAAGAAATGTTTTGAGCACTTTCATGCTTTAAGTGGTCTTGTGTTTGCCACACGTAGAATTGGAAGAGAGATGATTTCGTTTGTATTGCAGACTGTCCACGTTTATGCAGGAAGCTTGTGGCAGGTCACCTAAGCCCTCTGCATCACACCATGCCTCACTTGTGAGGCCAGGATGCTGCCCAGCTCCCAGGGATCCTGCCTGCCTGCACTCATTAAGCAGCTGCTAATGTCCTTAGCGTTCCTGGGTGTAAGGAAACATGGAAATACAGAGAAATGCAAGGATGTCTACCTGCACCCCAAAGCAAAGTTCTTAGTTAGCTGCTTGGGAATGGCTGAATAACCATTCAGCCATAGCCTGGGAGCCCAAGGAGCTGTGAATCCAAGCACACCATTTCCTTCATTTACCATAGCAGATACGAAGTGCTTGCAAATCTTATGGCTGCATTTATTTTTGGACAACTATAGTTAGTTACAGTTTGTTTTCTAGCAAGCTGCCAAGATTGTCCTCTGTGGTTATGTGTGAGCATTTCCCAGCCATAGCTTGTTGTAAAATCTAAAGGATTGATGAAGTTTAAAGGCCAAAAAGAAAGAAAGAAAGAAAAATCTTCCTTGCTTAGCAGCTGAGTAGCCATTGTAAATTCCATACATTTCACAGCAGAAAGAGCAGGAGCTGCCTGAGATCTGATGTATTCCTCTCACCACCTTGCCTCTATAACTCTTCCTTGTGGAGGAGAGCTGGATTCATTTGCTTCCTAAGTCAATCAACAGAGTTCATGAGTCAGCCAAGGGAATGTTGAAAAGCAAGAGGGTATGCTCCTGCCCCCAGGAACTGATTACACTGCCTCTTAATTGTTCCCAGATTCCATTATCCTCGAAGAGACGGAGCAGCACCAGCACTAGCCAGCTTGTTGACAACATCCACCCCATACAGCCTACCTCATCAGACATACAACAATTTGCATTTTTGCAAACCACGGATCTGTTGAGACTACAATAGTTCAGTTATTAAAAAGAAAGAGTTAGGTCTTACAGATGTCTATCAGAAAAATCATCTGTCTTCTGAGTCAGAGCTGCTTATCCTACAATTTTGAGTCTGTTGGTAATCACACAGTCAGGAAGCCATCTGATGTCAGGACAGTTCAAGCCTATAACCAGCAAGGCATTCTGCATATCACTGATCCAGAAAATTCCCTCTATTTTCATTTTCTACCAATTCCAGTAGCCTTAATGCTCATTTTTTTCCCTGTTCCCTCCTGTCCTCACCCAAACAAGGACACCCAAAGCTTTATTTCACTCTTCACTTGCTGACTGGAGTATTTTAGTTTTCACACTGCTGCACGGCCTCACTACTTCTTTCACATCACCCACACAAACTGTTGGGTCTCCGTAACAGTTCAGGTGACAGTGTGTGAAGAAGATAATGATGCATTTAGGACTGTAAAAACAACCTAAGGTCTGTCCCATTATTCAAACCCTTTATAATAGTTATTAAATGAGTAATCATGTGCATCTCCACTACACTTCAGTACATGGGAGTGTGAGACTAGGAAGTAAAGACAGCTGTTCAATATTGATTTTTATCCTTCCTATTCTTGATGTATCCCTATGCCTAATTTGCTACATTGCTTCAAGCCTAGCCACCAAATAAGCTATTAATCGCTTCACAGACCTTTTCCTGTGGTGGCCTCCATGTAGCATCTCAATCCAATAAGCATTAATTCTTTTCTCAACCTATTTACAAGTTAATGATTTTTAATCTGATTTGACAAATGAGAAATTGGGTGAGGAATGATCAACGCTAGCAAAACTCACCACTCCATTTAAGCATCTGGTGGCTGCACCTCTCTTTTTAGATTGTTCCTCTCATCTCCAAAAAGAATCCTACAAGCCCCATGCTTGGCATTTTTATGGCAGCATTTAAAACACAACAGTTTTAATTGTTATTTTTCCCAGGACTACAAGGTGTAGCAATACAACCCAGAGGCAAGGAAAGCAAAGGAGAGAAAGATGCCTCGATCATAGCCAACCAGAGAACCTGTGGCAGAGGTTGGCTCTTCCTTGCAGCACCATTACCAATTTCAACTTCAGCACTGAGCTCTCAGCACTTTCTGACACTAAAGCTCAGCAATACAGTTAAGATAGATAGTTTCAGGCAATTCAGTGCTGAACCAGAAATGGCACAGAGCACTACAGAGCATAAACTCAACTCTGCTGGTTTTAACACACCTCCCCAGTTCAGCTCTGTACTGGCTGGCACCCACGGCTGTTCCTCACCAGGATAATTCAGCAAACGAAAAACACACCCTTATCTGGATGACCAGCAGCTGTGGGTGGAGGCACGTGGAAGTTACCAGGGCCCCAAGCTGGAGCACTGGAGCACAAACAGGAGTGAAGGAGCCTTTGCCTTCCATGTTTCAGCCAACCCAGTATCGTGTGGGCCCTGTTTGTGATGTGATCTGGGACCTCATGCCAGCCTCCCTTGGCTTCACCTTTGCTCTTTCCCAGCTCCCACAGTAGCTCACAAACAGTGGTGTTGCCACAGCTGGGGAGAAGCACAAGTCCTGAGCTGCTTTGGAGGACACTACTGCAACCAAGCTGGGGAAACGAAAGTTTCTTGTGAGAAACTGGGCCTAAGCAACTCATGCAGAGCCATAAGTCAGTCTGGATTTTTGCAACAAGGATGAGTGCCGAGACTAAACATTCAACTCTACATCAGTATGCTTCTGTTGGCAAAACCTGCCCTTATTCATCTATTCCTTCACCTCTTCCCCTCATTTGAGGGTTTTACTGTAAGCCAGCCAGACAAAATAATTTCAGTTAAAAAACCAAACCAAAACAAAAAACCAACCAAACAACAACAACAAAAAAACCAACCACCTCAAAAATTTAGCTTCTGAAACCTGGATCATTCCCTTTCCCCCGGCTTCAGAAGCATGGCCCCACAAAGTTGAACATGGTGGATAAAAAGGGACTGTAATCTCTTGTGATAGAAGAGAGGAGAGCCAAAGACCACACACCTGCCTTGGCACTGGCCAGACATACATGACACTACACTCTCACTCAACCAAAAAACATCCTTGCTTTTCCTGTAGCAGCCCTCCTTCTCTCATGTCCTGCCTACTTTCAAACTTCTTCAGAAAACAAGGTGAAAACCACACCTCCAACAGCTTCATTCAGTGCACAGCCTTGGTTTATACTCTCAGGACCATCTGCCCTACAGATCAAGCACTGCCATTCTCCCATGGAAAAAGCATATGACCCTGTAATTAAAAACAATCATCATCTGCAGGTACAGGGAGATGGATTAAAGGTTGCACAGACAACTGTAAACCTATAGTTTCCTGTCAAATAATTGAATTTGTAATCATTTAGCATCAGTTTCAACACAGAAAACAATAATGTACAATAAACCCCTCACTATTGTGTCATGGTAGTGGTTTGAAGCAGCCATCTTCTCTACCACTGCTACCACTTGAGTTCAAGTACAAATTATATTAGCAGGCAAGCAGACACTATTGGTCTTTGAAGCCCTCACTGCAGGACAGAAATGCTGAAAAGCATGCAGGAACAGCCCCATTTTATGGGCAGTCTACCCAAAGGCAAGCAGTTAAAAGTGTGGGGTTTTCTTCCCCCCCAGAGCTAATAGTTAGCTCTTCAACCAGTTGCATTATGGTTAGCAGTTGGATTTTCATGATCACTACAGCTCACAGCTGCCCTGTTAAGAAGTTTGGGATTCTGCTTTACCTGCTGACATTTTCTGTATTTACTACAGCATGAAAGGTGAAGCATTATGAACTTTAATTAGGCACGATGATATTTTCATTACTAAAATATGAGGATCAAAAAATGAGGTTTCAGTTTGTCTTGTCTGAGCTGGTGCAGTCAGTTCCTCTCCATCATCCACGGAGAAAGAGAGAAACACCTTCAGAATGATTCATGACAGTCTAAAATAGACTCCTCATCTCTCAAAGATCAATTTCTTTCCACTGACAGTGATGAACCCCTGCATGATCAGTCTAACATGACAATCCACTTTGAACACTAAACTATTCTTGCCCCTTTTCTCATCCCCACTGCTTATTCCAACTCCTACACCACCATATGGCTGGCACAACTGTTTGCCAGGCCAATCTATGAGCCAGCTCATAAAACTAATCCAGGCAAAAAATAACTGGAAAAAAGGGGAGTTGAGGTGGTTTGTGGTTGTGGGTTTTTTTTTCATCCAGTGGCCAGATCAGCTCCCTGACCTATTTCAGTGTGGCCTCACAGAGAGTTGTGCTGGCACACCCGAGAAAGTGCTGATAGGGATGCAGGGACTAGATAGTCACCCAGCTTTCAGGCACATAGAAGTAGATTAAATAAGCTAGGTCTTAAAATAAAAACCAAAGGCCAGAACTTTTGGTCTGTCTGTTCTCAATAATAATAATAAAAAACCATCTTCTTGTCTTGTCTAAGGCATTTCTTGAAAGGCAACAGCTGTTATTTTGTGTGTTCCTTACCCACAGGTCCCATTTGGAGAGCTTGGTGACTCCTAAAGTAAGGCAACAATCATCCCTCAAAAGCAAAGTATTCCCTACAGAACAAGAAAAAGAACTGGCAGTTTCCAACCCTGTCTTATCACCAGTCACAGTTTGAATGGAGTTTCAAAAAACACCAGCAAAAGTTGTATCCCTGCCTCAGAACTGAACACCCTTGCTTCCCAGCTCCCCTTCTGCTCAAGCTGAATTTCAGCAAACAGTTTTAGACCATACATTGCTAAATGCTCTCTTAACTCTTGTGACAATTCTGCTCTTTTTTGGAAAAGCATTGTGCATTCTTCAGACTGTGGTTAACCTGACCTACTATTGGCAACAGCCTCAATCCAAGCAAGAGGTTGGACTAGAAACTTCCAGAAGTTCCTTCTATGTGTTTTTGTGATTCAATATTGGAGTTTCCTTATCAGTCTTTCCTGAAATTTGACTGGCTTTCCTTTCATAACTTTCTTAACAGATCACTTACACCTTCAAGGTCTCAGCTTCTATTTAACATCACCTCTCTCTGTTCAGATGCTTTCTTTCACTCTGTTCACCATGTATGACAGCACAAAACCAGATGCACACGATCAACAGTCAGGAGAAGCAACAAGCAAAGCTATTACACCCCGAGTAGGACACCAGTGCAGCAATATGCCACCCATCATAACCAAAGGAATGTGATGAGAAAGCATTTGGGCTGGATGAGTGTGTCTATATAAATGCTAGGAGGTCCACACAAAGGTATGGTTGGGTAATGTTCAACACACCTTTGACCTTTTGAAGGAAAAAGGAGGCATTCATGTACCCAGGCTAAAATGAACCTCTCTCCAAGCTGCAGCAGGTGCCACTCCCCATCCTGCTGCTTATTGTGTCTGGGAAAAAGTAGAAAAATAAATCAGGGAAATCAGGATAGTTTCTTACTTTCCATCTATAGGAGAAAGGGCAGTAGAGGAGAGGATTCCTCCTCTTCAGCTGCAGAAGAGGAGCAAGCCACTTTTCTGGTGACACAAGTCAGACTTCATACACCCTGCATACAGGAGGAGGAATGGACACTCTCACTTGCCCTCTCTCTAGCCAGGAGTCCCAGACTACAAATAAGAATTTCTATTTGCTAGCTATTTGACCTACAAGAGGGCTCTGCCCTAGATAATATCAAGCATCTCTCAACCAGGAAACATCACCCAAGTACATTTGATCCTCTGCTCCTAAGGAACCCAGAAACATTCCCACATGCGTTCAGCATCTGACCATCCTACCCATCTCTTGCTCCTCACCCTTTCAAGCCACCTGGCTAGGCCAGAGCTCACATGGAACATGATAATTTTTGTGCAGTACACCAAGCTAACTCCTCAACATCCAGGCACATTCTCTTGGTTCAAGTGTGGGTAGCCCTGCTAATCTTTTTGGGTGGCAGTAGCAAAATAAGCACTCAAAAAAAGAGAAGATGAGGAACTTACTGAGCCCTTGCCATTTGTTTAGCTCAGACACAACTTCAAGCACTGCTGTAATTGTCTAGAAATCAAACAAGTGGTTGATAGCACCAATTAACACCTTCCAGCATAACAATACCTTCATCTCATCTCTTCCCATTTTCTCAACAGCTTAACATATTGGCACCCTGAATGACTTCTCTCCTAGACAACAGACAAATAGTAATATGGAGGGGAGCGAGGAATGGAGATGTACACAGTGCCCTAGCATGAGAACAGAGGCAGCACAAAGTACTAGCAGTTTTTAAATCTTGTATTACAATAAAAAATTAGAACTTGAGACAGCCAAGAAGATAACATTAGTCTAGAGAAATATTTTTTACTCGGACTCAAAACACTTTTTATTAACAGCTACAAGCTGAGAAGTTGTTTTATTTAAGACTGACCTTTCAACAAAGAATACAGTACCCTCTTGACACAAGGGGGAAAAATCCATATGAGTAATTTACTCAAACTTGGGTAAGATTTTAAAAAAAACCTTCCAATTTTCTCTAGAATAAAGAAGCAATAAAGACAAACAAGTTCTTATGCTTAAGTTCTCTTTAAATTTCTTGTATAAACATAAATTTGCAAGCTCAACTGCATGCTGTAGTCGTGCATTACAGGAGCATGTAAGACAGTTCCTATAGCACTCCATATTCAACCTACAGATTGGGTACCACAGGGAGCAGCAGTCAGCTCTAGTTAACAAACGGGGACTATCCCGAAGAGAAGACTTTGTTTTCAGATGAGACACTGCCTTCTGCAGTAACAGCATAAATCTGGAGTACATCGACTTGAGCCCACTGGACTTGCTCCAAATTTGCAGTGTCATGACTGAATACAGCATTATACCTGACAGGGAGAGGAAAAGGGCAAAGGCTTCTGTTTTATTCAAGACACTGTTTTATTGAAGTAAAGGGATGCGGTTGCGAGTTCCCCGGGATTAAAGCAAAGCTAAGTTTGTGAACAGGCAACATCTCTTAGATCAGCTCCTACAACTGGAAAAAGCAAAGAGCTTCTGGATTCAGAACTGGTTTGTTTTGCTTTGGTTTTGTTTTGATTTTTCATTTTGTTTTCCCCCCAGAACTTGTGCTACCATTTAAAACAATTAAAAAATTATCCTTGCCTGAAAAGAAGGCTAATTACCCTTCACGGGTGACACTGCCCACCTACCTTAATAATCAGCTGGAGGGGTAGCTGCAGCTAAGGCACATTCCCAACAGAGAGAAGCCTCAGGCTTTGCTCCTCACCAAAGCCAGGGAAGGAGGCCGCTGGGAAAGGAGCAGTAATCCCAAACCGGCTAAACCAGGCCTCCTTCCACCACAGCCCAAGGGCCTTTGCCTCCAACATTGAAATGCTAATCTGACTTCGAAAACCCATAAAAAGCTTCCCTGAGCTCCATCTCCAGCTTCATCTCCAGCATCCAGGCTCTGTCCTACGGAGCATGATTTTACCCACAGGAGCGGATCCCGCAAGTTCCCATATCAGAATTGCTGGCAGGCAGCATCTTTATGGTCAGATGCATTTAAATAGCCACTTTCACCACACGCACAATATCCTTTGTTTCAGAAATCTCCTCAGAAAATAGCTTTTTACTGCAACAACAGGCTAAGCACAGACCCACAAGCCTTACTTATTGCCTTTTTACAACAGGACACCATCAAATATTAATAATACTAAAACCTAACTGGCTTCTGCAGCTGGGCTCAAGCTTGACCCTGCAGCGTGCTGAATGCACTTTCCCCACCTCTCCCAAACCCACAATTTTAAGACCTATACTTGCCCACTCGCTCACAAAATGAGGGCAGCATCTTCCCAGAGGCCCTGACTAGGAGTCAGAGGTGGGCACCATAGCTCTGGGTCTGCCCTAGGATGGTGTGGAGCACACAGGAAGGACAGCAAAGGTCAGCTGGTGGGGAAAACAGGTCTGGTGGCTTGCCTTGGAAGCAGAAATGCTAAGTCTCAGAGATCAATAGGGACAAGAGATCCCAAGGCTCGCTGGCCTTTCCTTCTCTCTGCTTACTGGGTTCTTTCAAACTCTGTCAGCAAACCCACATCTGTAGTCATCACAGGCATCATTTCTCACCAATGAATGATTCCTACCAGAGGGAGCACCACAACCATTTAATTACCCTGAAAGCTGCCCTTTTGTTTCCCATCCTCCCCAATTTCTTCTGTCTCCTGACCTGCTTTCACAGGCTTTTCAGGTTGCCTGTCATGTGGAAGCCAGATTTTAAAAGACAAATCAGTGGCTCAGATATTTATCCCTTCGCTGAGGATCAGCTGACTCCAAGGGCACTGATGCTATCACCAATCTTCAGGGAAGAAGAGGACAGATCCAGCAACATGGACCACAAGTAAGAGGAAAGCCCTTCTGCATACCACGAACAGAGGAACAGCAATTTCTTACTGGGGTAGCTGAAGCCAGCTGTGGTTAACTCAGGCCAGAAGGTCCAAGGGCTCTTCTCTTCCAAGTTTAGTCTTAGATGACAGTGAAATGTGCTTAATTTGACAGTTTCATTTTAACATGTATGGGCAAAGTCTAGAAGGAGGTGGGAATAGCAGCAAGGGAGCAGAGTTGGATTATTACAAGGTAGATTTCTCATTGCCTCAGTACTAAAAAATGAAGTAAAAAAATTACAGATGCTGCCTCTTCACCCTAGCAGTGAAATAATCAAACTCAGTGTCTTCAACAGGGTAACAACATTCTCACATATTACAAAAATTAGCCTCTCACTAGAAATGTCAAACTCTGTGCCACACTTCTGGCATTACAGAAGATGAAAGCTTGGGTGCAGCACTGGGGCTGAAAAATGTGAGGCTGGAAAACAGGGAAACTTTCTTCTTGTTACTCTCTTCACATTCTTTAAAAAAAAAACCAACAACTGATAATAAAGGGAAGTTATGGCACTGATGTGACTTCTGCATCCTCCTTAAATTATAGGAAACATACTTGTATTCCTGTGAGCATGTGGAAGATGCAGTTCCTCAAGCAGCCACTGAAGCAGTAGAGAGAAATAGTTGGTCAACAAGTTTAATTAGTGGAATGCTCTCAAATGCATGGAGATGTCCTGGCTTGTTTGGGGCTGTGGGCCTGTGGGGACAGGGAAGAACACTTCAAAGGTACAGGAGGACGTGTTCTGATCTCTGCTTGACTGTTTCACCTGAAGAAGCGTGAAGTACATCTTTCTTTTCTGCATCTTACTTTGTTCTTCATTAGATGATACAAAACAATTGGCTAGTTTACAATGCGTGCTTGGGCACCAACTTCTAAAATCCCAGTGCATTCTCTAGGCTATGGGGGGACAAGTTTTTTTGGTAGAGTGTTGCCAGACATACTGATTGCCTACCAGGTAGGCCAAACACCAACTACACTGGAGGTTATAACAGTGTGTCATCTTCTCTCTGGGCTCTTGATAAGAAAGGACCACCTTGACTGTCCAGCACTGGCCACTTTGCAACCATCACCCCCTTCAGTTCTCAGTCTCCACGTTGGGGAAGCTGCCCTCTCCATTTCACACAAGTGCACCCCAGGAACCCAGGGCAGTGAAGGGTTAATTTAATTAGTTCTGTGTGTGCTCAAAGAATTACAGGCAACTTCATTTAATTATTAAGTAGCCAATCAGGTAATCTCTGTATCTGATTAGCACGCTAATGAAATAATGTCTTCCAGTTCAAAGCTGTCATTCCAATCAGGAGACAGCCCTTCAGCTAGAAGGAAAAGCTGGCCAGGTTTCCATGGACTGAAGGCTTTGGATTTTGGAGAGGGGACAGGAGCAGGGAGTGGAAAACTCTGCCTTCCCTCTCATCATCTCTGCCTCCGCATAGAACAGTGCAGCTCCCCTTTCCAGATGGGCGAGCATGTTGGTTCCAGAGAGGCTCCCTGATGCTCCAGGCAAGCGTCCTGTGTCACCACCACTTCATGTCCCCTCTTTTCCACTCCCAGATGCCCAAGAAGACTTCAGTCAACCAGAGCCTGTAGAGTGCCAGGTTGTTAGCATTATCTCCTAGGCACTGCCAACTGAGAGATCTGCTAAATATGTGGGGCATGACTCTGCTATAGTCTACATGGGAGAAGAGTCACACAGCAAAGCCATTATAGCACTAAGAGGAAGCCAGAAACCCTCCTCCCTCCCCCACGCTGCGCTGTGCTCCTGTGTCATATGCAGTTATTTCCAGCCTGGGGAAAAGTGCAAGGCGGCAGCTGTCACACGAGGCAAGGACTTGCCCCTTTTAAACAGGGATTTCAGGACTAAATGACCCATTACAATTAACACAGCTGCAAGAACTGGGACACTTCCACATAACCAGAGAGGGGCTTTGGGAGTGGGGGAGGAAAGGATGAGAGACAAGCAGAGGGTTAGGATCATACTTCCAAGACCTGGTGTGGAGTCTCCCACCCCTCTGCTTTTTAAGTATTAGCTCAGCTGTCCTCTCTTCCAACTGCTACCGCTCAGCCTAAGCCCAGCAATGCAGCCAAGTGGGGTGTGCAGCTCAGCCCAAGCCCGCCACACCACCTCCTCCATCAGCCCCTTACTCACAAGGCTGCTCCTGCTCATACCCAGCTTAGAAACTCACTTTCTCAAAGAGCAGCGCTGGCTACTCCACTACACAAGAGCAGCTGTGCTGCTTTTTGCATAGCTGTGCTCATGCTAACTTTTAATTAGCCAGTCCAGGTTTATCAGAGGAGCTGCAGCAGGATGTGGTTGAGCACGACTGAACCATCCCAGAGTTTATCCGAGAAGCCTGACAGATGTTGCTGTCCAAGCTCAAGCCTGTGCTGCTGCACCTGTACTTCTGTGCGTCCTCTACTGCTGATTTAAATGCTAACTCGGCTCCCATCGCCGCAGCCACCCACATGCCTTCACATTTCTGAGCTCTAGATCACCTTCCCGGCAATGCTTCCACTCTCCCGGTGCATTTCCCAGGGAAATAGTGGAGCCTCCAGGATGCTCACACCAAACAGCACTGGTTTTAAGTCACCACACTGAAAACAAATACAGAGAAAATCCCAAGAGGAAGCAGAAAAATTGCGAGTGGTCCCCAGCTGGCCAGTCAGCCAGCTGGCTTTCTATAAGAATGCTTAAGTGTTGACACTTTTTGTTGACCCTTTGTTCCCTGAGCATATCCCATGAACAAGAAACAGCACTGCTGAGAGGGAAGACATATCTCTCTCTCTTCTCTCTGCTGACTACAGCCATTCCAAATGAAGAAAACCGGTTAGATCAAGAAATTCAGGCTTGGACAGCACAATGAAGCATCCACTAATAATCAATTCCTTCACAGCAGCCTTCCTGCCAACTGGCTACAGACTAGGCAATGATTATAAATTGCAGTTACTCCTCCAAGGAAAAACAACACAACATCATATGGCGGTCCATGTTCATCCTTTAATTCTGAAACCAGTCCTGCTTACAAAAACCCAAGTCTTTTTAACTCCCTGTCCTGAAATCCAAAGCTGGGTTCATCCTAGCTTGTGCTTCACTAGTCACAAAAAAAAAAAAAAAAAAAAAAAAAAAAAGGTGATAAAACTTGTGTCATTAAAGTTAGTAGGAAATTCTAAAAAACCAACAAGAGGGCGAGTTTATTGCCTACCAAGATACAATTGTCACTCCCGTATTTCTGGCATCCTGCTACCTCAGGAAGCACACACAGGAGAACCTGCCATAGCAGAGCTGCCCCAACACTTATTAACCCGCACACAGATGCAATTCGAGCCCGGCTTAAAGCAAAGGCGACTGAAGCGGCCACCTGGGGACCCACACTCCTTGACAGCTCTGCTGCTCTGCACATTCCAGCCCCCTCTTTCCCCAGTCCTGCAACCAGGTCAGAGAGGCACAGCATGACCTGATCTCCACCTTTGATAGCACCAAGCCCTGTCCCATTCCCCCTTGCCACAGTCAGGCCTCATGCGCTGCCGCCTTCCCCTAACCCCTCTGTACAGAGCAAGGATACAGATACCCATCCACACATGTGAAGGGACTCCCTTGCAACACCACAGCTATTTGTGGATCAGCCACCATCCAAAACTTCCCAAAATGAGAAAGTCCGGGTGTTTGGCAGGTCAGACACTTACTACAGTGAGTAGTTTGTTCCGCCGAGGGACTCGCAACACCCTCCCAAATTACACATTACCCTTTACAGGATGCCACAGCAGCTGGAATCAGCTCCCTTCTCACATTCCTTAATAAGCACTTCCATCAGAGAGCAGGGTGGATGCAGGGCATCAGCTGCAGTTAATCATAACCAAGAGCTGGGCTCCCTTTCCTCATGCTCTGCAGCCCTATCTGCGGTCTAAGAATATCCAGCACCACCCACCCTGCTGGGGCAGGGGGAGTCAAGTGGTCCGAGCTTCCAGGCATTACAGGTCTGTCTGTTACAGGAGACTTTCACTCTGCCTCCCCCAAGCAGCAGCCTTCAGCAGGGCCCCTCGATAGCTGGTTGAGATCCTACAGATCATGGAAAGATAATCCATTGCACTACTAATGCACTACTGCAGCTGTCCATGGAGAAAATCCCCTTTCAACCAAAAAAAACCCCCTCAAGCCCTTTGATCCTCTCCAACACACAATTATCTTAAGGGCAAAACAGTCTTCTGTGCCTCCGCACCTTGTATTGGGCTGAAAGAACGGAAATCGAGACTGCTATTCCCCATTTATTCTACATGGCTGCCCTGTCCAACAAGGCGAGCTGCTCCAGCCTCTTCAGCATAGGCAAGCAAATCCCGATGGATACCTGTATTGCTGGGTGACCAGAGCCTAAGGGACACTTTCGGGGAGAAAATGTTTGTGTTTTTTTCAATAAGAAAAGCTTGACTTTTTAAGATAATAAAATTTTGCACTACTTCATTGTTGTACAAGGCAGTCAGCTACAGTGAAGTTTCGCTGATTTCAACCACAATGTCAGGTCTGACTGTGCAAGGGATCACTGTCAACTTCACTTTAAACTACTTCTAACCAAAATGTTAACTTAAATAAGAAATAGAGCAAGCCTTGATACAGTCTCCGAAACAACCCCCAAACCAGCCTTTTGCAGAGGCTGATATGGGTTCTTCCCCAGGTGCCCCTCTTGCTGCATGACCTCTTGTTACCTGTTCAGTCTCACTCCACCTGCTGCCCAGGGCTGCAGTGTGATAAGCATTTCTTTCAGCAGAAGGGTCAGCTATAAAAAGCCCTTCCCCTCACCCGCTGCCTGTTTCCATTCCCATGCCACTGCTTCAGTCATGCTGGTACAACCCTTTCGTGGGGCTGTGGAGGGAGCTGGTTGGGCCAACTGCTCCTGGTTAGACATAGCTCACTTCAAGAAAAAAAGCGTTGTGGTTTTTAATCTGGGTGAGCAGTTTTACTGCCATCCGTGACGGGTGGCAGGAGCTGCAGTGGGAAGGCAGCCTGAGAATTGATGTCTTTGGCTTCCACCAGACACTGCTCATGAGTCCACACTAACAACACAGGGAAAATGGCCATGTGGTGACAGACTCCTTCAGTGAAGAATACAAAAATAAGAAAGAAAAGGAAAAGGAAAAGTCAATTCTCTAGTGCCCTGAAATCCTGTTAATTTCAGGGGTACTCACAACTGCACTTGTATTGTACAAGGATTTTTAGAAAACTCATTTAAAAATCCCAACAAAGTATTACTTCCTTGTGCACATTTCTCCATCAATCACCTATTATTAAGTTTTAAATTCTTGGCTGACTCAACCAAAAGCAATGGGAGTAATGGAGTCTTGGACACAGAGTTTCCATAGAAAGTACTCACTGTGCTTGGCCCCTGCAATCATCTCAAGCGTGTTTACATGCCAATGCACACATGTGGCCTGGGAGCTGCATGGGACAAGACATGATCTTTACAAGAGGAGGATACAGAGAAGAGAAGATAAGCACTGAGAAATGTCAGATATGGGAACTTGAAGGGCTGTCATCCTTCATGTTCAGACTGGGAACCCTTCTGAAACCAAGACTTACTTTTACTTGCAAGTACAATGTAGTTTGCATTTGAAAATGCATTTCACTTTTACAGAGTGCTCCTAATGTTACTTATTCAGGGGTCATGAAGCAGCTTATGTGCTGGGCCAGTAAGGGTTAGGCCTAAGTGAGGTCTTAAAATACCACAGGAAAGCACAGAAGGGGTCTTGCTTGCTGGACTTTTCCCCCTTGTTTATTTTTCAGCATTTGAACCTTTCCAGAACACCAGAAGAGGGAGCCTTTGACTCCTCTCCCATGCTCATCATTTGTTTTATATTAGCAACAATGACAAGCTCTATTAAGAGTCAAGCTCTTTAAGTGAACTCTCACCCTTTGCCTCCTAAAACAAACAAAAAACCCTTGCAAAAATGAAAAAAAAAAAAAAAAAGCAATCCTCTTTGCTTTGTGTTATGGATATATAAATACTTTTGCTGCCACACAACTCCCTGTGTACAGGGCTAACCAGAAATGAGAAAACTAGCTCTGCCTTCCAACCTTTTGGCTGTGCAAAGCTCCAGCCCCTTTACAGCAGGCTTAGCTGTAGAGAAAGAGCCAGAGAATTAACGGCTTTACCAATGAGGAGGAAAAAGACCCTCCAGAGCACCTTTTATATCACCAGCCCCAGCAACCAGAACTAAACTAAGGCTAGAGTTACAAGAGCTACAGCAGATTGACTGGGCAGCTCGCAGCCGCCAAAAGCATGAGGTCCTGCTCCCACCACAGGACTACAACCCCCCCAGAAGCCTAGCCAGGACCCAGTGAGCAGCTGGGCTGGCACTAGGGAAGACGCAGACCACAAAGTCAGAAGCATGGCTGAGGCAAGGGCTTGAAAGGGAGCGAGATCTTCCTTCTGGCAGCCGGCAGCCCCCGAAACCAAAGCTTCAGGTTTCACTGCTCCCTCAGCTGCACATGTGCCCCCCTTCTCACTGGGATGAACATGCCAGCTCGACCACACCGATGTGAAAACCAACAAAGGCCCCAACACCACCACCCTCTTGTTGCTGAACTAAGCTATGTTAATATAGGGAAGAGCTGAACCAGAGTGAGTACATCTAGGGAGGGCTTGCACTGCTTAAATCAGATCAGTCCCAAAACTATGTTAAACTGGTGGCCTGGCCTAGAGCAGAGGTGGCCTGAGGACCATTACATCCCTCATGCTTCAAATCATTCAGTGTTAACTTTACATACTGCTTTCTCCAGCCAGCTCTCAGTAGTCCTACCCTGGATGATACTAGCAGCTTTGGGTTTTTGCAGTGGAAAACTGGTGTTTTAGCTAGGCATTTACAGCATATAACGAGTTTGTCATAAAGTTAAGCCAACTCTGAAAGGAATTGCCACGTTAGGCTGCAAGGCCACCTCAGATCAAAGCAAAGACCTTGACTGCCACCAGCCCATAGTGTCATGTTATTCCCATGTCTGTGGTAAAGGCAGACTTAGAACACCCCCAAAAACCAGAAAAACATGTATTCTGGCAGTAAGCAAATCACACTAGGACCACTTTTCCCCATCAGCTGTTTTCTGTGCCTCACACAAAAGGCCACAAACCCCTCCTAATTGCAGGAGCCCTCCACCTAACAGACCCTGCTCTCTGGGCCCTCCTCCCCAGGAACTGGGGGAGAACTGGGGCACAATAGGAAGGAGAGGGCTAAAGGGAATAGATCTGTTAAATTAACACATTTTCTGTCAACCAAATCAGCTGCCCCTAGTGCTATTGTTGGTGAAACAATGGAGACCCCAGGAATGGGCACCCATTAAAAGGAACAAGCCTGCTGAAAGGATACACTCTGAGGCACAGCCTTGTGTGTTTAACAGGATTCTCTACTGTAAGGAAGGAGGAATCACTAGGCTGCATTGTTCCCACCACCACAGCAGATGCTGTTGCTTCTGGTAACGAGGAGGGGAAAGAAAAAAAATAAATAATTTTCATACCTACCTACAATAAGGTTTACATGATAAACTTTTAATTCGGGAACTTTTAACTCCCTGGCTGTTGTCATTTCTGCCTACAGCCCTTTTCTTGAGGAGATTTTTGCCTGAAAGAAGTCTATGAAAGCATCCATTGCCATTACAAAAGTTAATTCTTCACCCTTCATGCAGGCACTTAACAGATGCCAGGGGCAGAATGGCACAGCTATGCCGGCATTATTCGAGGGGAGAGAAAGACCGCAGTTAAGCAGGTCTACATATAAAGCTGCAACACTTCAACGGTGTTACTTTTTGCTGGTTTGGCTAGAGCAAATTCCAAAAGGAACAAACTTTTGAGGCCTAATTTAGACGGGCTATACAGAGGTTTACATCAGCTGTACTGAATTGGTATAGGTTTGTGGCAGTCGGATTTTTGTATACAAAGCAAACTGTGAAGTCATATTTAAGCTACTACACAGAGAATTTTTTTTTTTTAATTCCTCCCCCTCCTCAGCAGGGAAAGACTTGCACTAGATTATCTTAAATTGTTTTTTAAACAAGCTCAGCTTAAACCATTAAACTTCTGGGTGCACAAAGATGTCAGCTAACACCAGACGTGACTTTCAGAGTCAGCTGCACTAGGGGCAATTGCCTCTAACTACTAACACCATAGAGAGCCTGTAATATCAACCTTCATGCTCCCCATCCAAATCTCCAAAATTCTTATCACAGTCCTCATTCTCTTCTGCCTCCAACTGCTGCAGGCATTCCCCAGCTCCCCTGTCACCTAACTCAGATCCATTCAAAATGTTGCTGTCAAAATAACCTTCCTCATCCATTGTTCAGACACCCTTTGGCTGCGCGCAGTCATTTCTTGTTTCTTTTCATAGGCTTAAGATAATGTTTTAACTCACATATCGGCCTCCTGAACTACCTATTCCTTCTTTTTGTATCCAATTGTACTAGAGTCTCATTATATAAAATGTAAACACTTGTTAAAAAGTTTAAGATCTACAGTTGGGAAAGATGTGACTTGCATTTGAAATGGAAACTGATATAATGCTTTCCAATTTGCAGACCACTTGAAACAACAGCTCCAAGAAGTATCTCTCTGCCTCCCCTTCCATTAATCTCAATGAACTCTAGAGCCCAATACTGACATGTAGAGTGTTAATGATTCTATTATGAACAGAATAACTAAAGTACCAAAAGCAAAGACCAGGAAAGTGAGAACTGCTGGAACAGATACAGGGAGAGGGATTGGGCACTGCCAAAGCAACAAAACCCAGCAGTGATTGGGACAGGTAGAAAGAACAATAAAAGCAATACTAACCCTCCATTGCTTTCTTGGTTTTTAAACGTTTTTCAAAAAACAAATACCCAGCCTCTTGGAGCCTCTGCTCCCCTCATGCTGCCTGTGGAAAGCAGATCCATGCAGAGTGTCTGTGGTATGTAACCCAAATTCATAAATGAGTCTCTCTGCACAATGGGGATGACAATTTTTCTTTTCAGTACGTTTGAATTTCATCATTTTTTCCAACCCTGTCTACTCACTGTACAGCACCTCTCCCTGAACTGCCAATTACTCGGCCTTTCCTGAGACAATTTGCTTTTTCTAAAGCCAGGTGCTTTGCACAAGAGTGAAGTTTTAGTGAGCTGGTCTATTGTTCACTCTCATTTCAGACAGCCAGTGCCTACTTCCTTCCATTTTAACATTGCCCACCATCAATGGACAAATGGCAAAAAGGACAGATATCCTAATGCCTGAACTATTCACTGAAAAGGCATTTAAACTAGCTCAGACTTACCCTCTATAAGTAGAGCTGACCTACATGAATTCACCGACATTTTGGTCAGCTTGCTGCATCTACTTGTCGCACTGATCTTGATTAGATTCTAAATCCTTCTGATCAGGAACTACTTGGCCATTTCAGCTACCATACAACAGGAAGAGGCACAAGTAGATGCTGTACATGCTACTGCAAAACCAAATAATAATGCAGTGCCAGAGCAGAATAGCTATGGAAGGGGCTTAGCACTCAGGTACTGTACCATATTGCCTGTGCAATTAACTCTATACAAACCACTGACAGAATAGGAAGGTTGTGCCATTTTGGTGTCACAGATTGCATGGGACCTACCCAGAGGGCACAGAGCAATAGGCTCCACAGAGAAATTTAAGCAGGACCTAACATGACTGGACAGTGGAGGTTCAAAGTATATCTGGCCATCCTGTCCTCACTAGGAAAAATACAATTTTCAAAGTATTAAAATTCTAGCATGCCTGGAGTTTAACACATTAAAAAATATTTTTGCTTTTAAAGCTCTACCTAGTTTACACAAATAGAACAACCCCCTATTCTTTGCTCTCTCCTTCACACGGCCACAGCACAGTTCTCCCTCTCTCCACACTCTCCTCCTCCTGGGAGCAGCAGCAGCCACTGGCTTGTAACAGCCACATAATATTTCTGACAGAAAGAGCCTGTTCAAGCAACTGACACAGCAGATACCGTGCTACAGGAGGAAAAAGGTGGGCAAGAGCGGCAGTGCCCTGTCTGTGAGCGGGAGGAACGCATCTAAAGGTATAGCCAGAGCCTGAAGTGCTAGGAAGGGGCAAGAGGTAAGGAAAAGCATCTCAAAGCTGTAGAGAAGTTAACAGCAGAGGCAATTTGCCCAAAGGCGCTTTTAAAAACCACAGGAAAAGATTTATGTTTTCCCTGTGTAATGTGGCTTTTCCCCCTTTTCCAAATAAACTAAGTTAACAACAATGTTTTGACTATTTTCAAGCATGTTCTGGAAAGTCACCTCCCCTCGACCTACCCGGGCAGAAGTTCCTAAATGTTTCAGTCCACAGCTCCTGGGAGCACATGCCAAAGAGCTGGGTGGCCATGCCACCCTGGCTTCTGTCCAGTGTTTTCAAATTGTGCTGAAATACATTTGAAAACGTTAAATATTCTCCTAATATTTCCAATGCCAACAATCCCTACAGCTGCCAGGAGGATATTTCAGTTGCAGAAGGGAGGGCACGTGGCCAGGAGACACTTTGTCACGAGAGGTGTCCCATATTACAGTCCGGTCTTGAAGAGGGAAACAAATCACTTCCTATCATCGCCTGCACTAACTTGACTGCGGAAAGCATCCCTTCTGTCCATTAAGACAAAGCCTACGAAAAAAAAAAAAGATATACCTCATAGAGCCAGACCTTCTCCTGCTGGAGTACTGTTAGAATACGCAAGGACAAACCCACTCAATGCAGATTTTACAAACCACTGAGAAAGAAGCAACAACAGCTAAAAGCCCACTTTTGAAGAGGCATGAAAGTTTTATACAGCAGATGGCCGACAAGGCAGCCATTTGAAAGGGGACAAGGGAAAAAAAACACCCCACCCCAGAAGGCAGAAGTGCTCTCTGCCATCCTCAGAGATCCACGTAAAAACACGGCGTGAAGTCGAACACGTCCCAGAGCACCCGCTCCTGGCCCACTGAACTTTTGACCTGCTGGCAGTAGCTGAACCCCTCCTGAGCCCATCACCGGGTGATGCTGCGATGGAGATTTGAAAAGAGGAGCTCTGCGCCTCATCAGGCGCCTGCATCTGCCGGAGTCAGCATGGGGGCCGGCTGCGCCCACCCCCTCCCCGAACAATGCCCAGGGCCCAGCCTGATGGATGCGCTTCTTTCTTTCAGTTTTGGACACCCCTACCCCATAGTCTCTGGCTACGCACTGGTCCAGCAAAAAGAAAAACAAGACATCTGCTTCCCAGGTTTCTGACATCCAGCTGCTGATGGCAGCCCTGCATCTGGATGCTTCACTTTCTTTTGGGCCAATAAGTAGAGGGCAAAATGTTTGCATTTAAAAAGGAAAGGAAAAAAAGGTCTGTGCTGCCTCCCTGTACTAAACCCCTTAAACTTCTCAAATACCATCATCAAATATGCTGGGCACAGGAGGGATGGGTCCAGATGGCCTATCATTACAGAGCCTTCCAGTTAGCCATGGGCAGACCCATCAGAGGAAAAAACCAACAAAATCAATGAGTAGAGGGAGAAAAACAAAAGACAACTACAGAGTGAAAAAAAACCAAACAAAACCAAACACCAACCAAAACCAAACCAACAAACAAAAAACCAAACAAATACATTCCCCCCAACCAAAATCATATTGGAAGATCAGGGTTTGTCTTGTTTGGGGACTACAGAGACTGCAGCACTGAAACCTCAACCTTATCGTCTGCTAAAATCAGAAGGAAGCAGAGAGCAGGGAATATTTGTCACAAGCAAAATTAAGTTTCACTTAAAACTTTCATTTTTTGTAACAATGTTGCAAGAGTTCAGCACCAAACTCCCCACTGAAGATACACTAGTATCAGAAAAAGGAAAAAAAAAAACAAACCACCAACCAGGATTTAACTTCAGAGGAGCTCAGCCCTCCTGGGAAGAAGATAATATTCTCCAAGAAACTGCCTGCATCCAGAGTAGGGCCATCCCTTAGAGGCACTGGGCAGAGCTGGACAAACATTTGCTGTGAAGCTCAAGGAATTTGAGCATGAACATCCTTCAGCTGAAACCCTTGAAGCTTGAGATCTCCATTTCTGCTTCCACACACAAGAAAACAGGTTTGCTCAAACCACCTGTTTTAATTTGCACCTAGAAGGACTGGGGAGGTGCAATAACTCTTGAGGAAAAGGGCAATAACTTCTCAAACCACTCGCATTCAGCCACAAGCACACCTCTCTTCAGTGACCAAAGCTAAAGCAAGAAATGTCATTTGTAGAAAAGCACAGTTTCAATTTTTGATGGCTTGTGTTTTATTTTCCCCTAATATTTGCCTCAAGCTCTAATGTTTCCCCAAAGCCCCAGAAGAATGGCCACCTATGTTTTATTCAGACAGCTCTGAAACTCAAAGCCCATCTCAGAGTCAACAGTGAGACGGTCAGAACAGGCACCAGCATTTCCAGGTCCAAAACCAAAGGGGGAGCCTTCTTTATGCAGCCAAATAAAGTAGAAACCAAAAATTACACAAAGCAGTACTCTTACAAAAAAGCCTAAGTCTCTTCACTGGCCATTGCTTTCACACCATGAACTGTCTGGGCAACCTCTTTGTGCAAAGTGCCGTTTCCAGATATTCCTGATGAGATTGGAACAACCATGCCAAGTAAGGGGTAACAAGATGGTGAGCTTCAAGGAACAGCAAGTTTAGGAGCCGCCTGCGCTGGGCTGTTTGCACCATGCCGGAGAAGGAGGTTCACTCCACGTGCCTGAAGACATCAGGTTCTGACAGCCGCATCCATCCTCTTTGAACAGTGATTTCCACCATCCCTCGGACAAACATCGTCCTTTAAAACCCATTTCTGCAAAAAACTGCGGTCCATCCACACAGAGGATTTTGGCGACATTTTCAGTGGGCTGCTTCTGCTCTGCAACACCCCCAGCACCAACTCGCACGCACTCCTCGTCCCGGCCATCCCCCCCAAAAAAACCAAGTTCATTTGTTCCGAGTGATGTTAACTCCCCCACACTAAGCGTGCTCCGAGAACCAAAGGGGAGCCCACATTTACTTCATTTGTGAAGCAAGCCAGATGCTAATTGCCTCCAAAGGTGAAAGGCTAGTGCCTTGGCCCTTTTATCATTGTAAATTCAGGTTCCTTCAAGACTCTGCGCTGCTGGGCCCGGAGAGCCTCCCCCTTTAATGGTTTGCCATCAATAGGAGGGGGAGGGGAGTTCCCTTTCGTAAGAAGTTGCATCATTGAGAGACCTTATCCCCTTTCAAGATTTCGCACCGCATAAGGGATTCCCCCTCTTCAGAAATTCACATCCTGCTCAAGGAGTTTTGCTTTTTAGGGCTTCGCGCATCCCATTGAACTTTTAAGCATCTTTGGAATTCGCATTCACGGAGCAATTACTGTCTTTTAAAAAACACACGCCACCACGTTATTCACCCGGTTTACTGCCAACGCGCCGGCAAGAATAGCTTTTCACAGCAAGCACAAAAGATTTCCTACCAGGACACACTTTGTTTCTAACATTTGTAGCCAGAGCACAAAATATTTACGGAACATTAGCCACGCGCAGGCACGTAAGAACTAAAAAAAAAAAAA
>VYZX01000377.1:109688-165511 GCA_013401335.1 Brachypteracias leptosomus
GGAGGTGCGAACGGCCGGGACGGGCCCGGAGGGGAGGGAGAGGGCCAGAGGCGTGAGGGCGGGGTGGGCAGGGCCCGGGCGGGGGGAGGTGCCGCGCGGCCGTGCACGAGGAGGGGGTGGAGCCGGCGCTCATCACAACAACAGGCCCCTCGCGCCCGCCCACTCCCCTCTGGCCCCGCCCCCAGAGGGCGTGGCCGAGCGGCCGCCGTTGTCCTCACGCTTACGCCGGCTCCCCTGTCCCCCTCCCCAGGAGGGCAGGAAACGGGCGCTTCGGCCCCGGCTTCGTCCGGGCGGTGCCCACCCGCTCCCCCGCCGAAGCGAGGCGGCGGGATGAAGTGCCCGGGGCTGAGCCCCCTTGGGGAGGTCTCGGAGAGCGCCTCCGTCGACCGGAGAGCCTCTGGCCTCTCGCATCAGCGGTCACTCGCCTCCGCCCCTCGCCTCAGCCCTCGCTGGCGTCCGGCCTCAGCCCCTTCCCTCAGCTCCGGTGGATCTCCTGCTCCGCTCCCCCAGGGCGCTGGGGCTGGCCGTCGGGCTGCCCAGAACAGCCCCTCAGTCCCGGTGCCAGCCCCAGCGCCAGGCCTGCTGTGTCCCCCAGCCCGGGCCTTCCAGTCATCGGGGTGGCTGCAGCTGCTTGGCATGGCAGGGAGCTGCTGGGGCTGGCTCCTGGGTGCAGCAAGCGGGGAACCCTCCAGGATTTCTGTTCTCGCTTTGTATTTGTGAGGGAGGGAGGCCAAGCAGTGCTTCTTGTTCTCCGCGTGCTGCTGCGGCTACTGTCCTCTGCCCTGAGGCAGAGGCTTCAGGGTCTCACCTGTAAACCCAGTACCTCCACCTCTCCTGGCTCTGAAATGAAGAAGATAACGCCTCCCTATTTTGGAATCTATCGTAGAAAAACATTCAGCAACAAGTAGTTATTACCTCTTGTGGAACTGCCCTAATGAGACATAGAGCTTCAGTGAAACACCAAGCTGCTGTAACTTTGCATTCCATCACTGCATCACTTTACAACCTCTCTACAGTTTGCCTCTGTAGTCCAGCTTCAAAACATTTGCAAAGTATCACTGCACAGCTGCACCAGTGTAGGGTCTTACCTTCAGTGAAACCATTGTAAAGCTGGTGTTTAACCACAGTTTAAGACTTCCTCCCTTCTACTCCTTCCTACCTTCTTCTGGCTGGGGCCACTTTTCTTAGTCTTTCCTTTCCTTTATTCAGTTAACTTTCTCATCTTTAGCCTCTCCCCTTCACACCTTACATTCCTTTGCCTTTTCCCATGCCATCTCTGACTGGCCAAGGGTGATAGACTGCTGCTCATGAATGAATGGGCTCAGAGCAGGACAGCAGAGCAGAGATGTGTAGAGTTCAAGCTGGGGCTGAGGATCATCAATGCAGAACTGGAGCAGCCACATTGCAGATGTCCTGCTCTGTCTCTGACTTGGAGGCAACAGAGAGGGAAAGGCCAGTGTCATCAGCCAGAGTCATTGTACTGGTGCTGAGTTAACACCAGCTGACACAGAGTAGTCTGATTTCAGAGTCTGCCACCTCAAGCAAGCACTTTTGAGACTTCCAGAGTTTCCTCTCCCTGTTTTCCTTACATACGAACTCAGCAACAGAGAAGGTAAAGCCATAAGGTCTGTGCTGTGCCCTAGGCCACTAACAGCCTGACTGGGGAAAGCTTTGGCTGAGGGTGGGAACAGCTAGTCTAGAGAAGAAACAAATCAAGAGACAGCAGTGTGGCTCGGCAAGAATGAACAAGCTCTAATTTCATTGCCCTTTTTTATATCACAGGATCAAGGGAAACCTAGTGAAATTGAAAGGAAGCAAATTTAAAATGGTGCAAGGAAATATCCATGCCATGTATAATTAACACATGGCATTTGTTACCGTGAGGTTTCATTGAGGCCAGGAGATTAGCAGGATTCAGAAAAGGATTAGACATTTATATGGATACTGAGAACATTCATGGTCACATTAAATAGGATATAAATAAATTTTCGAAGGAATATAAACCATCAGGATTCGAGGCACAACATAACCACTAACTAATGGCAAGGGATTAGGGAGAAACCTCCCTCATGGGCAGGTTATTCTATAATTGTCCACTATGGGGTTTCTCGCACCTTTCTTTGAAGTATCAGAGAGTGGTAACTGTTGAAGTGAGAAGACTGGATTAGGAGGGATACTGGGCTGAGTGGTATGGCAACTGCTGTGCTCTTTGGAGGCCTGTGAGGGTCACTTGAGAAATGGAGTGGCAAAGAGGTTAATATATAACTTCTTTATGTTATATATAATACATAAGATATATATCAGGCCTTTTATAACATTCCTCAGATGCAAACCTCACTCTTTGCTGTAAATTTCACAACCACAGCACAGATTTCCTAAGACTTTCCCACCAATGTTTTTGCCAAAATATGCACTGTTTAATTGGTTTATTAGTTACCTTTCTAAGTACAGTCTTTGCAACTATTTTCTGCACAACTCTTTTGACTTTGTTAACCTACTGTTTGCAGGACACCAATAGCTTACATCGAAACCCTGACTCTGTTTCAAGGCACAATGACTCCAGGACTTGATCTTGAACAAGGCAGTATCTGATCTCTTGTGTACTCTGCCTGCACTGGATTAAACCAGCTCCAGGTACGGAAGAGTGCGGGTTAACTTACAGTATTTTGTCAATACACAGAACTGTTGTAAAATGCCAATAAATCTGAGTGAGAAATCTTGGGGTGGCAAATTGGGCCAGTTACAAAACTCTACAGTATTACTTAAAGCCCGATTCTTCCACAGAACAAACTTTTTGTCCTCTGGCCATGTCAGGGGAGTTTATGCTACATTTCTGTCTTGCTCTATCCCAACATTCCTCCTGAATTCCTGTAATGTCCATCCATGGCTTATCTTACTGCTGCATCTTTGCTCGTTCTTGACACTAGGTCAAATAGCTTTGTAGTATCCCCACTCTATCCCACTAAGAATTTTGTGAACTTTAATGAAGACTTTTAATCCTTCTTTTTATCAGAAGAGCTACGGTTCAAATTTTGCCTAACATTTTTTTAAATTAATTTGGCTCCCTCTATCGTCCCTATTATTTCTGTTGGACTGTATTTTTTCTTATATTGTTCTTTTTATGCAAGGATGCTGGGGGCTGCCCACGATCACTTAAGGTTGCTTCACTTTGCTAAATCCTTCCACTGTTCTTAAATAACTTCTTTAGATTTATTATTCAAGCACAAAAATCTCTGCTATTGCACTGCTGTTCAACAGCAGGCAAAGACTTGGTGAGTACAATACCGCATTTCCTCCCTTTCGAGAAATATCTCCATTCACAAGTCCCTGTGCTTCTCACCTTCCAAGTCACTTTTGGTTGTAAGTTTCTTGTTCATAACTGACAAAACCAAAGCCTACTCTGACCAGTGTTCTTTCCCCATATGCTGTATTCTTCCTCTCAATCATGTGAGATTGTTTTGGTTTGTTTTGTTTTTCCAGGCTATCGGTAAGACTTCACCTACCTATTGATTTTTCAGCTCCATATCCAATCCTGGCTGCTCACTGTCCTCCACGCTTACACTCCTCCCCTGTCTTCTGTGCTTTTTCTCTTTCTTTCTTCCCAAACTGGCTGTAAGTTGAGTGCTTGTACCATGTAAAGCCACACTGAGAAAGAACTCTGAGGCTGATGGACCAAATCAAAGCCTCATATTTTTGTTGTTTGAGGTCATCTCTGGATTTTTGAGCTCATTTTCTTGAGAAAAAAATACCAATTCAAAGTTCCAAAAATAAAAAGGTTGTAGGAGATGCAGGAAATGAATGTCCCTGTTTGTGTATGACAAATCATTTCACCCATAAACAAAAAGAAGAGAAGAATGCTTTTCACTTTCTCCAGAAAGACCTGCAGTGTAAGTCTGATTTGGCAAAGCTTAAATGGAGTACTAGGTTAATGACAGGTAGATCTCTTGTAGCCCACCTCTGAAAGAGAATGAATTACTGACAGGTGCAGGGCAGTTCCTCACCAGATGAAGTGATATTATAATTTAAAAGGATCTCTTTTTAAAAAAAACCTCTTACCTTCCTTGCATTTCTACTTCATGGCTTCAAGCTAAAGTCCCACTGACTAGATTTTTATAAACTAAGTACAGGAGGACTTGTGGTCTTCCCTTGCAAGGACTCAAATGCACTTGCAGAGGACCAGCCAAACATCAGATTCTGTTCTCACTAGCAGCACATTCTAAGAAGCACAGGGCTTTGGGAGGTTCAGGTTTTCCTGATTCAGGGGAAACAATTTAAGAATAGATTAAACCCAACATTTCTTCAGAACAGAAATTTTGCATTTTGCTGTGTGAATTGCTTCAGCTCCCTTTTCTATCACATCTGAATTATATTGCTCCCTTGTTTGCGTTGACCTCCCTCAATATTCTAGCAGCAGCAAATCTCACCGCCTTTGCTTCCTTTTGCTCTTTGAGTTATGAAGTAGAAGATAGTTGTGGTTTAGCATCCTACTTTCATCTGAAGCCACTTCTACTTTCTAGGACTCCATATTTTGATCCATCTTCAAGTTCCTTGTTCATTTCCAAGGCCTTCTGAGTGAAGAGCTTTTGTGGTTTACATAGAACAGTTGAAAAGCCTTCCTGACCAGAGCGAAGACTGAAGAACTTAGCATCAGAGGGTCTGGTTTTAATCCCTTGGTCTGCTTTTCTGACTTGGCTAACAAGTCAAGGAAACTGAGGCACATACAGTGAATATGATCTTTTTCTGGGTATTGGTGCAGCTGGGGTCATGGAGGCAGCTGGAAGGATCACAGAAGAGGTGTGATAGCAGGTGAGAAACTTTACTTCCTATAACTAAGCCAGGAGAGTTGAGAGAAGAAAGCCATGCTGGGTTGTGATAATGACTTATTTTGAGCCACTAGTTGTGATTTTGTGAGTAGGGACAGCAGTGGTGCACAAGGTGCTGAAATAAGATGCATGAAAGCCAACAGGAGTGGAACAAGAAGAAAAGTCCCGTTTCTTCAACAAGAAAATGCTGAAGGAGAGGAAAACAGATTTGTAATAGAGGACATGGGTATAGTCAAGAGACTGTGTAGGATGAGAGAGACACAAGGGAAGTAGGGAATGAAAGAAACTGGTAAATACTGTGAGAGGTGGGAAATGGAGGAGTCTATCTGTTTCCTAATTAGGAGGGATTATGGAAAAACCTATAGTCACAAACATTCAGGGAATGGAAGGAGTGTGTGCTGTGAGGAAGAAAGGGAAAGAGTGAGGAGTGGATGAAAGAGATGGTAAGGTCAGGGAGGAAGAGAAAAAGGAAGAAATACATAGTGAAAGCAAGGTCAAGCAGGAGGCTGGGCTGGTAGGTGGGATGCTGCCGGGTTAAATAAGAAGATGAGATGAGGAAGGTACAAAATGTGAGGTCTGAGCAGCCTAACAATGTGAAAATTTAAGTTATCAAGAGAAAAGATGAGGGACTCAATAAAAAGGAGAGACAAGGAGAGCCAGATGTTAAGGCAGAGAATGAGTAGAGAAGAGGTGGGTGGGCACAGACAGCAGCTGCTGAGAGAGGGCATGAGAGAGAAGAGGGTCTGCCTGGACAGTGCTGGAAAGTGTGTGAGACAGGAGTTGGAAACAAGAGTAGCATAATAAAAAATGGCATTTTCACTTATTTGGCACTGTGTTGCAGTGAACCAGCTTGCACAAGGTCTGCTGCTGTGGGATATATGGTATCAGTACAGCTACTTTTAAACTTCAGCTAACATAAACAGGGCTGCAGATTTAGCTGGGACACAAGCATTTCTCTTTAGCTTTGAGTAACCAGGAGGTTTTCCATGATTCCTGCAGCCTGCATCAGGGGCAATATGAATTTGAGGCTCGTCTGCTCAAGAACCCATTGCTTGGTCAGAACATATCCTCTAACTCCTCATGCATGGACCTGAGCTGCTGTGCCATGGAGGGTGCTATTGCAGAAGTGTGGTGCAGCATTTGTTTCATCTCCGGGATGTACACATTCAATTTGCTCAATGTACAAGTTAAGGTGAAAGCAGTCACTCCTGTGAGCCTGACCAAACTGAAAAACTGATCGATCCCCTTTGTAATACCCCAGATATTTACTTCACAACCATATCCGCAGCTGAGCAAACCACTGGAAAGTAGGAGAAATTTCACGTTAGAAGAAATTCTAACGAAGGAGAAATTTCACGAAGGAGTGTAGCCACTCCTTCCATGAAGCATGACAGCAGTCACACACATCACCATCAGTTTAGGCAGAAAATTAGTAACGTTGTGCCATTTTTAGTGTGCATCGTCTCTCTTAGTTGAAGAGCATCAACCTACTGGGAATTTGGCTAGCACTGATGAGGCAAAGCATCCTCCACCATGGCTCCTCTCCTCTGTGCTTTACTGAACTACATATCAAATCAACAGATCTAAGCCTTAGGTCTCAACAGATTTTCTGCTCTTAATCCATTGGGGCTGAAAACCACAGGTTGTAACTTGATGTTCTGTCCCCTAGAGAGCAATCAACAGGTGAATGATAATTTGCGGCAATGGATTTAAAGCCAGGGAATCTGGATCTTTCCAACTCTTCCCCAAAGAGCAGCACTGAGAGGGGCCCACTGCGTGTGCGTTTGTTTGTGATCAGCCATGCTCACAGCTGCTGTGGAGCACTGGCCCGTACATCTGGCAGTGAGACGAGTCAGACGTGGGCTGGCTGAAACGGCCGCAAAACAGGATGGGGAGCTAGTGATCTGCCCTGGAAACCTCGGTGGGAAGCAGGGTGGAGAGACAAGCAAACCCAAATGCTTTCATGTCTATCCAGATTTGTTGTCTCTACTTCTGCTCTTCACAGCTCTTCCACAGGCAGCAGTGCTATGGCATAAACAAAGAGATATTTTAATTGTTTCCAGACCAGCAGCTAGCAATGGTGCTGATGCGCATACTGTGTGCTCCAGTACTGGTTCCTAGAGACTACCTTCAAACACCCAGCAAGAGATGCTCATTGGGATTCACCACCACAGCCTGAGCTTGTTCAGCTCAGGTGCAGTGCACTGTGGATGCAAGGCACTCATGAGGAAAGAGAATAGCCCCACATGAAACACAGAGGATGCTTCACAGCAGGGTGGTGCTCCATGCGTTGAGGAGCTCCTCATCAGTCACTCCAGGAGAGAAAAACTACATTCCTTAAGGGGAGTTAAAAGACCATTTTGCTTACAACTCGTGACGATTCAGTTCTCTGTTCAACACCTACTTAGATGAGGATTAGAGGTATTGAAGCAGCTCTGGCAGCGTGGCTGAAATTTTCTTTGTTGTAACCAGCCTTCCGTAGTCTGGACATGAGATATGAGGGAAAGCTTGATCTTGTCTAAAGCTACTGATCTCATACACCTATGAGATGTTTTGCTGGGTACCTACCTGTGCAGATCAAGAGGGCTCCCATTCAGAACTGATGCCAAAACTGTGCTCCCCATGGAGGTTTCTGGGCCAGATTCAGAGTTGATGCAAACCACTAAGTCCATACAAATTAAAAAATGGTATGGCTGCATGCATACCAATTACTGCAGCTGTGGCAGGGGGTTGGAAAGACAAGACCTGGGATGGTTTAAGCTATCACAGTCCTTTCCAACACTTCATTTGACACCCACCTGTTAGTTGCTTTTCCTGCTATGCTACTTCTGCGTGAGTGCAACTTCTGAATGCTAATTTGTTGGGACTTCATCAACATCCATTTTCAACCTCACCTACACCTCCACTTGTTGCTGCTGCATTTAGCAAAAGAGATAATCAAATCCCATTCCTTCCACAGCAGTCAACAGAAATTAAAAGTAATTTATTTCTGAATCCTGCTAAGAATGGGATACAAGGTTACACTCAGACACAGGTTTAGAAATAAGGCAGAGCCTCATGGAGGCTGAGCAGCCCTATCCAAACATTAGCAGAACTAGGATGTGGTTCCAGTTCTTTCCCTGAATTGCTCTGTGCCTTTGAGTAAACCAATTCATATACATCTTCCTCATCTATAAAATGGGGATGGTCATATTCAGATACCTCAGGGAGGTTGCAAGGCTTAATTAGTTAATGTTAGTGCCTTGTCAGCTCTCATTACCATGGTATCTCAGTGGTTATTGCTTTGAAATTGTAAAATGTTACTTACATGCTAAACATTATTATTCTAGGTGAGATGGAGAGACTTAATCCAGTTTCTCTGTAAATACCAAAGGTAGGGAGTTGACTCTCCCAATAATGGCCTTGGTATGAGGTCTGGCTGCTTGGAGAAAAGTTTTCCTCACATATAACAGAATTTATTTCCAGATCCCTAATGTAGCTGCTCTTGAACCAATTTAAGCTGCACTTTTACTGGCTTACTTAATACAGTACATATAATTAACTCACCCAGCATAAATACATTTTAAACTGGTTTAGGCATATCTTTGGTTGTAGTGCAAGGAAAACAGCTAGGATCACTTCCTCTGGCATAAATAATTCAGGGGGTTGTCAATCAGAACAAGGTCCATGAAAGACTTTCAAAACCTGTTTGGATGTCAAGTGGCTCAGACAAAAAGTGATTGTAGGCAGCTCTAAGTGGAGGATGGCTGGCAGATTCGTGGAGTGAAGGGATTTTAAGTGCCCAGCCTCAAAGGGAAAGAGCTAGTGACTAATCCACTTAGTCATCTGCAGACCTTTCCCAGAAAAGTTCTGCTTGTAACTAGGGAGCTTTAAGTTACTCAGCTTTTTCTGCTGACCAGCTAAGGGAAAGCCTAAC
This sequence comes from Brachypteracias leptosomus, assembly GCA_013401335.1. Lineage (NCBI taxonomy): Eukaryota > Metazoa > Chordata > Aves > Coraciiformes > Brachypteraciidae > Brachypteracias > Brachypteracias leptosomus. Next base: position 118,428 of record VYZX01000377.1, read on the forward strand.
TCTCCACAGGAGCACAGTCTCAATCTTAGAGGCTATTGCCATTAGTGTCAAATGTACATTAGAACAGATCTGGAATGCTGGCATTGGGGCTGAGGAGCTGCCTTCAACGTTTCTCGCCCCGGCCTCTCCTGGGAGATTGGGCCACTGGTATGGTTTTGCATGTACTTTTGCAAGGTTTTGGCTCCAATCACCATGAAAATCAGTGTTCTGAACCTGCCCAAAGGATTGCTTCCTGGACACAATTCACATGGCAGTGGTTTCCTTTCTGATGAGATAACTGTCTGTTGGAAAGACAGACCTTGCCTGGCTGATGGAGCTCTTGTGTCCTCCATGGCAACTGTACTGTTCAGAGGCTTTCAGAGGTGTGGACTTAGGCCATGTGATATATTTAAGACAGGCCACACAATGACAGCAGCTGATCATCTCTTTTGCTCACTAGTCCAGTTTTAAGCAGCAGTGTAGAAGTGGAAAGAAAAGACCTGCTTGCACCTTTAGTGACACTGTCGTCCATTGACTCCTCCAACTGGTTTTCATTTACTACCTCTCATCAAACACTTGAGACTCAGCTCCAGGGTTTCCCATGCTAATAAGATGTCAATACAAGCTGCTAGCACTCCTTGCAGTCAGGAGGGATGCTGTAGGTTCCTCAACAGAGATCTGATAAATGGATCACCGTCTTGGCCAGAGGAACCTCTAGGTTTTGTTTCCCAGCTTCCCAAACAGCTCTGCCAATGCACCTCTGCTTTCCCTTGAATTCAAGATGATGATCCTTCTGCAAACAACCTGGCTATGGTGGAATGCCTGCTGCTGTGGAAGCACCTGAATCGTTTTAAACCTATGACTTGATGAAAATACAAGTAAATAAGTAATGGAGAAAGGCCTGCATTGGCAGGTCTTTCTTGTGCACTTAATAGCTTTCAAGTTTTGGGTTTCCCACATCCAGCCTTCCTTGTTCACCCTCATGTCTAAGCCTTATTTTCCTGATGGGAAGAGAGGGATGTATCCTGGCAGCTCTGCTTGTCCACCTCAGCCCCCAAGATGCCATCTGCCCTGCTAGATCATGGCATCAAAAAATCAACTACTGGAAGTCAATGCTGTATGTAAACACCTAGATAAACAGTCCAATTTGCAAAAGTACTCAGCACCCAACCATCCTGCCAATTATCTGAGTGGCCATCTTTCCCTTGCCTGTTCCCGGGAGCCACTCCCAGTGATATGCAGACAAAATGGGTAACTTTGCTGGCAGCTGTGGGGGTGACCCCACTTTATGCTCTGGGTGAGGGAAGAATCTGCCCCCAAGCCCAAAAAGGCAAGGCTTTGATTTACACAACTAGACACAGTCCCACAGGGAACTGCTGTATGGAAATAAAAAACATTATGCTTTAAAATTAGAGAGGGAAAAAGGCTTGGGGGTTAAAATATGAAGTGGTCAAGCTATTAACCTTCTCATTTAGAAGCAATGGTCACTAAATTATGGCACATGTCTCCTTCCTCCTCCTCCAAAGAATGGGCCTTTGAAGATGATACTGGTCCGTTATGTGAACAAGCAATAAAGTGTAATTAATCCCGCTCTGAAAATATGATCAAATACTGGCAGTGAGTCACAGCTGAGCCTGAGGGGGTTAAGGAACTTAAATCAGAGAGCCAGCACATCAGGCAAATAGCAAATCCTCCCACTGCCTCCTGTCACCCTGAGCACCCAGATAGGGCCGTCCCCATCGGTGACATGGAGCGTGCTACCTCACATGCACTCCACTGGGGAAAAGCTCAGTTTGTGCAAGCTCTCATAAGGTGGGCTGGCTCTGTACAGGATGGGAGGCCTCCAAGGAGGACCCAGGAGAGCACAGGAAGCATGTCCAGAGTCAGCAATCTTCTCTCTGAGTCACTGCTGAACCACGTGCAGCACGGTGCCGGGGGGCAGGTGTGCATCTGGGGAGGGAAGGGGAATGGAGTTTCCAGAGATCCTATCTTTAAGATGTAATATTGTATATATGTCCTAGTGAGGCCTGGTGGTTAAAAATCCCCTGGCAGTGTTTGGCTACATATGCTCTGGGCACACTGCAACCTGAGCAAATGCATTTTGCTGGTCCTAAAGCAATTTCAGACAGCTTCAGCTGAAGATAAAATTAATCTTCCCCTTCCCTGGTAAAATGTGCCCTGTTGCGCATGGTCTATGCTAGAGACAGCTGGACTGCTGGGAGGTGGAGAAATGGCTTGTTAATACACATCATGGAGATGCTTCTGGATGGTACTTTTGATCAGAAGTCAAAGTGAACAGGGGAGTCTCTGGAGAAAAGACAAGTCCCACAAGTCCCCATTCAGGGAAGTGGAAGTGTGCAGCTCTGATGTCCTGAGACGTGTAGAGAGGGCAGATCACCTTATCCTGGCCTGATCGGCTTTCAATGCCTTCTCTTCCCCAAATGCACTGCTTGGGCACATGTGTTCTCTGTGAAGCAATTAGATGGCAGAAAACTCTCGCAAGTGTGAGGGAGATGTGGCAGAGAAGTGGTCTCTCACCCACCATGGCCAGGAGATTTATGATGCGCAGTTCACACATGACAAGATCACATCCATCCTGCTGCTCCTCTGGGCGAGATTCTCCAAAAAGCAGAGAAACAAAAGGCATCTTTCCTTTTGCAGAGTATCATCTGTCAAGAAGCATTGCCTAGCTGCCAGCCGTGCTTCATATTTAAATATACTGCTCTTTGTTCTGGGGGTAGTGATGAGGCAGGAGCTGGGCAGCTGCTTTTTGGGTGTATATATCAAGCCATACCCAGCTCAGGCTCCTCCTGTCAAACACTTGCATGTGTTTGGAGTGAAGTGGGATGGCGACTGTGTCTCTGAGCCAGCACACGAAAAGAAGTGGTGAAGAGGCAGCAGTGTGGGCTTCAGCACAAACTGGACCAGCCCACTTGAGCATGGATTTGATGTGTCAGTGACAAGTATCCTCACTCCTGTTATTACCCAGCTGGGGAGCTGGCAGCTAGCGTGGGTGTGCCTGCCCTTGCCAGAGTCACTCTCATTTGGCTGTGGAGGCACACCTGACATCAGCAGTCTCCAGCCTTCACTGGCTGAAGGGCACAAGCAGCAATGTACTGCAGGCAACATTGTGCTTTGCTATGTTTGTTGGAAGCTGAAATGATGCTAACGGAGGATAGAGCATTGCTCATTGCAAACACCTGAAGAGCTGATTTCTTTGTGGTATCTATTCAATGAGCTTTTTGGTTGGGATGGCGATATACAATTGTTTGGTCATTCTCTAATTTAAGCTTCTAAGCAGCCACTGCATCTCACAGGAGTGAGCCCTCTTCACGGCTTATCTCCTCTCCACATCCATTGCCTGGTCCATTAGCATACAACATTCAACTCTAGCTTGTGCTTTCTCATCAGCCCTGTGACCACAAGTACCAGGTTGCCCATGAGCTCCAGGCTGAGGCAACCACTTAAATGATTTCTGGTTCTATGTGTCCAGCTTTCTAAGGCCTCGGAAAGGGACCCCACATAAGGCTAGCATTTCCTGGGGAGTCTCTGTGCTTAGGGAGGCAAATTTCACTACTTTTGCTTTTCTTTCCCTCCCTTCTCTTTCTGATGTTAATAGAGTCATCCTCATCTTCCCAAAGCAAGTGGTTTTCTCAACTGATTTTCCTATCCCATGAAAGAGGGGTACCATTGTTCTGAACTAGCATCACAGAACTCAAGCAAAAAACAAGAACAAGCTGAATTCACTTAGCAAAACGTTCAGATACCACTAGAACAGTGATATTAAATATAAACCAAACTGACAGTCAAAATTCCCCTGCAGTCTTTCCAATCCCAACTTTGAAGACCATGCTGGGCAAGATTAGCAAACAGAAAGAAAAGTAAAGATGACTTGAGATAAAAGAGAAACCAGCCAAACTAATTCCTTTGATCCAGCTGAGAAAAAAATACAGGGAGGGGGAAAACTAGCATGAATAGTAACTCTTTTTGTTTTAATGCTATCAGTTTTAGTGATGCAAACTGCTGCTAGTATAAGCGATCACTACACCTCAAGATTGTTGTCTGTGAAATAAAGATGTTGACATACAGTTGTAGCTATATGCAACTGTATTAACAAGCCTTTTTAAAATGCCCTTAGATGCTATAGGTGGAAGACTATAGAGGGAGCCAACAAGTGCTGTAATGTACTGACAAATATGTCACTGTTCGCTACAAGATCTGCTTAACTGTGCGTTACAGACTCCATACTGCCAATAGCCACACTTTGGCTTTATTGCCTGTGTTGATAGCCTGCATGGTTAGGATAGGCAACAAATTCCTACAGTGTTATTCATGTGAGGAGGTCTGTGTGTGCATGAGCATTTATCTGTGTATGTACCTGTGCAGCCTACATAGACTATCCCTTTTAAACCTTTCTGCTTAGAAAATTGTATGGAAATCTCAAAGCTGCTGAGCAAGGAACTATCTAGCAGCTCAGGCCAACTGTTTGGCCCTTCATCTGAAGCAGCAAGGGAGAGGGCAGGGTTTAGGGAGGAGTATTTTACTTGCTGGCTATACCCAGAAGGCCATTCGGTAGCTTGGGTCGATGGCTGTCAATCTGTTACATCTGTTCCTGATATCTCCATGTCAGTTATCAATGCCTGGTGAGAAATGGTTCTCAGAAAAAAAGGTCTGTGAGCAGTAGCTGGAGAGTGTCTTGAAGTCACTGGTCACTTGCTGATTTAGTGGCTCACTGCTGTACTATCATTTGTGTAGCCTGCCCTGGGGAACTCAGAGGGCTCTCCCTAACTCTTCTGCCCTGATTGCAAAGGATGAAGGAGAGGCAGGATAGAATATTTTTAATATATTCAGTATAATTCCCAATCCTGGAAGGGGCGTCTTTCATGTCAGACTCCACCACTGGTCTACTCTGCCTGGAATTTCCTCCCACTTGCGGGGCGGAGGACACAGAGGAAGGCAGAACTTCTCTGCAGCCCCAAGATTCAGTCAGAGTCATGAAGTATTTTAAGCACTCTCCATCCTTTTCCTGCTGCTGGTTGCTGCAGCTGCTGTGCCCCATGCTGTTTCTTTGTACCAGAGAAGGACAGAAACATATTTTCTTTTCAGCACTTACCACCGCTTGGTGTTCTTCACTATCTCCTGTCTGCAGGCAGAGCAGTTGCTCCTATTCCTCTCTTTCCATTTCCTAGACAGATGCCTTCTATGCTTTAGCACCAATTTCCTAAAAAAAATTATGAACTGTACTGAACAACGAACCACACACTTATTTCTATTCTCTGACTTACTCCACTTGCCCATTTTGGACAAATCCACTGTATAAGTGCCTTTACTTAAAGGCTACAAACAGCCTGAGGCAGTGATTGATTTGTCCCACGTGTATGTGTTGTACCGGGCACCCTGGGCTCTAGACTGGGGCTTGATGCACTACCACAGCTGAAAAAAATACCTGATCAGAGAGAAGCCTTGACACAGGAGAAGAGAAATACTTGCATGATAGCACAGGGAATCGTTTTGGTGCTCACTTACCCCTCATGCCTTAATTTGAACAAGATTCTTTTTTTTTCTTTTATTAAGCTGGCAGCTGGCTTTGCTTAGCTCTCTGAAGTTATGGCTATGAAATATCAGATCAGTGCCAAGCCAAACTCTGCCACTGTGGTCGTACTCATCATGCCAGAGCCTCCTTCTATTCCCACACAGATATACTCCAGGAGACGCTACCAGCAAAGCACTTATGGCACAAGAACAGCTAAAATTGTAGTGCTGTGCTTTGCAGTGCTGTAACAAATCTTACCCCCTCCCAAACTTTCCCTCAAAATCTGCTGTCAATATCATCTCACGGAGAGATCTTGGACTCTGTGGAGCGGCAGGAGGAGCACTGTCAGCATGCCCAGCCTCCCTGCACTAACATCCATCCTGGCACTGACATCTCTCCTGTCGCAGCCACCACCCAAAGGTGTTCTGCTCCAGGGCCAGGCTTCCTGGGGCCCAGCAGCCACAGGGAATGAATCTGCCTCTTACCTATTTATTCTGGAGCCATGTGGGGGTTAATGCTTCTCTTTGCCAGTTGCAGAGTGACCCAGGTGGGCCTAATGAGTGCTTGCCTTGCTTAGCTAATTAGAGGCACTGAGAGCAGCAGACTGCAGTTCTAGGCGTGGGGCACTTGCAGAGGGAATATAGTGTGTGAGGGTTTTATTTCCAGCTTTTTTTTTTTCTTTCTCTCAAATAAAAACCTCTGGCAGGACTAGCACAGCACAGATGGGAAAGAGCAAGGAGATGAGGCTCCACAGTACCCTTCCTCTTCTAATCTGCATTATTCTGAGGTTTGAGGAGGAAGCAAGAGCAAATGATCAGGCTGTACCATTTGTTCCCCTTCAAAGATAGATTTTTCAATATATGATCCAAATTAGCATAGTCCTTTGGAGTCTAGCCTAAACCTCCCCACTTCCACAACTCATTCCTCTTTACACTACCCATCACCTCTGCAGGGTCTAGCAGATCACACCCTGGTGGCACCCACAGCCTGGCCAGTGGTAGCCCTTGTTGAAGCCTGTCTCTGTGCAAGGCACACGAAGCTCACGCTTTGGGTAGGACACTTACGGACCCCTAAGTGCTCTGCAGGCCCGTTACCGACCCTCATCGTCTGCGATGCAGCTTCCCCACGAGTCGGGCTGCCCAAGGATGCTGAAGTAGAGCCTTGCCCCTCAGAAATGGCGGGAGGAACTGAGGGAGCCCCAATACAGCTGCGGGGCTCAGCAGCTCTGCCCGGCCCCTCCCTTCCTGTTTGCAGACCCCAGAGGTTTTGGCGCCGGGGTGCAAGACTCCGGACGGACAGACAGACAGCGTGCACCGAAAGCCGGGGCTGCCGCCTGCCGCTCCCACCTGCGGGCTGCAGGTCAGCCCCGGCCCCGGGCATGCAGCCTCGGCGGGGACCGGGCCGGGGCCGAGGCTGCCACCTGCCGGGGGCCGCCCCCGCCGCCTCGCCCCGGGCTCCAGAGCCCGGTTTGGGCTCCCGGGGGGCCCGGAGGCAGCCGCCGACGGTAGGTCTGTGGCATGGACGGGTGCCCTCTTGAGCCGAAAACCTCACAGCCCGGAAGGTTTTAGGGTGCGGGAGCCTGGCATGAGGAACGACGCTTGCCCCGCACGGCTCGGCTTCCTTGGCAGGGGGTGACGGCTGAGGCTGCTCCTGGCCATCCCACGTGTGGCAGCCGGCTGGCCAGCACATGGCAGCTGGGAGGGATCTGGATTTTATTACAGCATCACCTCTATCATAACACACCCAAAGAAAGCCCTTAGCTGCTGATGAGCCTGCCCTGCGCTCAGAGGCTTGATCTTAAAAAGTTGTAGTCTGAGCTCTAAAGCTTTCTCTTGCCTGCCCAGGCCTTTACATACAAATTGGAGCAAAAACCAGCTGCTGCTGAAAGGTGCTTATTTTTCCCCTCACTCTTGCAAGCTGCATTTCCCCTGCCTATTTCTGGCTGTTATTTAGTTCCCTTCATGTTGTTTTCCCCTGGCTTTTCCTTTGTTTTTTTCCTAGGGAAGCAGCACATCATTATGGCTGGTCTTTCTCTAGAGCTCTCCTAGCTGGGGTCATTACTTAGCTGGTGAGATCCAAAGAGGTTGCTGTTTGTACGGCTGTGAGACCTATGAAAAAGCAGCTAATCAATTCAGAAAATCATCTGGGTGGTAACCCCACTGTCAGCTTATTTTCTTCCCTTCCACTTAGACATCAAACTGGCTGAAGAGGGCTCTGGGGAATGAGGCAGGCACTGAGAGCTGCTCCTCTGCAGACACATCTGTGTCTTTCATCAGCAGGGCTCAGGGAATACCACTAACCAGAGAGGGGAAAATCTCTTTGGAGCTGAGAGGCTTGTGGTCTCTGTCCTCTCGCCCTGAAGAGACCCTACCCAGTGGGGAAGCGATCATTTGAAAAGTGGCTAATGCACGAACATTGTTTGGCAGAAACTGTCACATTATAGACAGAGCAGAGGGTGGGGTGGACAGGGACAAAACACCCTGTGAAGAGGGCAGTATTAGGAAAGCCTCATGTTAGTGAGCAGATCCTGGTTGCCAAAATAGCTTGCAGTGGCTAAATGGAGCAGCAATTGGCAATAGCACATGCAAATGGTCTTCTGGTGATGAACCTACTAATTGTTGCGCTTTGCTTTCAGCCACTCTTTCTCTGGTTTGTGTCTTTGGGGACCACAACAGAATAGTGCACAGTCAGAGCCGTAAAGCCTTTACTACCGCCAGTTTTAGTAATTAGAAGTATAGCTGCACAGCACCTCGTACGCTGGGACTCGGGGGTGTCACAGCTCATTCAGAGAAGACAAGTCACATCTGAAAGGCATTCTCTGGCAGACCAGCTAGCCCTTTGAAGGGTGGGGGTGGATGTGCGTGCATGTGTCCTACCCATGGATTTGACCAGCAGTCTGGAAAATGTCAAGGTTAGGAAAGGCTGAGGTTCATTTGCTTTTCACAGATCCGGGTAATGAATTTTTAATTTTAAAGTATTGTTCTAGCTTGAAAAGAGAGTCTGTAGCACTGGCATCACGGGGTTCCACATCTGTCTCTCGGTTGTTCTGGACCATGTTTGCCCAATTTACTAAACAGATAATTTTTTATATTTTGCAACCCTGCAAACTAAACAGGAGGCCTGAGGCTTTAGTGGGGTTTTCCTCTTCATATGCCTTTATCAGTGTGGCGCATTTTGCTCACTAACCCTTTACATTAGTCTCCTATGCTAATGTTGCTTTTGCAAGGAGACTGGGCAAAACCAAGGAGTGGGAAGGCGAAAAGCATCAAGAACTTACTTTTGTCACTAGAAGGAGTACCTTTAATTTTGAATGCAAATGGGAAGCAGAACCTCACAGTAAAAACAAAGGCATTTTCCTCCCCAGCCAGGATTAAGTCAAAGTCTCTTTTTCCCCCTCCTTTGTGGTTGCAGCTTGATGAAGGCCCATAAAAGAATGAGTAGCTTGAAAAGATTTGCTGAGAACTCATCTCTCTGTTTCATTATGTGAAATCCAGATATATTCAATTACATTAGAAATCATATCAGGACAATTAAAGGCAATATCTTTTCACACTTCCTTCTTCCGTGTACAATGGAGCCCAGGGGTCCTAGCAGGAGTCAGAAAAGAGTTCAGCAGGTCTCAAACATTTTTACAGACAATACTAAAAGCTATAATTAAAGTAACAAAGGCTTCTAGTGATGTAAACCCTGCTTACCAAAGCTGAATTCAACCTTTGCCTGTGGAGTCTGGGGGGTGTTTCATCAGTAGTTTTCCTGCTCCTACCTACTGGAGGTTTTTGTGATGGTGACTCATGGCAAAACCAGAGCACTAGAAGAGAGGAAGAACTAGTCTGATCCAGCACAAACCAGTTCCTCTATTTCTACTTAAACTGCCAAGCACTGAACATACCCACTGTAATCCTGACCAGTCCTGAGGGCGATGCAGGGTTAGAGGAACGGCTCCAGGGTGATACCTGCGGGGTCCTTACTCCAGTAAGGGCTTGTGCTAGAGGCTTGTGAAAAGGTGCAAAAAATCCTTTGCCTTAAATGAATGTCTTGGGGCAGTGAGTTGCACAGCTTAACTATCTTCTTGGGTGGAAAGGAAACAAGCAATTTTCTTTTTATCAGATTTATTTCTCCCAGAAGTTGGTTTCACTGGCTGTGCTACAGCATCGGCATTTCCAAAGAGAAAGTTCCCAAATGTTTTATCCACAAAAGTGTTTTACTCATTTTAAGCACTTCCGAAGGGTGCTTGCATCACGCCAGCGGTGTATGTGTACCAACTGCAGCCACTGAAAGGCTGCTGGCAGCCAGAGCATGATTCCTCTGTGTCACTGGCTGCTGAGATCTGTAATGGAGACCAAGGACTTACCAGCACCCTAACAGGGACCAGCTGGGTGCCTACTTGATCATATGAGAACAACCAGAGTTAAACCACCATATCCAAACTCAGTGCTGCTCACAGATGTGATGGCCTGTGGCAAGCCAGCAGCTGCTGAAGTACAGTGCATGAGCAATGGGAGAGAAGAGCAGTGCTCTGGCCAAGGCAGGACTGCAGCGGGAAGCACCAGGGTTGCAGCCTAACCGAACTCAACAGCAAATGTGAGTGTGCACTTAGGGGTGGTTCTTAGCAGAAGCTACAGTAACTGCTCATCAGGAGCAGATTGTGACTAACCATGAGCATTCCCAACAGCAGACGGAAGACTGAGGCATCCCATTTGTCCCTATGCCCTTCTCCTGCTCATTGCTGCCTGCCCTACCTGGCTGTGCAGGGAGGAGGCTCGCGTGGGGCTAACTTGCCCACCCTGCCTCGTCCATGCTTATTTAGAGTTTCCTCCCAAGGTGCCCACTCGTTTTCTGGCTGCTGCACACCGCTTGATCGATCCTGCAGCTGCCATGGGGGGCTGGAGCCCCACAGAAGGAGGGTGCAGCCAAAGAGGCAAAGCACTGAGAGTCCCCGGGGTGGCTGTGCATGGGATTTGGAAGAGGGGATTGGAGGTGGGGAGCAGGTGGCGCAGTGCTGAGCTGCTCAGCTGTTGTGTGGCTGGAGAGAGACAGACGCAGCTGGGTGAGGGAAGGAAAGAGCTCAGGGTCTGGCAGTCTTTCTGATTTACAGGTCTGTAGCCGGCACAGAAGCAGCAGAGAGCAATCCAGCTGGGATGCAGGGCCCTGGGTGCTTCAGATCCCACGAGGGGCTGTGCTGTGAAGCACCCTCACAGGGGTGCAATGTGCATGCACGGGGTCCGTGACAGCCTCACTCCGAGGCCCATGCTGCTTTGTGACTGGGCGAGTACCCTGGCAGCAGCCCCTGCTGCATGCCAGCAGGGGCCTTGGCAGCACTCTCTGGGGCATACATTTATATCTGCTCATGCAAATAACCTGGAAGTGTCCTCCGGAGTGGGACAGCTGGTCCCCGGCAGCGTTTTTGGGAGCATTCTTTATGTGCCCATGTAAGTACCCTGGCAATCTCTTTTGGGGCTCGCCAGCAGGGGCCCTGGCAGAGGCCAAGAGGCAGCGCCTCTGTGGCTGAAGCCATGCCAGCTGAAGCTTTCCAACAGCAAAGCTTTCTTCTGGCCCGAACAAAGAGCCAATGTGGCTAGTGTTATTGATTTGTTTCATGCCTTGCTGCTTTTAATGCGGCAGGAAAAGACCAAGAGGAGTTTTAATTTATCCAAATGGTTTTAGACAAGGTTAATACAACTCATCGATAAATGCCATTTTTTATTAAGTTTTAATTACAATGTCATTTCAACAGTCCGGACATGTCCTGCCTCCTCAGTGTAGCCAGTGGGTTTTTTGTTTAAGGTGTGCTTCCTTGAGCTTCAGTGATCAATTTCCCTTGCAGACTTTGGAGCTGACAGGCTGTCAGAGAGCCCGACTGCCTCAGCGAATTCCCCTTGGCTCCAGTCCTCGTGTTAGCAATTACAGCTTTATGTCAGTACTGCGATTGGCAATGCACACGGGGCTGGGATGGAGGCAGGAGGAGGTGAGCTAACAGTGTCAGAGACATTAAGATATCCACAGTCTAAATGCAGTTGTTGGATCTTCTTTCTTCGTGCTAAAGGAGATGGTCCCTTTCAACAAGCTGCAGCCTGGCTGAGTCACAGTGACTGTGGCACAGTCCTCGTATGTTTTATTAAGCTTGAGTTCTCACATTGCAGTACAGCCTCACTGGGGTAGAAGCTGGATGCAGAGTTTAGACCAAAATCTTTGAACCTATCACACTGCTGTCCCTCCTACATCCATACCTTGATACATCTCCATCTTGGTCCTGGAAGAGTCCAGAAAGGGTGCTGGTGGCTACTAACTCCCTCTTCTCCTCAGGGACTAGTGAGGATGGCACAAATGGTGAGTGTTTCACCTTTCATGTCATCTCCTAGAGGTTGGTTTTGAACACCTGAGAGACATGCAGATAGGATCTGGTTCAGGTCCAACTCACAACAGAGTGAAATAAACAGAAACTACCAGAATAACTGGAATCAATTAGAAGTTCAGCTTGGCTTATAGCTCTCCTTCTCCAGTGTGAAATCATGAAGATTCTTTTAGCACAAGAAGGTGTGTGCACGCATGTATTACCCCTGAGGCATTTTTCCTATGTACTTGCACTGCTTTCTGTCCCCAACACCACTTCAAAAACTTTGCTAAAACACAGTTATTTTTACATGATTGGCAATTTCTCTATTCACTCCCCTTATTTATTTTTTTTTTACAGCAACTTTCTACATCCTTTCCACGCAAGCAAGATCTTTGTACGAGTGAAGAATTACACTGCTGCAGAAGGCACAGGGGTGCCAAACAACTGCTTGGTTGTAATGCTACAAACCATCCCTCTCTACACTGCCCTGTATCTTCCCAAGAAGCTGGGGAAGTGACAAAGGGCCCCTTACACAAGCAGGCAGGGAAACTAGAGCTCAAAGTTGTAGAAAACTCACAGCGATGGAAAAGGAATGGCAGCCAGCCTTAAGTGGCACTTGCTGTCAGATCAAAAGCAAGAGGGTAAAAAAGTCAGAGGCAAGTGAAACCATGGTACATGAGTACTACTCTATGGTTTGCCTCAGGTTGTATTATGGTGGGGTTTGGTGGTGTTCAAGGAAACACCAGTTATAACACAGACTCATCCCAACCAGGCAGAGAGCTTGGGATATAGGTGAGGGATGCCTAGTATAGGTGTTTTCCTTCAAAATCCCTACTTCTGCTGTTACCATGGGTGTGGAGCTTGAGTCTGGAGATTGGCAGCAGGTTCTATTAATCTCTGGCATCTATACTTACCTGGAGAAGGCTTACACAGTGTGGCAGCTAGTGTCAGGGCCCTGAGCACATCCCCTGGGGATTTGGCCTCCTGTGCTCAGGGCTGACTTATATAATCGTGCAGATGTCCAGTGTTGAAGAGAGGTCTTTGAGAAAGCTCTGCTAAAAAGCCTCAGTGAGGGCCTGTTCTGCTCTTCACTTGTAAGCTGAGGATTTTGCACTTAGTCCCCACCTGGGCTACAGGTGTGCTGTTTTGCAGCCATGCCTGTGCCATATACCCTGTTTATGTGGACCTTGGCCTGTGAACTTCAGTCCATAACTTGACCTCAGATCTGTCTCATCATTACGAACTTGCACAGCAGCTGCTGGACTCTTGGCTGAACCTGGTTACCTGTCACAGACCTACTCTGCTCTTCTCACTCAGGCATTGTGAGACTGTGCCTCTGTCTGTGTGGCCACTGTCCCATGCCTGCCTTGCTGTTGCCCCCAGCTCCAGGCTCACCTTCCCTTGTGGAGCAGCCTGCCCTTGCTTCTTTCTCAGAGCTGACATGCTGATTGATGCCTACATCCCTGACATTGCTTGTGATTTTGCCTTGGCTGTCACCAATGGAGTGAAACCACAGTGGGGAATAGAGTTGTCCATCTGTAGAAGATGTATGGATCAGGCAGAATATAAAGAAAGTTCTCACATACTATAATGCAAAGCAACGATGGGCAGCATTCCTGCACATATGGGACACAAACCAAAACCTTAATGTGTGCTAGAGCCATGAGGGCTGTCTCTCAAACTGAAGAGGGCCATGGGAATGGGGAATTTTAGGCAGATGGTGATAATGACTCTCCAGGGCTCCTAACATATCACTCTGGAGAAGGCTATGCTAGATGTGGAGTGGGATCCCAGGGTAAGCCAGAAGGTTTTGTCTCTGAAGCCATGCTTCCTCCCATAGCTGATGATCCAGGTTACACAGTGGGCCTTGTAGCAGCACATTCCCCATCCTGTTGCACAGTATATTACTCACACAGGAGCCACTCTCACAGTTGACAGTGAGGTTCAAAAGGCTTATTCACCAGTAATTGAAAGAAGGTGGGCTTGAGCTTTCTGTTCCCAGGGTGGGCTGACAAGTGGTTGTATTCACATGACTACAAAAGACGTGGACTGTTTGGCCTGAAGATGCTACAAGCAATATCCTTGAAGCCTCTGTCTGTGCCTCACTTTGTGAGGCCAGTGATCATATTGCAGCTTGTTGGTGAAAGGCCTGTAAAAGTGACACTTAGTATGTTCTTCATGCCTTTCTTGTCACCTGGATTGGGGTGGCTGCCTTGAGGACTTCTTTGCTTGCTGTGGTGATGCAGGTAGTGCTGTAGTGCTTTACTGAAAGAGCAGCTCTTGGGGCAATGCAGCAATTTAGGGGAAGGTAAGATTGTACCTATCACTACCTGCACGACAGGGTTGGGAGGTGCCAGGGGACAAGAGGTAAAGTATTATGGGCTAGGCTGAAATGCCTCTGAAGAACAGGATGAACAAGTCTAAGCATGCCAGAAATGTCCTGAGGTTTTTCTGCAATGATCCCAAGTGGCTGGGCTCTGTTGTTGATTGTGCACCCTGGGCGGGTGACTGTTGTGATGAGCACCCTTCACCTTGCTTTAAGTTCTGTTGCTCAGGTGCTCCTGCAGTTGAGAGCAATATAAATCCCCGCAGAGCACAGCCCTGCCTCAGAAGCTGGGTAATGCCTGTGGGGAATGATGTTTTGCTGGCAGCCCTGCTAGCGCTAACTGGCTTGAGGCCAGTGTCTGCATTTGTGGTGATGGTATATGGAGATACCTGTAAAGGGAACGAGGCAGAAGCCTTGTTTTGACATCTCAAGGCTTTAATAAAATTTGGAGGTTTGCCTAGGCAGGATGAATCTTGGCTACAAGACAGACACTTTTGGACAATCAGGTTTTAACCCAAATGCATTGATTTTGTAGTATAAACCTGTTCTCAATGCCGACTTGCTTGCTTCATGCACAGGAGGAAAAGAAACTGTACACAGTGGGGCGACTTCTGAGCAGCTGAAGGTTGGGTGTAGCTGCCAGTGTGCTCCCCAGCCTTTGTTATGCTTTCCCCCAAAGTATCTCTAAAGCCTTAGAGTCTAAGATAGAGCCATAACTTTGGGATTCAGTGTAGCATACATGCCTTGTGGTGGGACTTCTGTGAGAGCCCAGGGTGAGAAAGAGAGAGAAACCATGGCACTGTGCCACTGCAAGGCCTTGCACTTCTTACTGAAGCCTATGTGATGGTGGAGCAACCTAGGTGATGTAGGTACAGAGAAATGGAGAGCCCCTCATCCCCAGATGAGGGGGTGGTTGATGTGGAGGCACATGGTGTCCTGGCAGAGGTCACGGGGACACTCACAGCTGCAGCAATCAGGGATGAACTCAGATCATCTGTATCAAGGCATGATGGACTCCTTGGGCAGAGATGGAGGGATTAAGGCAGAGATGTGGTTTGCTTTAGATTCCGGTTGGAGAACCCAGGTGGGTGGAGCAGGAGGCTGGGAACAGGCGGGATGTTTAGACGGAATATAGCTTTTAGGAACAGGAATTTTGCCCTGCTTATTATGCTAGGACAAACACCCTCAAAACCATGCTGATCCATCACCACAGCCTGATGATGGATAGACACCACAGGTCAGACAGGAAAGCTGATATGACTAATACAAAAAGCAAGAAAACACTTTCCACTGTGGCACTGGGCTTCTTCCCTCCTTGAAATCATTCCCTAGAGAGAGTGAGTCAAGTACTCTTGCTAATCCAGGATGTTTTGGTTGCCTAGTTTGCTCTCATTTTTGTCCCCAATAGGTAGGAGAGGGAGAGAATACAAGAATACAAATAATAAACTTGAAGCTCTGCTAATATTCTCTGGAAACCTTTGCACAGAAACCTTGGGAACAGCTTGCGACCTGCCCTGCATGGTGTGGAGCCTCTTTCCCAAACACCCAGGGCTTTCAGCTCCTGCCATGGGAGCCCTTGGCAGCCTGCCCTTTGCTCCCCAAACATGATGCTAATACACACTGGCTTGCTTTGTTTTGTCCTTCCCCTTCCCTGTGGGGTGACAGCAGTGGGGAACAAGCCTAGGGGGGTGGTGAGAGCTTTGAAGGAAACGATGCAGTTTGACTTATTTGCAGGCTCAGCAGCAGAGCAGTGACAGTCTGGGGAGCATGAGCAGGCTGCTGCCATCGAGTGCCACCAGCTCCACTTGGTAGAGGATGAATGCTGATGAAGCTGTTGGGCTCATGGAGCTTCGAGCTCTGCTCTTGTGAGCAAGATGGATTTGAATTCTTGCAGGTGAGCTGGGAGTAGCCCAAAGCACCTCATCTCAGCCACTGGTCAGAGGAATTCGCAGCTATTATATTTGGGAGCCAGGCAATGATTACAAATCAATGACTCCACTCCCGGAGTGATTCACTGTTAACCTAGGAGTTCAGCTCTTTCCCTGGCTCCCTCCATCACCAGCTCCGGTACTTGCAGCCTCTCAAGTGTCTTACTCATTTAAAATCATCAGATAGCCATGGATGCAGCTGGGAAGGAGCAGAAGGACATGCAAGGAGGCATGGCTGGGCAGCTAAGGGGAGGGGAGGATTTCTGAAGGGAGATGGAACACCTTGAGGGTGAGCAGAGCTTGGCTGTAGGTATGACCCATGGCAGCCTGGTGTCCTCTCCGGTGCAGGGCTCCCTCTGACTTCCTTGCTTGGCTCATATTTTTGCCTGGCTGGGCACAAGTGTTCGTGGGGGTGGAAATACCAACCTGTGCCCAGCCGGGCTGAAGCAGGGGAGGCTCTGCAGGCCGGTGAGGAGGTTTTCATCACCCCAGACATCCCGGGCCAGACTAGTCTTAATAGTACTTTATAGCACTTAGCACTTTTTAAACATTCTAAGCATTTCACAGGCGTGAACTGGGGGCTGGGAGGCTGGAACCGCCTCGGAGGATGGACTGGCACTGAAGTCTCATCCAAGCCTGGCAAAGAGGTAAGGGTTCAAGGAGCATTTCCACAGCCTGCTCTCATTCAGTGCTGTGCCCACCCACCCACAGCTGTCTTCCAGCCCCTTGTCCCTCCTCACAGTTTTCCTCTCAAAACTAGAGTATGTCTCCTATGCAAACTTGCTTTAAAACCAGAGCCATCCAGCTGCTAGCCCAGAGGGCATGGCTATTTCACCAGCAGATACACTAAATACCACTGTCACACAGGGCAGCTAGGTAGGGAATCAGTCCCATTTCACAAATGAGGCAACTGGCACAGAAAAGATAGCTAACTGGTAGAGCTGGGAACACACTTCCCAGCTCCAACCTTCTCTTCCTGGCATTTTCAGAGCATGGCTTTGATTTCAGAATGTTCAGAGAGGTTAGGAAGATAAAAGATGCCCCAATCCTCTGTACTATCAGAAATGCTCCTTGGTTTGGATTTGGCTTACACAAAATGGGTTGCCCACACAGGAAACACAGCTGGGTCTACACCACCCCTAGATCTAGGCTCTGCTGTATTTGTCATCACTGTAGCTTTTGCTATCATCTGCACATGCTGCAGGGCCTTAATCTGGCACTGGGATCTGCAGTGGCACACAGCAAGCTGATCCTCTGCACAGAGGCAGCAATAGGAAGATGGACTTTGCAGGACGCTGTAAAACACCGTGTGAGTCAGCGAGCCGAAAGATGAAGTGAAAAATGCATGTGTGCAAACCTCTGTGGTCCTTCCCCTTTCCTGCATCCCACTGCTGGGAACTGTGTTCATGCTCCCCCTTTGCACGGCTGCTGCTGCTGCAAGGAACTGAACATTGGGAGCAGACATCCAGGGAAGATGCAGGAGGGAGAGGTGGGGAAACGTGCTAGAGGAGATGGTAGCCATCACCTCCAAGAACCTGGAAAGGTTTGAAAAAAACTGTTTCACGTATGGAACTGAAACTGAACCAAGGGGAATTCACTGAGAGCACAAAGTGGTGTCCACCAGCTATTTGAAAAGCTTCACATGCACCTGAAGTGCACCTGGGCATAAAGGAAGAGTGTGCCTGCAGCTTGCATAGACATACCCGTGACAGCTTTAAAACAGAGCTTTTGAACACTGCTAGGTACAGCTGCAGCAGTGGAGAGGTCAGCATGGGCTAGAAACCACCCAAGAAAACAGGGAATAGCTGGGGAATTTGATGAAGGAGCAGGGCATGACTGGTGCCCCTATCAGCCCTAGGTAAATAGCAAGTGGGACTGGAGCCAAGAAGATTATTTCAGGAGCCAGTCAGAACTGGACAGGAACTGCAATCGCAGTCTTGTGGACAGATGCACAGAGCACAGATGCACACAACCTCCATACGCAATACCCACTTCTCAACAAGAATTCAAACTAGCGAAGAGATGCTTTGGCATGGAAATGACCTCTATAACATTCCTCGTGCTTCTTTATACACTACAAGTCTTCCTATACCATACCAAACCTTGGTTTCCAGGAAGGTCTGAAACCAGAGATATGAGTGCCTGCAGGCACTAGAGGAACCCACATCTTCACACAAATGGGGCTCCTGACTGGTGGCAACATACCCTGATTAGGTTCTGTTCTCCCTTCTTCCATCCTCCGTGTCCAGATGGATCCTGCCTAAAAGCAGCAGAGGTCTTATTTCACCAGTGCTGGTGTCCCACGCTGTTTGTTTTCAGAGCATGGATGACATTTTAATAGAGAGCAAAGCATCTCAAACACCTTCTTATTTCCTAGTACAACCCTTGCAACATCTGTACAGAACTCTCCTGGTGATGGCTGCAATTGCTTATGAGAACAAGTCCCATTAAAGAAGTGTTTTAGCACTGGACTTTGGTTTTGTTTTTCAAACTCGATTTCACAGGATAAACCACTGCTGCTAACCTCGAAGGCACCTCTGGTAGACATTTCCAGACCGTGCCTGGCTCTGAGTTGCTATTTGAGGTCCTTTGCACAACATTTTAACCCCTCTTAATGTTTCTTCCTGGAAACCTGTCTCTAGCACCCAATTGCTCACCTGACAGACGGTTTTCTAACTGCCCAGCCTGAATTTGGTTTTATGGTCCTAACATTAGGCTTTACTACTCTGAGATAATTACAGCAATTCCCTTCCTTACTTATGTTATTCCCTTGAAGGTATTTGTAGGCGGAACACTTGTCTCTGCTGAACCATTCCTTTTCCATTCTGTGAGCTTCCCTCTGTGATCCCTCCTCGTACCTCCCATCCTTGAGTTGCTTTTGCCAAATAATAGTTGCTGCAGAGCATACTTGGGTCATCTTTCCACTCCTCTGACCTCCCTTTGGGAGCAGGATCATCACAAGACTCAAGAAAAAACCCACCCTGCTGAGGAGCAGGCAAGGAGCCATAGCCACTCTCTGGTCACTGTGTCCTGGTTGGGTCTTGGAGAGTATTGAGGAACCCTGGCTGATCCCTGCATGGATGCTGGGATGGATCTTGGTGAGAGCAAAGGGTGAAGGGACCAGGAGAGGACAAAAGCTGGCAGGTGTCCAGCTGGGATATTTGGGGTGAGCCCATCCAGCCCGCTTTCAATCTGTTGCAGTGGTGCCAGCTAATGAAATTTAATGTACTGACTGGATTCTACTTTCTCTGCCTCAAAAAATGATCTTTCTGACTGCTGAGGGTTGTTTTCAATAGCTCTTTGCTTATGAGATCTTTCTTTTTTTATTAAAAAATTAAAATCCTTAAACTTTTGGTTAAATTAAACCAAATGGACTTTGTTCTCCACTGGAAGCTGTTTATGTAACATCTGTTTTAAATAACTTTAAAACTCAGTCCATTCAACTGTGCAAAATAAAACGGTGAAGTTATAATATTTGTTGTGATTTATAAATACATTTTAAAAAAATCAGCCTGTACCCACCTCTACCTGATTTCCTCCCTAGGCATGAACTTAGCCCTGTGTGCCCAACACAGCTCTGGACTGACATTTGCCTGGTTTGCAGAGCTATCAAACACTGGGCAAAGTAATTTTAAAATGCTTCTACAAACTACTGCTTTCTCAGATAAAAATCCAATAGTAAGTTTGCAGTGTCTCTTGCATTAAATGTGTGGTGTTCTATGTCAGTTTAGATACCCAAGCTCACATGTATTCCAAGGACAGGCTGAATGAGGCTTAAGAGTGTTAAAAGTTTCCCTGTACCAGGAGTGCTTGCCTAAACATTTCTTCCAGGATATTTAAAAACTGTGTATGCATTTCAGAGTACGTGAGAGGGCTGCACAGACAAGCCCCGATCCACTCGCTGGCACTCACTGATGGGTTAAAGACTCTGCCTCTATTCTGTGTGGGAGCTGGAGGGGGTTCCTGTAAGTGACCCCACTGCTTTGGCCCCCTCAGTTCTCCACCCAGCTCCCTTCAGCCATCTGCCCGGGCGCCTGTGTCCCGCTTTCTCATAACCTCCCCTGCCTCCTCCTCCTCTTTATATATTCATGAAGCATCAGGGACGGGGATAAATAAGAGCTGAGCAAGGCACAGCGGCAGCACAGGAAGAGGAACTGTCTGCGTTTGCGGGTGCCTGGCTCCGCACCGCCGGGACCGATCCTGCCGCTTTATCTTTGCTGGGACAGTGCAGGCTTCCAAGAGAGATATCTGTTCCCTGCTCTCTCGGTTGGCAGCTGGATGAACTCTGGATGCAAGGAGGAGGAAAATTAACAGTAAGTGAGTCAGTCTTACCAAGGATAAGATAGCACCTTTCTTTCTCTAAGTTCAGAGCCAGGCCTTATGTGGGGCTGCGTCTTCCCCACTCTGTTCCCAGCAGATTGCTCCCCCAACACCCCTTCATCTCCTGGGACCCACTGATGGGGCTGAGGGCATCCTGGTGGACCCACGGGTGGAGGAGAGGCAGGAAGCAGAACACACATATGCAAACAGGGACTTACTATTTAATTCTCAGGGGACCATTTCAAAATGTTGAGCCTTTCTCCAGCCTGCTTTGTTCGAGAGATTGGTGTGGAGGGTCACTGAAGCCTGGTGTTGAAGGATTATATTGCAGCTGTGCCTGTTTTGGAAGGGCAAAGTTCTCAGTGTTCACATGTGCTTGTCTCCTGTCACCTCTTACTACTCCCATGGTCTCCCTTCCATCCTCTTTCTTCTGGGACTGCAAGGAAGGGACACACCTCTGTCACTGCAGAGGAAGCTGTGGGGCATTCTGTCCATAAATTAACTCCTTTGATAGTTGGAATATACTATAAGGGTGCAACAAGCTCTTCTCTTGACTGTAGAGAATCAGAATCTGATCAGTTCAAGCAAAACCCAAAAGTACCTCAAGTGCTATGGCCCCTACTTCCCTCCCTGGGACACTAGCAGCATGGCCAACACCCCTTATTCTGAGGGAGCTCCATCCAGCTTTCAAGCCAGAGTCCTGACCTCACCAATCCCCTGTTCCAGGGTTAGACCTTTGCCATGCTGCAGGTTTATGTGATGTGCTGCCAGCCTGATCCAGGGAGCAATATCTCCTCTCTATCCTGTCCACAGTCTTGCTGTGTGCAATCAGCATCATGGGGAGTGCAAATGCACAGCCATAAGTACAAGGGACATTGGTACCAGATGACCCCCCCAGTACAGAGGATCCAGTTAATCCACTACTTCTGCGGGGTGGGCCAAAATATGTAATATCCCAATTGGTCATTGCTAAGATGTCACTTTCTGACTTGTACTAATGCTCCAATCTTCTTCCCCTGCCTAGGTGCAGCTCTAAGATGAAGCCTCCATATAGGCAAGGCACAAGGCTGGCATACCTGCTCCTGAATTTGGCTTCCCTCTGCCTCCCCACCCCACTCTGGAAGGACCGAGACTCCCTAATGCAGGAGGAGAAAGCCCAGCAGATGGGTGGCACCTTAGTGCTGAGTAGACAGGAACAGCAGCTCAGTACAAAGCTCATTAACCTCAAGAAGAAGGAGGTTGTAACAGCCATAACTACAGGACAATTTCCTCCAAGCATGCACTTCTTTCGGGCAAAAGGCCTCATTGATCAGAGCATGGTGTTCAGCATCTTAAAGCACATGCCAAAAGGTAGGCTTGGCCTAAGGGTTGCTCGACTTACTCATCCTCCTCTTGCCTTTCGCTTTCTATGGCAGAATTGGGACAAAGTATGAGATGTGTCAGACAAGCTTATGAGAGTTGTAAATTGTTCTTGCAGGGTTCCAGGAAGAGCCCTGCCTCTGAGATTGGGAACAGTGCAGGGGGAGAGAGGAAGAGGGGGATGGATTGGATGAATACACATTTCCAGCAATTGTAGCATTTGGTATAACTTACAATATGGATCCTTCAGCCTTTCAAGTGTGGAGAAAGGGCAGAGGAAGCAAAGACAGCAAGACGTCACAGGCTTCTATATTTGCTCAGCATGTTCCAGCCAGGGCCTTTCCTTTTTCCACATACATACACACACCACAGACATACCTCATCATAGCCCACACACATCTTAGCCAAAAACACTGTATCCCCCAGTAAGTCTTTCTGCAGGTGGTTCTGTAGCAGACCTGGAAGTCTTTGGGCACTAGAGGAGGAAGGTGCTACCTCTAACACTCTAAGTTTCTATACTTGTTGAATGCAAGTCAAAGCCTGTGTTGATGTGACCTATAGAATATGATATAAAAACTAGTGTATTCTCTTACTTAGTCTTTCTTAATCAGGCTCTGCTCTGTGCTCTTATAGGAGATCTCTGCTTATAAGGGCAAGGCGTGCCTCCTCTTGTCTCTAGAGATGTTGTTTTTCCCCTGTTGTGCAGCAAGTTACGTGCTAACAGGTTGCCACACCCTGTACCAAGAGGTTTTCTGTACTCTACAGCACCCACAGTCTTAAAAGCATTTGGACCATTTTAGGTTAGATAGTGGCAGGAGACTGTCCAATACCTTCTCCGCACTGTCCTGTGCATCCTCTGGTGAGCAGATGAGACATAGCAGCACCTGAAAGCTCGGTATTCTAGATTGTGACAGAAACAGGGAGAGGATATTTTTAGCCAAGGTGAAATCCAAACCATCTAGGCTGGGTAGCAAGAAGCCTAATATCTCCATGTCCCTGAGCTGCTGACAGTTCAGCAGAGAGGAAGGAGGTTGAGATGATCACAGGAGGAAGGCCTTTACTTGTGATTGACTAGATTCTCCCTCTGCACCTCTGCTTCAGTAAGGAAGTATCTGAACAAGGTATCTTCTTTAACTAAAGATATGAAACAGTTGCAGCAAAAATATTGTCAATACTCCTGTGACTCTGAATAATATGTCCCCGCTTCCAGGTGGTCCCTTTTTAGATTCAGAGTCCCATGATCTCACCCACATGGCTGCTGGGAAACAGGTTGGTGACCTGCTCTGGAAGATTTGGGAGTCAGCTTCTCCACAGGAGCATTTTTGTCAGAATTGTCATTATCCTTTCAATGCTGAATTCCTTATAAGGAATTGAAAAGTACCTCCCTCTTCATCTCCAATGGAGTATCTTTAATACCAAGGAGGAATCAAAGAATGAACACTTTTCAGTCCAGGAAATGTTAAAATGTGTTCTCAGAATTTCTGCAAGAGCTGTAAGCTTTTAGGGCCAAAAATCACACCGTGGTAGCTGCTTGAGCAGGACCTAGTCTTAGAGGCCTCGGTCTCAATCAGAGCTCCTGTAAATTACTGCTGTGTCAAGCACCATTGTAATTTCTACTGCTAGTCTTAGGAAAGAGGGTAGCAATGCTGGTGAGAGGAAGGTCAGATGTAGAAAGCTGTGGCATGTCCATTCTGTCACACTAGCTTGAAAGCAGTAACCACAGTTGCTCAGCATCTTAACAGTCAGACCCCTTGTAGTGGGATATTATAGATATTACAGTCTATATTAGATTAGTCCACTATAAATTATAGTCCTGAAATTTGTCTAATGCCACACACATACTAATCTTTTGTCTTGGTCTTGCAACTCATGTTCTCCTTTTACCCCTAAGGGCATCAAAGCTATTTTCACTATGAGGTCTCCCCTAGACTAATAAAATATGTATCTGTAAGACTTTAGCTCTCACAGCATCTTCCCTTTATGAAGGTGATGTTTAGTTCAAGCACCAATAATGTAAAAAGTCACTGCAAAAGGAGAGGTTTTTAGCAAAACAAAAGGATGAGCTGAGGAAGGTGAGCATGCAGAGAATGCTTCCTATGCCAGGAAGACTGGCAGTTGTCAATGTACTGCACAACAGCGTCTCAGAAGCCCTTTGTGCTGGCCAGCAGCAGATGTACAATGCAAGTGAGCATGCTTTTGATAAGGCATAGAAGTAGATGGTACTTCTGCATCTGAGTGCAATTCCCCAGTGTGTCATGGCCTGAGATTTTGTTGTACACCAGAATTTCAAAAGAGATGAAAGAAGAAACACAGACTAGATGCAAAAATTGAGGCTGGGATTCAAGCAGCTTAGATGCAGAGGCTTGCTTCAGGTCTGCCAGTCAGCTAGCATGCCTCGTAAACTGCTGCCTACTGTGCGAGTTCCTCTTTAAATCAGTGGGGCCTGAGCCAGCTCACAGCAAAGTCTGTCTGAAAGACCCTTAGTATCTCAGAGCATTTTCCATCCCAGCAGAGAAGCAGAGCTCCCTATTGATTTCCCCCCTCCCTCTGCTCCCAGGGAGCTGTCACGCTTTGACTGCCCCGTGTTTGATGTGGAGGGGGCCACATCCCCCAGCATGGGGGAGGCAGAGCAGCCACGTAGTCTCTGCTGGGAGAGGTCACTTACAGCCATCTAGAAGCTTTTCCAGATGCTCCTGGATGTGCGAACTCAAACTATTATCACATTAAACCTTGGTTTCTTCTCAGCTGCCTGGTCTCATTAGCCTATCCTTTTCTTCCCACCAGGTGCTGTTTTACACCTGCATGACTATGCCATCCTGAGTGTGGAGTGGCTGGTGTACAATGCCACCTACCTCCCCAACTGCTACATCTGCTTCACCCACACGGGCACCATTCGATTTCACTTTTCCAAGCCTCACTCTCCCCATCCAGTGCCAGCCCAGTGCTCCCAGTGGGTTTTGCTGGAGACTTACCGGAAACAGCTGCACAACGTGACTGAGTTTGATAGCAGGTAAGTGAAGAAGGGTTGCAAGCCTGCCAGTACTTCATGATAGTGTTATGTAGCCAGCAGGATCATCCTGGCCCAACTTCCCCATTTGCTTGCTGCTCTGGAAATGGGGAACTCCATTTAGGGCTTGTGCTGCTAGCTCTATTCTTCCTCAGGCCAACACCAAACTCAGCAACATCCCCTCAGCATAACTTCATCATCTGTTTGCTCTTCTCCATCCCAAACCAGCCAAGGGGGAACACACCACTAAGAGAGAGCTCAGCAAGCTGCCCTCAAAAGGAAGCTCCTCCAACTGGCCCCAACAGGAACTCTCTTCCAATTGATCATCTTCTTGTTACTTCTCTCAAACTGGTTGGTTCTTGGTTGATATAGCTCTAGCCTTGTCCACCACCCCAACCACAATCATCTGGGGGAAGGCAGGGCCTCACACTGGTGGGCCAGGTTCTGCCTCTGGGGCCTTGGGGAACAAAGCATGTTGCTGGGTTGTGACTCATCCATAGGTCAATTCCAACTCAGGGCTCACAGCCCAGACTCCAGCTCTTCAGGGCTGTGTATATAGAACAAGCAAATAGCAATTTGAGAGCTTGAAGGTTGCAGCATTAAGTAGACCAGAGCTAGAGATGATCAAAATTGAAGTTTTCTGTACACCCTCACTCTGGTCCTTTGCACAGACATGTTGAAGACAATGGTTTAAGTAGGTTTATGTGACCTGCCCCCACCTCTCCTCAATACTTGGGCTAGATGAACTCCCAACATGGGACAGGGCTGCATGGTGAAAGATCTCGCCTCATCCATTGAGGTACCCAGGAAGAGGCTGACGAAGTCAGGTAGCTGATGAACAGGCTCTCCCCAACAGCAGAGAAGTAATTTGTAAGGCCATTGTCTTGATTCAGGGCAAACTACTTACTTTAGTTACTGCATTAGCAAGAAAACCCCAAAACAATCCAAAAGAAAACCCAACTCAACCTCCCCCTCCAAACACCAACCTTATATCTTTGAAACCCCACTGGTACCCACTGTGCTGAAACATGAGGCACTCATTCCCAACAGGACATTCAGGCACTAGGAACTGCAACTTGTCCTCCTACCCTCAGCCAATGGGTTAAGTCTCAGCCTGGGCATCAACTGAGCCAACGAATCCTACACACAGTTCCTTGGCCTGGTAGCACTTTTTGCCCCTCAACAACCACCTGCTAAGAGAGGTTCTCACCTTACAGACAAGCCTCCTATAGCTCCCACCTCAGATGGCTTCCCCAAGGCATCACTCACTTTCTTGCAGAAGCTCCCTTGGAGGGAGCTCCCCCTTCAACTGCTGGCAGCCTTTTATCAGGACCAGGTGTTAGTTGGTTGCTCAGCAGCCACCTACCATTTAAAATCCCTTGCAGGTGGGTGGGAATAGCCTGGCTTCCCCTCCAGCCAGTGGTGGCAGGAAGAAGGAGCCCTATCTCCCCATCCAGGGGCCATTGATTATGGGACAAAGCCATTTCAAAAAGGTCAGGAGGAATTGTGTAGTTCTGTGTGGTGTGCAGAGGGCTGGAGAGCATGCTAAATAATGCATGAAGTCAGACACTGAGTGATGAGGACAAAGGAAAATATTGAGTAGTGATCCATTCAGAGGACACTGCTGTCCACAGCACTCTGGGGACTGGGGTCCCACAGGAAAAAATAGTATGGGGTGTCATGTAATTAAAGACAGTATCACCATGCTGATGCATGAGGACAAGGCTGGATTAAGGTGATGCCAGTGACCCTAATTACAGCATTTCCTAAGAGAAACTTGATGGGTTTTATCGTAGTGCTCTTCAGTGAGGGTGTTTGCTCTTAAATAGAGAACTTTTAACTCTTAGGGAGCTGGTATCCCCTCCACATGGAAGCTGTCTGGGCTCTTTGCCCTACAGATCTGGGAAGGAGGTCAGGATGGGAAGCTGAGGAGCTGCCAGACCTTTGGTATGGTATTGCCTTCGCTCCCCAACAACAGCAAGGGGCAGAGCAGAGGGAGTTGACTCTCTGGAGCACCCACCATCCGTCTCCTGCAGAGGTCCAGAAGGGAAGGAGAAAGTATTACCAGATCCAGGGCCCTTGACCTTTTTCATCCTGAGGCTCAACTGCCCTGACATGTGATGGAAGAAATAAGATCCAGTGAGAATTCATGTATCTACATCTTCCAAAGAGAAAACTGGTTCCCCATTAGCTCCCTTCCATTTCTACTGAGAGTGATGAGGAAGTAAAGACCACAGCACCAGTTCTCTTCAACCCCACCAGGAGACCCATAAATAACGTAAAAGAGATTGGATTTTGAAGCAGCTTCACTTCCTTAAAGCCCAAGCAATTGCACTGGGTGTTTCAGAACTGTCTCAAGAGCAACCCTTCATTGTATTTGGTTTTGGTTGTATTTCTGTAGCGTGACATCCCTTTCTGGCTGAGGCTAAAGGCCACAGCATCCTATACACCTAGGAGGGTGAAGCTGTGCATTGTTTGGTTCCCTATGTTCCTGTTTGGGAACATGACTTCTTTTCAGAGACAGTGTTATCACATTCATCTTTTTTATTAGTTGTCTGACAAGGTCTAGCCACGAGTCAAAGCAGGACTTCAGAGTGGCAGGCACTGCACAGGGACACAAGACAGATCCCACTACAAGGATCACCCCAAGGATGGAAGGGAAGTGGGACAGAGACCAATGAAGTGATTTTCCTCAGCAAACGTGTGCCACAGCCGAATACAAACTTGGATCTCTTGCATCTCGGGTACTCAGACTTACTCATTTGAGTATGTTGTCCTTCATTTCTTGCCCTTCTGTGCTCATTACCACAAAATCGCAGAGGAGTCATTGCACATAATGTGCAAAGACATGAACAACAGCCACATTGAGGCGCTTCCCCTCCTATTTTCATCTAATCCCTGGGTACTAGTCCAGGGGTTAGGAATGTTTTTTGGCCATCTAGAATAGGTCTCTAGCCAGGAATAGGCCCCAATCTGTTCTGCTTCTCAGTTTCTGGAAACTCTCCCAGTCTCTTGAACATGTGCATCCCAGGCTACCTCTTTCCTATGCTCCTCTTTGCCCTTGAGCACTGACAAGCTGAGAG
This sequence comes from Brachypteracias leptosomus, assembly GCA_013401335.1. Lineage (NCBI taxonomy): Eukaryota > Metazoa > Chordata > Aves > Coraciiformes > Brachypteraciidae > Brachypteracias > Brachypteracias leptosomus. Next base: position 146,297 of record VYZX01000377.1, read on the forward strand.
AAAGCAGATGTCAGAGGAAGGAACGGATGGATAGTTGGGTGGTTTCAAGGAAATATCAAGGGAATATGGCAGTAGGGAAGGGCTCTCATGCAAGACAGGGTGGATCAGCAAATGTGAAGGGAACAATGGAAATGTTTCTAAGAGGCTGTACCTCTTTCACCTTACTGCATTCCTGGCCAGGAAGGGGTGAAGGAGAGAGGTATCTGCATCACATTTTTGCCATTTGCACTTTTAGGTACATATGCATACATATACATATGTGTGTCTGTGTGTTTTGGAAGGAAGTCTTTTTGTTTGTTTCCCTCAAAAGAATGTTTAATCATTCCTATTCAAAACACATGTCTTATGGGCCAAGACCCTGGAGTATTCTGTTACTTGTAAGCTTCCAAAAGGATGCTGTAATGAGAGTTAGGAGACCATGGGCCAGAAGAAAGGAAGGGAATTTTGCTTTGAGACTTAAAAGAAAAAAAAAATCCTCACTTATTTACTTCACACTAAATTACAATATAGGAGAATGCCATGTTTTTCCTCAAGATGCAACATAATGGCCACCATCTCTAAAGCAAGAGCGTGCCCCTAGATATTTAGGGAAATAGTGTTGACATTCCAGATATTTGTAAAATACCACTGCACACACCATCCCCCGCCAGCAGCCCGAGGATTAAGGCTGTGCCCGACAGCGCAGCTCTGGCAGCCCAGTGGAGCTCTCTATCACCAGGATGAAGTCATCTGTGAGGGAGCTGACACCATGGCCAAGGCTGCGGGGACAACTCCCCTGGGCGCTAATGGCTGCCCAGACCACCATCACCTTCCCCTCCGTGTCCTCCAACTGCCTTATCTCACAGAAAAATAGGCCAGTGTGTGCATTACAAGGATGAAAAAAGAAGAATAAAACATCCACTACAGAAACAAAGCACTCTGCTCCCTCTACAAGTCTCCCCTTGGGGAGAAGAACAGGGGATGAGAGAGAGAGAAAGCAAATGAACCACATGTGACAGATGTTAGTCACACTATTTAATGCACCACTGGAAGACATTCAGATAGTATGGTGAGGAGAGGGGTGTAATTACCCATCGAGAACAGAAAAATAATCAGGAAAAAGAATCCCTTTAAAAACAGGGCAACAAAACGGTTCGCTTCCGCATTATACAGTGCAAGAAAGCAAAATAGGGGGGGGCGGGAAAAACAGGAAAAGAGAAAACAAAACCACAGTTGAAAATAAATAATCCTTAGCTGGTCATTTTAGCTGTGCCCTTTTGGGCATATGCATTGCAATAACATTGTTCAGTGCATATATGACATGACATGGAAGGCTATTTGTAGACTGCACCTGATCACTGGCAAGGGCCCGTTCCAGAAAAGAAGCAAAAGATGTATTTATGAAGCTTCGTTCATCTGCAGGAGCTACTGATGACAAAAGCTCCTGAACCCTTAGGAGATTATCCAGTTATCAAGGATGGATCACTATTATGCAATAAATCTTCAACAGTTATAGGGATCAATAATCAGTCTCAAAGGGAAGGGGATTATAAAAAAACATGATTTGATTTATGTGCTTTTAGGAGCAGGGTGGTGTGGGGATTTATTGCTGTTTCTAGCCCAAGAGCACAGGCTAAGTAAACAACAAGTTTGTACAGCTAGATTTAGAGGCAGGGAGGGGAGCCCTGTGTGCGCTCCTTGCTGGAGGAGCTGAATTCTCACAGCACAAAGGGAGAAAGCGGTGGGAGCATGACTAACAGCCCGTCCTTATCTGAAATGAAGCTGCGTGGGGTGGCGAGAATGGGCTTGCACGGCCTTTTGATCCATGGGGAGGTTTTTTTCCCTCAGTGCTTACAGGGCTGGTGGGAACAGCCCTGCTTGGCTCTCAGCTTTGGGCAGGTGCTCTCCACTGGTGTGAGGAGCTGGCAGGGAACTGCCCTTCGGCCAGAAGGGGAGCAGAAAAGTCTCTTTTCCCCAGCTCTTCCTACATGAAACTTCCTCTCTCCTCCCTGCTGAGCTGCAGCACACCCTTTCTGCTGGCAGTTGGCCTCCACTGCAGCTCCAGCAGCTGGATCAGTGCCTTCAAGATGCCCCTGGCTCCTGCATTCCTGGGTTCTAGAGTGATGCTGCGGTGTCTCCTGCTGCTGCATGCTCCCCACTACCTGCCTGAAATGCCTCCCACCCCTGCCATGGTCCAGCTCAGTCCCCTTTGGTTGCATGGATTATTGAACAGTAGCTGGGGTTGCCCAGTGTCCTGTGATAACAGCACCAAAACCCATATTGTAATGCACACAAGGGCAGAGACAAAGCTGTTGTGGAAACCTTAACTCTGAATTTTCCTGACTGTTGAGCATTTAAAATCTCATCTTTAATGTGGTACGAGCATCTCTTTATGTGCAGTTTTGCTTCTAAAATTGTTCCCAGCAAAGAAACTAACAGAGTGAAGAAATGAAACTGCAGCCTCTGGAAGAGGGTCCTTAGAGAGTGAAACATCAGGCAAATGCTGGGGGAATGGGCTCTGTTTTATAGGCAGGATGAAAAGACTCAAAAAGAATGTCCTGCCTAGGATGTCTTAGTTAATGACTTTGGACCAGATCACATTTTACATCTGTAGGAGGGTGGGTTTTAATTCCTTCCACAGAAACCTCCCGGAAGAAGATAATAAGAGCACAAATCAAACCCACACCTCCCATATAACAGAGCAGAGCACTGCATGAGGATGGGGGCCAGGACATCAAACATGAAACATTATTAGAGATCAGTAGCTGTTATTGAGGGGAAACAATATACTCAGATGAAAGATGAAGCATGGCTGAAGGTATTTCTACCTGAACCTGCTTAGTCCCTGATGCTGGATTGGTTTGGTCCCATCAGGGGCCAGCCTGATCAGGCCTGGCCAGGCTGGTAAGCCCACCTGCCTGCAAGTAACCGGCTCTATAGCTTGCTGTGATAGCTTCAGTTTGTCCACCCAGGAATGAAGTTAATCACCCTCGTAGTGCCATTAAGGCTTTGCCTACTGGCTTGAGAAATATATTATGAACTCTTCTTCAGGTGGCCACCAGCAGAGGGAGGAGAGCTGTTGCCAGAGGCAATGAAGGCTATCAGCTTGTCAGAGGACAGCGTTGTGGCACAGATGCTCTCCCTGTCCTAAATGTAAGCTGTCACCTACAACTAGATAATCTTGTAATTACTAGCTCCCTTAAACTCTGCTTGATAAAACTACCCGCTGCCTCTCTGGATTTCTGAAAGAGGCTTATATGCCAGCTGAGTCTACGGAGGAAATAAATATGTTTCTGTCCCACTAAGGAGAAACCAGGACCTGTGATTCTTATCAGTTGTTTCCCAGCAGACAAATCTGAAGAAGTTATCAGTAAGGCAGGCAGGATATTAGGTTTGTTCCACTGGTGGGGAAAAAGATTTCTGATTCACAATTATTTTCCCCTGCTTATATTAAGTGACATACTTAACAATATGAAAGTACCAGGGCAAGTTACAGGCCTAGTAAACACGTTGATGGCAGCCCAGTTCGTGGCATCTCCTGAAGACTCAGTCTGCCTTTAGGTAGAGAACAGATGGCTAGGTGTCATAACTTTTTGCGTGCATTGTAGATGTTTGGGAGAATATATCATCTGCAGGAGTAACTCATTGCCTACTTTTGGATTAAGAATACCCCTGGGTAGCAGAATGCAATTCTTATGATATAAAAACATCATACTTGCTTTTGTAACTCTATTACTCCTCAATATTTTGCACTCAAAAAAGGAAGGAGCATGTTTTGAACATGTAGTCTGCAGCACATGACTTTTTACCTGTCAGCTATTATCTGTACCAGTCATTAGGGGAGTAAATATAAGTGGTAGAAAAATCACCTGAGTCATTTGACCTGCGTCAAATGACCTGAATGCTTCCTAGTTGCATGAGTCGTTGTTATGCCTGTTGCATTGCAGTGCCAACAGGCTCTGAGTTAGATCTTGGGCACCTATTGTGGCAGGAACGGCTTTGCACCTTTTCTTGATCCTGCCCAAACAACATGTGCCTCCTTCAGCACTGCCCCTGCCCTGACACACCCCAGAGCATGTGGGTGGGAGAGTGCCACATATGCAAAGCTTCGTCTCTGATAATAAAACTCACACCTATCTTGGAGGAAACCAATTTCCTCCTGTACCGAACACCTAGCGGCTTTTTACATGTGGAAAGCCAGTTGCCTTGTTTGCTCTTTTCATTCTTCCTCTTCCCTTTACCCTTTTCTACAGCTTGCTGAGAAACTTGACGCTGGTGACGGATTCCCCTGAGCTGGCCTACCCTTCTCAGTCTTTCATTTGGAAAAGATTTGAAGAAATCTTTCTCATTGCCTCTGGACTTATCTGCTATGCACCTGTGTTCAAGGCCTATTTCTACCAGGGGCTGCTGGAGCTCTATGAAGATAACATACAGTATGCTGAGATAAGAGCTCTCCTGCCTCCGGTATGTACTTTTTGGCTTCTCTAGTATTCTTTTAAATCCTTATTTCTCTGTAACTTTTCTCAAGCCCTGTCTTGAATTTAGTTTTTGGATGTTTGCATATCTGCCCTTCTAAGGATGCTGGAAAACCTTGATCATATTCAAAGGTCTTTGTTGGAGATTTGCATAGGCAAGGGCTTGAAAGTGAGAAATGCTTTGTTCTTACTGGCTAAGGAGAATACCTATTGTGGCAACAAGCACAAAAGTGCATTGTACAGTCTGACTGGGAGCTGTGTCGCAATCCTGCTGGTTGGGAAGCTGTATTTCAGCTTTGTCTGCACCAGAATCACCTGTTCTGTGACAGCTTTTCTGGAACAGTTTCTTATCTTGGATAGAGACTTATTCTGGAATAGTTACGTTATTTTAAATCCACAACTTGTTTCAGAATGATTTCTCTGAACAGGCTAGTAAACTGATTAGCAAAGCACAGTCTTGCACAGTTTGCAGCCAACCTAAAATTTTGGCTATGTCTCTGAAGTATGAACTGTTCCTTTCATTACCACTAACACTAAAATCTGTTGGTAATAGTTTAGGCCTTTCTTGCTATGTGTCACCTGCAGCTGGTCAGATTGGCCTACAATCCCATGCCGCCCTAATGCCTTCCCAAGCACCAACAGACCCCACCACCATTCTTCATCCACAATGGTTCCCACTTTCCCAGTGGCAATTTCAATACTGCAGACACACCTTTTCCTTACAGTTCTCCAGACCAGCTCCAAGCAGGACAGCATGGGGGTGGAAGCTCTGTCAGAGAGGCAGATGCCTTACAAAAAAAAAATGAACTAGGGACACTGCTCCTCACCACATCACCTTCCTCCATGTTCTTAACAGTCCATTGCAATGGGAATGAAGCTGCTGTGCAAAGTCCATCCAGCAGCACCTGAAGAACCAGGTATTGGTGGTGTTGGGTTGTGCATAGGGACACAGGTAACAGCTTGCTGCTGGCACCATGGCATCCAGTGGATGGAACAGCCATGCTGACATCCTGCTGGTGGTCTGACTCCCTTATGTGCCTGCCAACAACCTCCTTAAATCATTGCCCTCGCACGCAATAGCTGGTGGCTCCAGCCAGCTGTGGATGAACGCCTGTGCCCCAGCAACCATTGCTGCTGCTGGATAGGCCTTCGCAGCCACTCTGTCAGCAGACAGGCAGGTGCTGTGACAAATTTGGAGTCTGATCTGGCTTCGTGTATGCCTCCTCCCCAACAGCTGGGGAGCAGGGCTGCTGACCCTGTCCTGTTGTGGCTTGGGCTGGCCCCATAGCAAAAAAGGGCTCAGTATCAGAGCTGCAACATGGCATTCTATTGTGCCTGAGATGAGAAGGGTGTATTGAAAGGAGAAGAAAAAAAAGAGAGGGAGAAGACGACAAAGCTTTTATGTATCTTACTTTGCTGGGGGTTGGTCATGAGCCAGTTGCTCTGAACTCAGCCACCATCTGTCTTTGGGGTACCTGGAAAGAGAAAATAACAGCAATGTCAAAATTCCTGTGCTGTGAGACAGCACAAGTGCTGGCATCCCCCCAGGTCACACAGGTTTCTGGGCCAAGAGTATCTTCACTGATACAAATGCATGGGCCTGACTGGAAAATACCCTGCATTTACTGGCAGCCCTTAGACGCGGTTGCAATGTCTTTTGAAGAAAGGCTTGACAGGGAAGATTTGCTTCCCATCCAGGCCCTAATGCTGGTTCCAGGCATGGGAGCCTCCAGAGCCCCTGGGCTTGCTCACACCCAGCAGCTCGGCATGCTGCGAGGTACAGGAAGGCAGGCAGGCTGCCTGCAGCCCAGGTACTCCTGCGAGGAGCACGCTGGGCAGCACAGACAGGGAAAAGCCAGTGAGGCTGGAGTGGGGATGAGAGGAAAGGGAAAAGCTTTGCCATGCAAGTCAATGTGAGCAGGGTATGATGGGTATAGCGAGATGCTTGCGGGACTTGGAGATCCTCTAGAAGGCTTGGACAACAGCACTCACACTCTACAAAAGCTCGTCTTGTGCCAAAACCCGCCTGAAGAGGCCCCTGAAGTAAAGTAAATGAAAGTCAGGATTTAGTGCGAAACAGCAAACATTGTGGCAAAGCTCCCCAAGCCCAGCTGTGTTTGCAAGTTCAGCTGTGTAAAGGCTCACATTCCCGTGGTCTGCAGCCAGGGAAAATCCCCTCTGAGCATCTGCTGGTGCCTGCGAGGGGGATGCCATGGCGTGACGGGGCACAGGGGCTTAGCAAGGGACATCACTGCAAGGGGCAGCACTGGAGGGGAAGTAAGAAGGTAGAGTGGACCAGAAGAAGGGTGAAAGAGAAAAGAAAGGTGAGAAGGATAAGAGGAGAACAGGCAGAGTGTTTTCAGCCACTGTTTGTGAGAGATTCCAGGCAGGGCTTTTGTGAGTTGGTCTCAACCAGGGCATGCAGGGTCTACAGCCCTGCTGAAATCAGGGTAAAAGTCTTGTGTATAGCCCTGGTAGTGAGGAACTCACAAAGTAAGTTGATGAGACAGCGCATGCAAAAAGATTATTTTTTTCCGGTTTGCAGCTAGAGAAGTGGGAAAGTGTGGCAAGACTAAACGACTGACTCAAGGTCATGAAGCAAACCTCTGGCAGAGGGGAGCAGAAGCCCAGCCCAGCTGGTAGCTTATGGAGCTCAGCCCTTGCGTGCCTTGGGGCTGCTTTGGCTGACAGACTGCCACTGCAAGGCACAGAGCCGCCAGACGGCTGGACAAAACACTCCAGCATTTGATACAGACAGGAGTAAGAGGTCATGGTCTCCTCTGGGTACTCAAGGGCACTTGCTTACCATGTCTGAACACAGAGAAACTTGTTTCTTGTATCACATAGGAAGAGGGAAAACCACTCCTTGGTTCTTGCCAGCTGGTAAAGGCTTCAAGAAGAAAATGTTCTGCACAGATTTAGCTGCTTTTTTTTCTGCCCTGTTGCCAGGACCACAGCACATTGCTTCTCCCAAGGTTTTCTTCAGTTCATTTCTCCCACCTTCCAATAAAACACCTCTTCCAACTTCTGCTTGCCATGTGCTTTTTGTCCTGCAGGTATATGAACTGGATGGCACCCGGCACAATAAATCATGGTCCGTGGCAGCGTATCGGGAAGTGACCAGACAGTTTGTGAAGGAGCACCCTGACTTTCTTGGAGCCAAGATTATATTTACAGCACACAGGTAGAGGCTGAGTGGGGCTAAAAACTGCTGTGCCTGGCTGGCTGTGCTACAGCAGAGGCAGGGAGAGAGGGGTCCAGGCCGGGAGAAGTGATGCTGAGGGCTGGGCTGAAGTGCCACAGTTGGTTAGCAATGCTCATGTGCATCGTCAGACCCAGGGTGCTGACTCCTGAAGCATTCCCTGGCACTGTGTAAAAGGCTGAGGATGAGAAATCATCTATATAAGTCTGTGTACGTGCAAAGCGACCAGGGTTAGCTCATGGCTTGTGCTGGAGAGACAAGCATTTGTGAGCCCTGGTTGCAGGAACAAGCAAGAGGAGCTTGTGTGTACGTGTGTCCAAGCTGTGCATGCTTTCTTCCCAGGCCTGGACATATTCCCCCTCTCTGCAGAAACTGAAGCAGTGACAGCAGTGCCTGAGTATGGGCACTCAGTATTGCAAAGGTCCTCATGGGACCCTGCAAACATTGTTCTCCCGGCAGCCTTTGTACAGTATGTTCATGCTGCTGTTCACAGGCGGGCACGAGGCTGTTCTCCAAGTCAGCCAGATGCCATGAAGTCATGTGAGGTGATCCTGAGCAAATATAACAGACCTCTCAGCAGCACTTGCTCACTCCGGTTCAGCACGATGCCGTTTCCAGTTCAGAGCTGGCTTGCCTCTGGCCAGCTTGGGTATGGACAGAGTCTGTCTGCAAAATGCACTGTGATGTTCAAGTCTAATAAGGCTGGAATAAATCTAAATTTAAAAATCTCTTGAAATGCAGCTACTGTCCCACTTCCCAGCAAAAGAGTTGAGAGGAAAAAAATAAAAGAAACATTTTCTCTCCATGCTGTTGTGTTCCCTGTTTGGTACACGGAAAAGCCAGTGAGTCAGACAAGCATGCCTCAACTCAAGTGACAGCAGGGTCTAGCCAGGCATTTCCTGGTCATTCAGGGGTTTCCTTTCATAATATAAATTTTCTACTGCTGTTAATCTGGAGACCTGAAGCTGGTTGTCAGATTCAGGAGCAACTTGCATTTTGGAAACACCCCTGGGGCGCCCATTTCACAACTCAAACCCAAAGAAGGCAGGCCCATGGGAGTGAGCCTCTGCACTGCTTTCTCTCTCTTGCTCTTTAGGATGCTGAATGTTTCCCAGATTAAAGAAGCCATCACCACTGCCATGGAACTCAGAGCCCACTTCCCAGACACCCTGGCAGGCTTCGACCTGGTAACTGTATTTTTTCTGTGGCTTCGTGTTAACCCCTAGAGGTGTGATATAACTAAATGTATATATGGCATATGGTTTATACTAGAGCCAGATTCTCTGCTGCTGTACTGAAGTCAGTGTAAATTAATTGCAAATCCTCCAGCTAAGGATTTTGTTGAGGGTAATTGACAAAATCTCCTGAAAGAACCAGCTCCCTACCGCACACCATTGTAACTTCAGTACAGTTGGCACCTCAGTGATATGTAGCTCTTGAGTCCCACCATCTTCCAGAGCATGTCCAAAAATATCTTTCCTCTTTCCCCCAGGTTGGTAATGAGGATGCAGGTCATTCTCTATGGGAACTGAAGGATGCCCTGACCATCCCATTTTCCGTGGGGGTCAACTTGCCATACTTTTTCCATGCTGGGGAGACTGGTAAGCATGAGGACTCAATGCCTGTTATTGCTTGTAGAAACAAGAGGTGAAGTCTGCAAAGCACAGAAGCAGCAAGCCTGGCTCTATCAAGATGATGTGTGCATATACACTTGTATACAATCATTTTTCCCTGCTCTTCTCCCTATACCAGCTTGTTGCTGTAGTATTCCTACATGCTCCTCCTCTAACTGCTCCCTGCTCTTGACTGTATGCATCATGTTGCTTGGCATCTTTGTCCTGTGTGTGACATGGAGTTATGGTGCAAGAGTTATTACTGGTAGCCATTTCCTTCTTGGAGCAGTATTCACCTCCCATCCACAGCAACAGCAGAATTCCTCAACCATTATTTTACATTTTGAGGTGAAGGAATGCCTGACCCAGCCTCAAGTCTTAATCGAATACACCCATCAAAGTAATTGATTGTTACCCTTCATTCCTGGAGCAACGTATAATTATTGGCAATATAGTAGTCAGTCTGTATGTGTGGGATTTATCCTAACCATGCATGACAGTTGTGTCTAACTTGTGTATCATGCTTATTGCATGTTGACATCTACAGAGAAGATGCCTAACACCTGAACTAGTTACCCTAGGCTCCCTTTATAGCCATGGACAGTAACAACACTTCTAAGGCACAATAGATCTCATCCTAATGCAGGGGCTATTCCCAAGAAATTATTACTTCTCTCTGTTGACTATGAATGGAGACCAGCATAATTAGCTTAGCTGTAAGAGCAATACTGTGGGTATCTAAAGCCAGGTGAGATGAGTGGATAACTCTATGCTGGGCAGCACAGATTTCGATCCCTGTTTCACTGAAAATGCAAAGTGGGAACTCAAAGCATGAGCAACCCTCTCTCCTTGCACCTGGGACATGTATTAAAATAATCTAGCAGTTTGAGAAGATATATTTCTTCATGGCCCTGCAGCGATTCTTACCTGTCTCTGCTCAGACTGGCAGGGCACCTCTGTAGACAATAATGTGCTGGATGCATTGCTACTGAATACCAGCCGGATTGGCCATGGACTCGCTCTCATTAAACACCCAGTAGCCAAAAGTTTGTCTCTGAAGAGGGATATTCCTATTGAAGTCTGTCCCATCTCCAACCAGGTATGTTGGTAAAAGCTTAGGTCTTGGGCTGGGACACTGGAATGGGATTTACCACAGCATCTAGGAGCAGCAGGGAGCTGAGGGGCAGCTAGATGTTTTGTTGCACCCAGGCTGGCTCAGTTTCCTTTGCATTACATTACACTGCAGTCTACACAGATACATGCTGTGTATATACAAGGCTTGTAATGCCAGTCAGCTCAAAATCATTTAAATTCCTATCCAGGGGAACCTGGGAAGGCACTCCTCCCTGGTGGAGATGAGGCCCAGAGCCAGGGAGGTGCCTAAAGAGACATAATGGAAAATACTTCAAAGCCAGGAGGGCCAGAGGCTGAGAAGCTGGGATTGTAACTGGAAGTCTTTTGGTTTTGTCATATTCATAACCAGAGGGAACTCTTTTACAACATATTAGCGTGGTGCCCATTGTCGCCTGGGCATAGCAGAAAGGATGCTCTGGGGTAGAGAGATAACAGCGTGAGCCTCAAGGAAGAGAACCCTGATACCAGCTCCAGATGCCCTGGGCCTTTAGCATCATGGCAAATACATAATCAAAGACTGTTCCTGAAATGCTCACAGTCAAATTGTTATAAGTAAGCAGAAGTTATTCACCCCACTGGCCTTGATTTAGGTGATTAATGTAAGAAACCAATCTCCTTATATAGTCAGTGGAGACAAGTTCAGAGCAGAACACCTAACATGCTCTGAACAGCTCTCTGGAGGTTCTTCTTTGATGACTATCTGCTGACACAGGCAGCTATAGCAGGTATGCAGTGCGATGGGTGCCATAATGCAAACATATCTACAGCAATAACCAGATGTGATATTGTCTCCTATCCTTCCCCACCAAGGTCCTCCTGTTGGTAGCTGACTTGCGGAGCCACCCTGCAGCTGGCCTCATGGCTGAAGGGCATCCCATTGTGATCAGCCCCGATGATCCCCCTATCTTTGGGGCAAAGGGAGTGTCCTATGACTTCTACGAGGTGTTCATGGGTATTGGAGGGATGAATGCCGACCTGAGGACTTTAAAACAACTTGCACTCAACTCCATAAAGTAAGTTCCTCACTTCGCTCACCTAGTCATAGTAATGCTAAGGGGACTATCAGCTTTCTCCCTGGAAACCAGAGACTCCTCTGCCACATGAACTGGGCTTCTGTTAACCTGGAGTCTCCTCTGTGCATCTCCTCCAAGGGCAGGACATGGGGACTCCAGAGGCTCCTCTGCCCGTGCTCTTGAGTGCCTTTCTCTGACTCAGTGTCTCAGTTTATTCCTCCATTCCCATTCTTTGCAAACTTGACTCCAGCACCTGGTTCTGGGTATGGGAAAAATCTCATGCCTTTGTATCACTTGCCTATTTCTGCCAAAATTTGACTTGCTGCAGTGTTTGCCATGGTCCACTGTGGAAACACAGGAAAACAATCTACCAGCATGTACTTTGGGTGTATTTAACTACTTTTTCTATTTATCTAAACAGCTCTGGATGTCCCAAAATAGTTTGGATATGGTGCCCAGGATGTTTCTGCACATTCCTAGACTCTTGTCTGTTTGCCAATTCCCATGCCAATCCTCATGTCAATCCCAAATCCCCACATGGCCAGGCCAACAACAAATACTCTTATTTCCTACCAATTTGGACCAAGACCAGGGCACATCTGAAAGCAACAGCAGTGCTGCCTCTTCTATACTAGTCACTGGGTGCTGCCCAGTGAGCCTCCAGCTTATTCAGACTGAGCTGCTTGTCCTTCTGGTGCAGGACTCGGTAGCTGCTGATATGGCCATGACACTTCTTGTCCCAATGTGAGCCCAACTGGAAGGAGCTCAAGGCTCTTTACACTATGTTACTCTGTGTGGTGCAGGCATGTCCTGCAAGGGTTAATCTGTTGCTGCTTCCTCCCTTTTCATTTTGGTCACTGATCTTGAAATAGCTGCCCTGTTGTCTCCTGTCTGATACTGACTTTTCTCCTCCTCACAGATACAGTGCCATGTTACCGGATGAGAAAGCCAAGGCCAAAGAGGTCTGGCAGAAGAAATGGGACCAATTTGTGGCTGACCTCTCTGATAGCTTTTGGAGGGAGCTTTAGAGGGGAGGAGACGCATCTCAGAAGGCATTTGGCAAGCCAGATCAAGACAGGCTTATTGCTAAGTAGGAGACTGCTTCTCCCATGTGACCTGAGCAGATGAATGAACCTTGAAGTCTCACCTGGCGATGGGTGATTCTTAATGTTAAGAATGAGCTGCACTATCCTGTGAAAGTCATGGACTGGAGGTAAAAGGGAGCAGTGAGCCTTCATAGCAACAACAAGAGAACACCCCACTCAAAAGAGTCAAAACAATTAAAAATTGCCAATGACCAAATCCCGACATCCTTATTCAGGAAAAACATGCCTTCTAATTAGAGTTAGTGGGAGATTGCCAACATGAGGATCTCTGAATTTCGCCTTATCATTACAAAATGCAGACCTTGTCCGGAGACAGCTAAGACAAACATCCAGCCATTTGGGCCACTGACCTTCAAGAGAGCAAGGACTGAAAGTGACTCTTGTTATGTTTAACCCTGGGCCTGCTGCCAAAATAGCACTGCTAGGTTGAAGAACCAGTCATAGGTCTGATGTCTGCTGTTTCAGGACCTACCATGGCTGGAAACAAGCTGATGGATCTTGCTCCCAGAACATTTAAGCCTGGCTGCACAGCGATCATAAAGCCAAAAAGAGGTGCCTCTGTTGCTGGCAGGTTCTTTTACTGCAAAATCTTTTCCTGTTTTCTGGTCACAAGGAAGCCAAACCACTTTTCAGTGGAGATAAAACACCCTGGCTTCCTAGATCCAGCTTAATTAAAACTGTCCCCCTACACTGGGCTATGTTATCACAGGCCTCTGCATTTATAGGAAACACCTTTTGATTTCAGGGGTTTCCACTACGAGCCTGTCACCTAACTCAGAGGGCAAATGTGCCCTTATTCAGCCTGTCAGACATATTTTTGCTTTGGGGGAAGACTACTCTCACACTGTGGATATCCACAGTGTTCACATGGACCTTTGTAGTTTCCAGCTCTTTGGCAGAAATGTATTGCAGCAACTACACAATAAATAGTGTCTGGACAAGCAGATTCTTAATATCATCACAAATATCAGAAGGAGAACTAGGGAGATTAAAAAAAAGGAAATCTTAATCAGGATACTGAATAAATTTAGCAAAATCCTTCAGCACACATACCCCAAGCACGCAGCCAGGATCAACCAGCATCTCTCCCTGACTTCAGTACAATTATGCTGGTTTGCATCAGCCAAGGGAGAATTTACAGAAGTTCCTGTTGCAAGACATCTCTCTCCTCTGAGCCGCAGACTTGCCAGGCCTGTCATTTCCTGATCAGACTAGCTTGGGCAAATTGGCTCTCTTTATGTTTTCTGCTAATTGTCTCAAGCTGCCTGCCCATAGTGTTTATTTCCACTGACCTTAGTTAAAACACCTTAGCAAGGAGGCAAATATACTTACTACAGAAGTGGATCAAGCTGTGCAGCCCATGGTCCCATGTTAAATTGCCCACATTTCACAGGCTGCAAGTTCATCTCCAGTTATCCCAGGGAAAAACCCCTCTGCACTACAAACGCCATAACAAAAAATAAATGAAACCACAACAAACCAAAGGTGTCTACATTTCAGAAGCCAGCAACATAAACCACAGAAAGCAAAAGGTGAGAACTCAGTCACACACCTTACTAACCAAGGAGGTGCCTTACATTGGCTCTACTCCAGCTCTCTCTGCCCCCACACCTTCTTTTGAAGCACCAACACCTGATCTTTGCAGGCTGGCCTTTCTTGGGCCTTGATGCAGATTTGTTCCTGGGATGAGCTTTATACTGGAGGAGGAGCCAGAGTAGAGCCACCATCCCTCCTCCTCTACAGGTGTTGCATACAGAGCTGAGTCTAAAGTCCCCAAGGCAGGCTTTGGTCATGGTCAGATTATAAATGCTGACTTGGGAAGTGCTCTATTTATAATGCTGTTGAGGAAAACTGCTGCAAACAGGTGGAACGGCTGCTAACCAGTGACACAAAGCCACGTCCCTCTGAGCTCCTTGATCTTTCAGTGTTGCTAATGTGGATGGATGAAGATCTTTTATTTGTCATGAGTTGATTCTCTCTTAAGTGAGCCTCTTCACTGCCAAGGTGAAGCTAATCATTATGGAGCCAGTGTGGGAGGAGCTGAGTTCCTCAACGCAGGTTGACACATGTCCCTTCTTTTTCTGCCACAGTGGAAAGGTTTTCCTGCTTTTTCTGCACGTGGTCTCTTGAGGGCTTAAACCACCAATGGCCTTTTGGTTACCTGTAGTCCTCCCAGCTCATTACCTGCATTGGCAGCAGGGCTAGGTCCTCTGTTTGCCAATCACTTGTTGGGACCAGTTTATCTGTTGTGTCCAGTTTGTTCTTGCTTTCCTAGGAAAAGTCTGTTGTGCATTTGGCCATTTACCTGCTTTGCATCATGAACTGTGACCTGATGTGGCCCAGTGCCTGGCATCACCAGTGAGTGATGCTATTCAGGATTACAGCACAGAAATCACTGGGGGATTAAAATTATACAGGTCTGAGTTGATCTTTAGATGAAGCCCTCAGAAACATGGAACTTGACTCTATAGGGCTCTGTTCACGTTCGTGACTAGCCTAGTGACTCTACTTCTGCTGAAGGTATCCATCTTAGGGTTGGTCAGCTAGCAGAAACTTTTCCATCCTGATCACATCTGTTTAAATGTGAACCTGAACTGCATGGAGAAGCCTGACTCCAGTGGTGTAGCCTTCCTTGGATCCCTCCTTGAACAGGGCATTGCCATGTGTGGTGACTGGGGCTTCTGCAGTAGATGGTCCTCTGGCAGTAGATGGGCTTTAACCATTTTTAGGGCCTTAGCGAGTCTGACAGAAGGAGGACCAGCCTCCTTTACTGCTGGGGAACAACTCTTCCTTAAAGTGGGCCTTAGTTCAGAGAAAGGTGCAAACTGAGAAACTCAAACTGCATCCTCACCTCTCTAATTCTAGGTGTGCAAAAAAAAGGAGGTGTTTAGGCTGGATCACAGCGGTTAAGAGAGATCAAGCCACTCAGATTTCCCCAAAGCTTTGGGTAAATTTGGCTGGAGGACTTTATTGAGGCTCAGCTCTTAGCATTTACAGCAACATTTCAAGGTCTTTTTTGCTAGTCCATTCCTTCACCCTCAGTTCCTTGGCGCCATGCTCACACTTGTTGGCAAATACGTTGCAAATAATGCTTTTTTCCCTCCATCCCTTTCAGAACATAGTATATATTTAAATTTTTAAGCCAGTTTTTATTGTGTGGTTTATTGTCCTTTTTTTTTTTTCCTGTTAAAAAGAACTGAGGATTCCTATATTTGATGTGAGGTTTTAATCTGGAATGTGCAGTGGAGGGGAATGTTTCACGTCACTCAGCCTGGAGTACGGTTATCAGGGATTCTGAAACGTCCTCACAGCATGCTGCAAAGGGCAATTTGATCCATGGGGCTAACACGCTGTGGAGTCAAGCCTTAGCCACCTGGCAGAGACATGACACAGGTCCTCCAGCCCCCCTTCCCCAAACCACACAGGGGCTGCATCTAGCTCAGGGCTGTGTTTTTGTACAGAGACCACCCAATGTACACAATTTGCTTGTGCTGCCTCTCCTCCTGTTACAGTTTTGTACCATCTCTGTGGTGGTTACAGCATGGGAAAGTAAAAGGAACTACTGAAGGTCATTTTACCTGCTTTTAGCATGATTTTAATGGAGGGAAACAAGGAGAAGAGTAAATGCTATGTCATCAGCCCCTTCTTTCGAAAGCTGGCATGGGCCTTGTGGAGCACCAGCTAAGTACATGATACAACTTCAGTCTCTGTGCCCAAAGTACTGGTGGTGAGCATGGGAAGAAAGGGCCAGCTGGAGAATTTGAAAACCTGAGATGAAGGAGGTGTTTGGACAAACAGGGCTGGAGGCAACCACAAGGGTGACTGAGAAGGGCAGACCCAAAGGGGCAGAAAGAGCCTCCAATCTGGACTCTCGATCAAGGAAGGAGAATAGAAAATCCATGGAAGTTTCTGTGACAGTTACTTCAAGCAGCCACAGGAATACACCAAGCCTTATGCCTGTTATCTCCCTCATCTGTCTCTCCCTGTGGCCTCTTCAGGTTCAATTTGTTTAAATGGGAGGTGGATGGAGCTTTGTTCACAGCACACAGTGTCACAGGGCTAGCAGTTTCGTTGCAGAGCAGTTTAGACAGCCTTTGGGGCACTTTAGCGAATGAAATGTTTTCCTCTTGGTCACTTGCTGACAGGAAATGGCTGATCCAGCACTAGTGGCTGCTTTCAAAAATCATAGCAATAAAACAGAGGAGTAAAGTAGCTGGTTGAAAACAGAGGTAGGCCCAAGCGAGCAGCTGGACCTATATGTCATGTGAGCCTCCATCACTGCAGTGGGACTACGTGCATGACAGATGCTAAGCAAAGTCCTCTGGCCATAAAACACAGGGCTACAAATGTGTTTTCCACCAGGTCCCAAAGCTCAACCTCCTTCAGGTTTTCCTCCTGTAAATCTCTGAATTAGTAGCTTCACAGGTAGCAGAAGGACATTTCTTTGGCCAGAAACTTGTAACTTTAATTGGCTCCGTACTTAATTCCTTTCTTTCCAGGTTTGCAGCAGTTGCAATCATGGCAGGTCTATCAAGTGTTTTCTGTCTGCTGAGGGACAGGCAGGTGAAGGGTCTGGCTCTCAATTCTTCTGGCTTGTCATTTTTATCAGGCTGTGTCCTCCCCTTTGGTCATTACAGGATAAGAAAGGCATTTTACTGTATTTTCTCAACCTTTAGCTTGTCCATCATTCCATGAGCAGGCTGCAGCAGAGAAAGAGAAGAGATAAACCAAGGGGGGGAAGGGCTGGTTCAGGTCATTAAAGCCTCTGCAGTAAGAAAAGAGAAGGAAGGTACAGTTGCTTTCGAGGGGAATGTTAGAAGGTCAGGAAGAGGGGGGTGATGAAAGGGCTATGAGTCCAGGGAAAACAGAGCTGCAAAGTTTACAGAGGAACCCACAGGAGAAGGCTGTGGGCAACTGCCTGTTTTGCTTGTCTTTAAAGGCAGCTGTGAAAGGCAGTGGGGGAAACATCCAAGTACAGTGTACACAGGGGAAGAAGAGGGAATCTCCTGTGGGCTGGTGTGAGAAGGGCAGACAGACCATCTCTAGAGGTTTTAGGGGATATGGCTGTTGCAAGATGTGCCTGCAGAAGAAACCTTAAGGTCCATCCATATATAACATGCAAAATGGGAAACTCCTAGTAGAGTTATAGAGAAAGTCTTGACTCTTGAAGGGAAAATTACACAACTGGGCATTTAGCACAGGAGTGACAGACTAAAGTCTGCCTGCTGGTGCTGGGAGGATGGGGGCTCAGCAGCCAAAGCCATCACCACGGGGTGCAGTGCTTGGCAGCCAGGCTGCTGTTGGTCTCAGCTGTGCATGCCAGGCCCAGCCTGTGCCCGACCGCTGGCAAACTCCCTCTGTATTCGTTTAAAAATAAGCATTCCAGCCTGTTGGACAGTGTTCCTTGTAAAAATAAATACAGCAGCTCTGCCAGCCTGCTGGGAATGCTTGCTGCGGCACACACACGCTTTGGGGGCACCTCCTCAGCGGTGGGTACCCTGGCTGGTAAAACAGCCACCCTCTCCAACAACCTTCATGTGTTGGAGGTACAGTGGGCACAAAATTCCCCGCCAACCCCAGGCCCTACCTCCAACATAATTCCTTGTCCTGTGGCAGCCCAAACCTTGCCAATGCTTTCTGGTGCTGCTGGTCCACAGAAGGAAAACGCTGCAAGGCACACAGTGTTAACAGGGCCAGCACTTCACCCGGGGGTGAAGGCTGTGCAAAGTCCTGAACATGTGTTGGGGCAATGCTCAGCACCAGTACAGGCTGGGGGATGAAGGGATTGAGAGCATCTCTGTCGAGAAGGACTTGGGGGTGTTAGTGGATGAAAAACTGAATATGAGCCAGCAACGTGCTTGCAGCCCAGAAAGTAATCATATTCAAGGCTGCATCAAGAGAAGTGTGGCAAGCAGGTCAAGGGCGGTGATTCTGCCCCTCCACTCTGCTCTAGTGATACCCCACCTGGAGCACTGTGTCCAGCTCTGGAGCTCCTGGTGTAAGAAAGACACGGACCTGTTGGAGTGAGTACAGAGGAGGGCCACAAAAATGATCAAGGGCCTGGAACACTTACCCTGTGAGGACAGGCTGAGATAGTTGGGATTGTTCAATCTGGAAAAAAGAAGGCTTTGGGGAGACCTTATAGTGGCCTTTCAGTTCTTAAAGGGAGCCTATAAGAAAGATGAGGACAATCTTTTTAGTGGGGCCTGTTGCAACAGGACAAGGGGTAGGTTTAGACTAGATATAAGAAAGAATTTTTTTACAGTGAGGGTGGTGAGACACTGGTACAGGTTGCCCAGAGGGGTAGTAGATGCCCCATCCCTGGAAACATTCAAGCACAGGTTGGATGGGGCTCTGAGCAACCTGATCTAGTTGAAGATGTCCCTGCTCTCTACAGTGGGAGTTGGATGAGGTGACCTTTAAAGGTCCCTTCCAACCCCAAATCGTATCATCCTATGATACCAAGGTTAGAACCCGCCTCTCCCCGGCCCAAAGCCCGCTCTGGAGCGGAACACACCCCTCCCTCCTGCAGGGTTCTGCCCACCCCCTTCCCCTGGCAGCAGCCCCGCCGCCGGGCCCCGGGGCGGGGGACGCACCGTGGAGCGGCCCCGCCCCCTCGGCGTGAGCCGTGGAGCAGGGGCGCCCCCTGCCGGACACAGCGGGACCCGCCGCCAACAAAACGAGGTGGGGGGA
>VYZX01000377.1:168659-182430 GCA_013401335.1 Brachypteracias leptosomus
GAGGAGGGAGCCCACCCCGCGCGACTTCCCCGGGAGGGTTGAAGGACGGCGGGTGGCCGCGGCCTGGGGGGGAAGGAGGGAGCAGGTGGCAGCTGGGGTTAGAGCTGAGAAGCTGGGAAATGTTCCCCACCGGTCCCCCCATCAGCCTCTCCTCCCTCTCGTAGGTGTCTCCGGAGCAGGTGATCCTGTCCCACAGCCCCCTGCAGCAGTTCAGCCAGTTCCACCAGAAGTGCATGCTGGTGGCCGGGCAGGGGCCTGTGGAGGAGAACGCCCAGAAGTATCCTTTGCTGTGTGTGCCTCCCCGTGCTCTGCACGTGCTGCCGTGGCTTCCCAGATAAATGCTGCTGCTCCTGCCCCTACCCCTGGTGCTCGCTTGGTCAGCTTGTAGAAGCAGGAGACAGAATGGTCGCTGTCTCATCTTATGAGGAGGCACTAATTGTTGATCATCTCCTGGCTGTCCTTGGTCTGCTCGGCTTCGCACACTGACTGCCTCTCCTGTCAGCTGCATTGGTGTTCCTGCTGGTCAGATGTCACCATCAGCTTTGGACCTCTCACTTTTAAGATAAAATTGTGCTCCTTCCCCTTCTATCTAATGCAAAGTCTATTAGAGATTGCTCTACAGCTAAGGTTTTCCCCATGAACCTGACAGCAATTGAAGGAACTCAAATATCATTAGAACCAGAGCATGTCAGTACAGGGATGTGGTCTGAACGACAGTTGCACATGCATCTTGCCTGGCTAAGGCGAGGGCACACCAGGTCTGACATATCCCATGTCTGCAGGGAGGCAAGAACTGCCTGCAGGGTTTATGACATCTCAGCCTATACACACACAGTCACACCTTGTACTTAACATTTAACTTCGTTTGGTACAAAACCTTGGCCCATCTTTGTTTCCTAAGAATCAGTAGGGTGAGCTAAGACAAAAGTGTTCTGCAAGCCAACGTAACTCCTCCTTCATTTGTGTAGTTTTATCAGCACGGGGGGCTAGAAGCAGAGTCACTGAAGCTCTCATCAGCTCAGCTGGTGAAAAGAAAATGGTCTGTGCTGTGACTCCCAAAGCACATCCATTCTGTCTTGGAGCAGCCTCTGTTCTTTGCCTATTCCCAGGGATTATTCACAAAGTACAAAAAAACCCAACACATTGGGATGATTTAAACTTTAGGACCACCTTTAGGTTGAAGCACAGCTTGCAGTATGACTGAAAACCATTTATGCATTATGGATTAACAGGTTAAATAACTGCTCTGCTACTAGGACCTGCATTTCTTAATTCTGCAGATGTTTTTGTAAGTAACTTAGGTAAAAAACAAACCCACAACAGTCTCCATAACTTTCCTTGATGGTCTGAAATAGCCTGGGGTTCAAGCATGTGGTCACCATAGAGGCACTGAGGAAGGCATATCCTCTGTTAGATATGGTGGATCAGAGCCGGAGGCCAAAGGAGCTGGTAATTTTCTGATGCTAGAACGGGTGGTCTGGTGTGATGGTGCTTACAGTGTATGGCGTGGGGTGGAGAAGCTGCAGAGGCACAGAGCAGCCAGCTGTTAGTGCCCTTCTTCAGCAACGGCCTGGGACTGGTACTGAGCAGCCAGCATCTATCTGTTCTTTCCAGCACTGGCTCTTGCAGGAAGGGCAGTGACTTCTCTCCTCTCTCATGCCATGTCTGTCTTCTGTTGCTATTCCTTGTAGTGAGTGGTAAGATGATTTGGTTGACATCTTCAGCTCTGAGGCGGGAGTACAAGATGTGTGAAATCTGATCTGGGACAAGGTGGGGGGAAATCTTTCTTCGGGATTCCAGGTGTCCTTGTCCTGCCTCTTTATGGAACTGAATTGGCAGGTTCAAAGCCTTTTTAGTTTTGTTTTGGAGATGGCATTAGGTTTTGCATTACTAACCCAGCCTTTGTTTTTTTCTGGCAGCCTCCTCCAACCACTGGCTTCCCCACTATAGAAGGTAAGCAATAGCCTTTGTTTACATATGAACAGCAAGCAGAAATAACAGCGAGACAGGCCAGCTGGGATGAGAGCTAATGAGAGCCGGGTCATCATAGCCACAGGCAGCTTACTCAGAGGATACAGTCAGGAGGCAGCCTTGCTGCCCTCATGTAGCCAGTGTGAAACACAAGATGATAACAACAAAGGCAGGTTTTCTCTGTGCCATGCTCCAGCATCTGGAAGCAGTGGTGCACGTGGTACAGTGATGTGCAGACTGGGGCCTTGGCACAAGCCATGTTTGGATGGTAGCTGTATTAGCCAGGGCATTCCAGCAGAGAGGTGATTTTGATAGTGGGTGGCTTTTAGTAGTGGGTCCTGTACTTGGATGCTGTGAGTTTCCAAGCATCTCTTGAAATCTTCCAGGGGTGATTCTGTTTGGTGAGCCAGTGAGGTGGGAGACAAGCCTGCAACTTATTATTGATGTACTCTTGAGCAATGGGAACCTTGGGGCAGAGGTGCAAGATATACCGTACCCTCATCTGCCTGTCCTTGCCTGCAACATGGATCTCCTGTGGATGGCTGAAGCCAAGATGCCCAGGTGAAGAGCATGTGTGATATTTGTTTTAGCCTATTTCGTACATCACTCCTCCAGATGATCTTCATTTACTATATTTTTTAGCATTAGAGTTTGACTGTGTCATAATTGGCAGCAGAGATGTGAAAACTGCAAGAGAAACAAAGACTAAAACCTTAAAGAAGCAAAAGCCAGACCACTGCCTATGAGTGGGTAGATACTGCATCCAAACTTAGGTGGTACCCTGGCTACAGTAGATGGTCCTCCTCACCGAGGAGTGTTTGCTACTTAAGTGGTGTGACTGGGGATACTGATGACCTCCTTTCTGGAGCAGGTTTGGCCATGGCACTTTCCTTCTGTGCTTGGAGAACATCTACAAGAAAGTGACAGGCCGGGAGCTGAGGTACGAGGCCTTGATTGGCAAGCCCAGCACAGTCACCTACCGCTATGCCGAGTACTTGATAAAAGAGCAAGCAGAGAAACGGGGCTGGAAGTCTCCCATCCAGCGCCTCTATGCAGTTGGGTAAGAGACTGTTTTTCCTGCTGCTTTCCTTAGGGAGTTGCATACCGAGTGGAGATGTATAAAATGAATACCCAAATCCTCATGGTGTGTCTGGAGCCCCACGTCCCGAAATGGAGGCTTGCTGGCTTTTTGCACCCTATGCTTTTAATAATTTGAAGAGCTCCGTCAGCCTAGGAAAGCCGTTACTGTCAGATGCAGAGCATGTGTAGCATGACTGGATTAAAGAAAAAGTTAAGAGCCCCAGATATAGTACCGTTATCCCAGTTAGACCAAAAACTTTGGGGTTGTAGGGAACACATTACAGTAATGGCTGAAACTGCCTTGGGTGCTTTGGAAAGCTGCTTGTGAAGCATGTGGCCTTCACCACAGATTAACAGGACACACCAGTAAGTGGACTCTCTAGCCCAGTCTGGGTGGTTCTCTTGATGTTAGCACATCTCTTGTGCCACTTCCTCCCTCAGTGTTGCCTTAATCCCAGTCTGTCAGAGCCAGAAATTGATGCATGGGCTAGCTTCTCATTTGTTTCACACTGTGACCTTGTCCAGGGATAATCCTATGTCTGATGTCTATGGGGCAAACCTCTACAACAACTACCTCAAGTCAGATCACCAGAACCAGGCTGGGGTGAAGAGGAGCCCGCAGGCAGCCAGTCCTCAAACTGAGGATCACCTTGAGCTGAGAAAGGACTGCAACAATTCAGTGGAGAGTTGTGAGTCAATTCTGGTCTGCACTGGGGTTTACCGCCACAAAGCGGATGTTCCCAGGAAAACGGCAGAGTGCACAACACAGACGGTGTTCCATGGCCATCGGGACTTCTGCTTTGACCCCAGCCTAGTGGAGGCATCTTACATAGTGCAGGATGTGAATGATGCTGTGCAACTTGCTTTCAAGAAAGAGAACTGGAGCTAGGGTTAAGACGGGTGTACCTAAAGATCTGCCATCAGGGATTTTGTGTACTGGAAAGAGAAGAGGGGAAGAACAGGGAGAGACCTGAGGTGATCTAATCTAGACAACATGAAAGAAAACTCCCTGCCTCAATGTTAAAAGCCTCTTGCTTTTACTGGTACT
The DNA here is from genome assembly GCA_013401335.1 of Brachypteracias leptosomus. Lineage (NCBI taxonomy): Eukaryota > Metazoa > Chordata > Aves > Coraciiformes > Brachypteraciidae > Brachypteracias > Brachypteracias leptosomus. Next base: position 172,759 of record VYZX01000377.1, read on the forward strand.
CATCTGCAATCCTGACAGCTGCCAGCAGGCTTTCAACTGTGAACTTACATTGCTGCCATCAATAATTGAGCCATAATGGAAACAGGGTAGAAGGAGAAGGCTTGTCCCAGAAATCCTAGTTCTGTTCAGCTATCAGAGTTCTTTCTTTTCCACCCTTTGTGCATGAAGATCAGGCATGCTCACCCTTCTCCTCATGTTGTATGTGAGGATGAAGCTCTTCCCTGTGCAAGGAGCCACCATCAGTCAATGACGATTCGTACAATGTACTATTCGTCCAGTCTGTGACATGAGCACACCAGAAGCTGTGTTGTGGTGGCACTGTGCCAAGGGAAGGCTTTAAGTCTTAACATTCTCCTTATGAAGAATAAGTGCCTATGGACTTTACAAATTCTGTTTGCATGGGGATTTGCCACTGTACCCCTGTCAGTCTGAAACAAAGTCCCATTTTGCAATCCTCTAGCAGCTGTGGAGAGGCAGGGCCCTTCAAAGGAAGCTGCAGTAGCCAGAGCAACTTGCTGCAGGGCTGAGGGGAGAGTTACACAATTCCCCCCCCCCATTTAGCATTCTGTGAACACTTCTGCCTTTTCACATCCCGCTAGGGAGCTAGCAGCCTGCTCAATAGCAGAGGAAACCACTACAGCCTGAATTTCTGAGTTGTCTTTGCCCAGAACTCATTGCTGCAGCCAAGAGACTGTTTCAGTACCCATCTTAACCCTGACTGTTGAAAGGAACATCCTCCTGCTCCAGCTGGCACAGCTTCCAAAGAGGAGCCCCTCTTTGGAACAAGGGCCAACTAGAAAGAGTCCCAGCCCACCTTTGCTCCTTCTTTGTATGCAAGGATTGAAAGAGGAGATCTTTAAGTCAGGATGGTACCTGAGCCCCAAATCCCCAGTCTTCATTTTTAAGAGTGCGAATGTATCTGTCCTTCACTTCCTTTTTCCCTGTCTTTCCTTGTATGATTTGCAGCTCAGGAATACCCTGGTTCCCTCCTCTTTCTTTAGCCTGCAGGTAGAGTCCCCCAAATATGAACTAGCAGCTGGGGCTCACCTGCTCAGGAACATTTACATATCCCTAATGACATGCACCTTCTGCTGCCTCTGTTCTCCTAGTCTGGGCTATCCAGAGAAAGATCAAGACCTGTGTCTCCTTAGGCAGTCCAAAGAAGCTGAGCAAGCATTGTTTGGGAAACTGTGTAAAAGATTGGCTCAGCAAGGAGTGTCTTAATTCCAGAGGAGCACTGTGATTTTAGAAGCATAAATCAGTCTGCATATGTGATGGAAAGCCTTTGGAGCCAACACAACTGTGTTGGTGTTCCTACTTAGCTCATACCACACGAGATCAGAAATAGGTCTGCTCTGCCTCCTCTTTCTCCCTTCCTGCTTTACCAGGCAGCTCCATACACAGGGTACAAACAAGATGTTCTGCACAGAAGTTTGAGTTCTTAATTTAAATCTCAGCATCCATGTGCACTGACACTCTGCTTCAGCAGCTCTCCATCTTCTCAATATTGATGTATCTTCCTAGGAAGGTCATGCTGCAGAGCAGGCTTGGTTCTTACATTATGCCAGGCTGCATCTGAAGGGTACTGGGTGCTCAATGTCAGAGACCCAGGCAAAGAGGTCCTTCTGCCCATCTTCTTTCTCTATACCTTGTTTTCAGAATAGGTGCAGAAAAATACCTCTTTGGGTGAATTTCCCTCCTGTGGAATCCAAGAAGCACTTGTTTCCTCTCTTAGCACTATCTGGGGTTCTTTTCCTTTGTCTTACCAGGACAAGAATTGCTTGGCTGCTTCTAAAAAGCAGCTGTAATGTAAGGAACACAATCCTAGATTTGAATTGTTTGCCTTTCACTGGAGAGAAAAAGAAATTACCATTTCATCTACTTGCACAAGACAAGGGCTCGTCTCCAGTTTCCACAAGAGTGAGCACAGGGAAGGACTTTGCATCCAACACAGAGAAGGTCCTTCAGCTTTCAGTGAGTCTCCAGTCACAACTGTGCTGTGGACCCAGTGTGCAAGGTCTGAAACTGGAAGTCCAAAACCCACTTAATCAAAACTTGCTCCAGTGTCCCTCAGCCTTACTTTTCAGAGGCACCATCCAGTGCAGAAAGAGGAATGCTCCCTTTCCTTGCAATGTTTGCTAACTTGGGTGGTAACTTCCATAGGATTAATTGGGAATGGTCTCCTAGGCCATAGACCTCAAACGAGCTGGTTGCTGGCAATTACTGCCACATCTTCAATTTGGTAGGTACTTATCTGCAGAAATACTGAGGTCTGTCCATCTGTGCATGCAGCAACCATTGGCAGAGCTCTCTCTTGTTAAGGCTGTGGTGCCAGTTACTCAAAGACAAGGTGCTGCTGAACCAGTGCTCTCTAAGGGGTGTAGTGCTGCTGCATCAGCTGTCCCAAGAGGAGCCAGGTGCACTGGCTGCTGCTCCAATGATGGTGGCAGCTTTATGGAAGGAACATGCAGAAGACTTTTGAGAACTCATAAGCGGTTTGTAGTTTCACATCAGCATGCACAGCACATCTCAGACAGAAATGAAGTAGGTAGCAAGGGGAAGGAGGTAGCATCTCCTTCAAGAAAGGAAGAGGTTTGCGTTTGCATGGAGAGTGAGCCAGGAATCTCTGTCTTTGGAATAGCAATGGAGGTGAGCTGACTGATGTGAGTCTGCTTTAGATTCCAAATCTGCCTTTAGCTCCAGATTTTCTTTTTCACCATGTTAGTGTTGGAACAGTGCTCTAGGAGTCTTAAAAATGTGTAGGAGGATCTCCAGCAATAAGGAATTTAAGAAATGCTTCACTTAAGAGTTGAAATTGAACAGAAGGGAGAAGGAATCTAGAAAAATCTTGTCCCCTTTCTACAAGTTAGGTTGTATAAAAGGTTTTGCTTGTTGGTCTGTGCACTAATGAGTCAGATGGTCTGTCCTTGGTCTTGGAGACCTTTCCTCCTTCCCCTGCTCAGCTCCTTGAAACAGCGTTACTTTGTCCAAATCACTGCCTGGGAGTTGCAGGGACACAGTGAATGGAGTAGGAAATCTGGGTTCTCCAGCTGCTGCTGGATACTAACTTGGTTGTGGAAGATTTCTACAAATTAAAGTGCTTGCCAGAACTCCTCTAGTCCACAGGTTTTGTGCTAGAGTGCTGTGTTGACTTCTAACGTATCTGCAGTTCAGTTCTGGACATCTGTTACTGCTAGTTAAATCGTTTTTCCTTGGAATGCAGCTTCCTGGAATCAGCTTCAAGTATGGCTGAAACAAAACTTAACCTTTTCTTGTATATTGCCCAGAAGGGCTATTTCTGAAGCTGTATTTCTCTCATGTGGAGCAAGCATGACTTCTGTGCAGATCATGGGACCAAGCAGAAGAGGGGACTTCACTTGCTGATCTAATACCTTAATATTTATATGGTGTACTGCCCTATACAATAAACATGGTGAAGACCTGATCCTGACAATTCCATCTGCCACAGATGGGTGGGTTTTAGTCAAGCCTTAAGGGAGCATGCAGTGAGGTAGGGGAACTGAGAATAGCAGGGAGGAACCAGAGGAAGGTTAAACCTTGTTTTGGATCTGAAGCAGAGAGCTTTTATTATGCAAGAACACGGTGGCCAGAGAGGTCAACTCCTTTATTCCACAGGACACATGCAACTACTAGCCTAGCATTCAGGGAGTCATGTAACACTACTGTCCCCTTTCTTCCTGTCTTAAACCTGGTGTGTCTTTTTCCTTCAATAAATGACTGATGTTTCAGATTATGTCATGTGCACTGTAGCAGAGTGATTACATATCATACAGAGAAATCACAAGCTGTGATTACCTTAGATTTCATATTAATTTCAACCCAGTCCCAGTTGCCCCTTTGATCTAGCACATATATAAAATAATAAAAGAGGTTTTTCTTTGAAATAAATGTTATCTTCCTGTGTGTGCATTTCATGAGTATTATCATGGTCTCTTTCACATCTTTGCCCTAGAACATTATCAAAACAGTCTTTTGTTCTGTTCATTAAGCCATTCTCAGATTCTGTTGAGAGAACCACCCTGAAGGACACCGCTCCAGGAGTTCTTTTGACTGAGACAAACTGATTCCCTGTAAGCTCTACGCTTGAGATGGCCAGGTGAGATGAGTGCCATTTTGACCATTCCTACACTGGGGGAGGGAGGAAGGGCACATCACAAGCTATGACTGGACAAGGATTCCCATTCTTAGCAGAGAGAGGAATCAAATTCTATTCTACATCCCAGAGAAATTACCTATGGCCCTCAACTCTAATAAATAACAATAAGAAACATTAACCAGCCTTTTTATCCAGTACTCCAGTAGTTGGAGGGCTTGCCCAAGATAGGATGTATCAAGGTTTAGTTAGGCAGAAAGAGATCAAAACTTGAACCTCTCAGATGAATGCTTTTAGTCACTACACTATTGTCAAAGCAAAAGGGGACCCTAGGGTTAAGGTGCCCTGTGTAGGAGACAGCCTCAGCTGGAAGCTAGAGTCCCAACTAAGGGACTAAGCTAGCTTAACCAACATAAGGAGCAGAGTTAAACACCGGTGTCGTGAAAAACTGAAGCAGGAAAAACTTAAACAAGAGGGACTGAGAGCCCCATTCAGGTTGGAGTTTGCTCCCAGATGGATGGAGTGAGAAATGCCTACCAGAATAAGCCCTGAGAAGTCTATTGGTTCTGGTGGGCCTTGAACACAAGCCAAGCAGTTACCTGCTTATCCTAGTACAGACCTTGCCCCTTCAGGGGCATGGCCAAACCCTTCCTTTACCGAATCTACCTAACCTCAGTTATAAAAGCACAAGTCTTTGGATCTTTGCAGCCACAAGTTCAATTTGATGAAAATTAGGCACTTAAAGACTTCTATAGATCCAGTCTGCAACAGCTTAAAACCCCACACCAGCAAGGCAGTTACATGTCCTCTAGGAACCAAACTGTTCCCTCAAGAAAGCCATTTTCTATAGTTCATGATAAACCTGCGTTTCCCTTTCAGTCAGTTCAGCTACTAAGAGTAGAACTGACTTTCTCCTCAAAGTCAGTTGCAATACACACTATGTACAGAGTAAGTACAAAATGCTTAGAGCAACCCCCAGATCCTCTTCAGTCTCCAAACCCCTACACTGCTACAAGCATGGAAAAAATCTCTTTGCATTTTATGCTAGTATTAAAAGCTCTTTGAACTGAAATGTAATTACAAGCAATAGATTGTTGCACTTTTATACCCTTTTGAAGAACACCTCTATTCCCCAAAGCATAATACTGCATCAGCAGTTTAGTTGCAAAGACTCTGTGTTGGGAGGTGGGCAAGCCGAGGTTTCTTTGAATTTTAGTGCTGGCCTGTGACTTCAACTCTGACTGTTTGAATGGATTAGATAAGTGCAGTGCAAAGTGTGTGTCAGAGAATCCCAGAACCTTCCTTTCCCACACGAAAGGCAATTTAAGTACAGTTAGAGCAGATTATGCTCAAGCTCACTGAGATCAGCTTTGCCTCCTTCCCTCCCACTGCTGCCAGTTCCTGACAGCTAACTGCAGGGTATAATTAGGGATTTAGTTTCTGGTCTTTCTTTCAGGCATATATTTGCCTCTCTCATTCTTTTTTCCTCCCTGCCAAGAAATTGACTCATTATTTTGTTTTCTCTTGACTTGTGCCCTCAAGAAAGTTTTGTCTTTCCCCCAACGGGTATTTTTGAGGGCACGCTACTTGTGTCCACTAGTAATGTAAACTGGAAATGGCAGCATTTTAGATATTCAGTATGACTATTTCACAAAACTCTGTTGTCTGCTGCTTGCCTTTAAATATATGTATACACACATATCTCTGCATACACATAAATACATAAAGAAGCCAGAAACATATCTTCTACTCTTCAGCAGCTCCAAAGCTATTCATAGCTTAGCCTTTTAATGTTTTAACAGTAATGGTTAAGCACTAACACTTCCAAAGACTGCACATGGCTTTAAGTAACTGGATCACACAGGAAGCATCAGCTTGTCATATCTCATCCTACAGTGTGCTACAAAAAGCTCTTCAGTGCTTTCTTGAGAAGACATTTCTCCCCTCACTCCCATTTTAAGGTACAGGTACAATTTCTGTTTCCTTTCCCACAAATAAGCTCTTTCTTATTCTCACCTGTTTGTTTGGGTTGTGTTTGCCCTGCTGGAGCCCCTGCTCAGCCCAAAGAAGCCCTTAAGCTCCCAACTTCTTTTTCAGTGCTCCCCATCTCTGTTCATAGCTCCCTTTGTCTTACAGCCACAGGTCCCTGTTCCCATTTGCCTACCTTGGATGTAGGAACCTTCCCAGCCCCAGCAGGGATCTATTGGTCTCTGGAGAACGGTTTCCATATGGCTCCTCTTGTCCTGCTCACACAGCCTGAACTCAGGAGGACTGTTCTCCCCAGGGTATAAGAGGTGCAAGCCTCTTCACCAAGCACGTGCTTGCCCAGGCAGGTCCACTTAGCACCCAGCTCCTCTCCAGGTGCCTTGCTTCCCCCATTCCCCTGGGCTGAGCTCACCACATCACCTGACTGATGTGCCAGAGCCTGTTTCCCCAAGTGGGCAGGCCAGTTGTGGGTGACAGGCCATCCCTCCCGAAGGCCAGGGACCTTCATCCAACCACACTTACCCTAGCAGGTGGGACATGCACCAGTCCAGCCAGAAATGCACCCAAACCTTTGTGAAACGAGGCTTCTTCGTGAAACAAGCTTCTGGGCTGAAAGCAGAGGAGACACAAATACCTGTAGGCAGACTGCCAGGGCAGCTAAGTGACCGTGTCCAGCCTATGGTGCTGAGGGCACTGGGAAGCGCATTGCACAGGAAACCTGGAGCACAAGAGCCAACAAGGCAAAGCTGTCACCATCTGCTGCCCATGTAGGGCAGAAGCAACCTTCTCTGTGTGAGGGCTGTTGCCTTGAGCGGCCCAGATGGATGCTTGGTTTTCACTCCATATTCTGTCATAGAAGTGGAAAACTTTTCTTGCAGTGGAATAGGTGAATGTGGTTGGAGCAAAGACCCATTTAACCAGTCCTCAGGGCTGACCACACATTAATCACGACAGTGACAAATGTTGGCTCACCCTGAAAAGGGTCAGGTGAATGTACTCACCTTAGACAGAGACCAGGATTTTACCCTCTACCTTTGATCACACACACTTACACTGCCATCTAAACCAGGCTTTCTGTGGAAAACAAATTAGGAGACACAGATGGTGTCCTTCACAAACCCTTGCTGCCACCCTGAGCCATCCTGAACTGGGAAACTCCTGACACTAGTTAAAGAGAAGTAGCACTGGGCTCAGCTCCAACCTGAAAGAGCAATGCAGACAGCAAACATCCTCATTGGTAATGGCCTCAAACCTCACACTCCCTGTGTAACAGAGACCATCCAACAGAGCCCTGAGCAAGGTGTTTGTGGGGTTGTACAAAAAACTTGTAGTCAAAGCAATTGTTTGGCCATGTCTGTTTTTCTTCATCAGGCAAGTCTGTCAAAGAGAGAAAGCCTTGCCAGTGAAACATGCAGCACTTGGTGGCAGAGCCCAGGCGCAGCTCTTTCATCTCTGATGAAGTCCACATACCTTGAGAGGCTGGAGAGCAAAGCAAACATGATGGGAGCATATCTGGCAAGGAAAGGAGAGTTGGCTTGCTGCTTACTGTCTTCCTGCATCTCGAACAACCTCAGACTAGAGATGCTTGGATGAGAGTGGTGCTGCATTGCTTCTGTCATGCAGAAGCTTGCCATTTTCCTGTTCTGGGTGGCTGTGGACCAGCACCACACCCCAGCAATGCAGAGGGAAGAGTGTTCCCTGCGTCACTAGAGGCAGCAACATGACAGCACTCCCAAGGCATTGGCATGGGATATGGATAGTGGAGAGCAGCCCCTGGGGAGGGGCAGCCCCATGGCTCCATGTGGCTGAGGGGGTGCCAGAGCCTGGGCCAAGTGTCTGGGCAAAGGCCCATGAGCTGCCCTGACTAAATGTGGGCAGCACCGTACAAGGCTGTTGGAAGCCTGCCGTGAAGTGTCTTCAGCCTCAGGTGGCTGCACAGTCACCCACTGGAAAGCAAATGGCAACAGCCCTTTTTGGAGTCACTGGCTCCTAAACTTGTGAATGCCAGTGAAGCTTGTCACAGTTACAAGGCCATTGGTGTTACCTGCTGCGTCCTGGTCCCTCTGTGAGCATCTGCACAGGTGTTCTGACTGTTGTGCCCTGAGGTGAAACCCCACATCCTCCATCCTGGCACCAGGCTAGGATATACCAGCTCATTCACCACCTGCCTGTCTGGACTGTCCAGCATGGACTTTAAAGCAGGATAGCAACCAGCATGGGAGATCATGGGAATGCCTGTGTGGTGCTACACCAGTTTAGAGACTGTAGCACTTCAGTTCTGTGTTGCCCAAGTAACTACATTAAAGCTTGCATAGCCTCCAGCTATTTTTTTCTCCTCTCTATTTTGACCATGCTTTTAGAAAACTAATTCTTCTGTGCCCCCTCACTCCAGTCTCCATTAGCTGTAACGCTTTTGCTATGATTCTTCTTCCCCTGCTATTTCTCTTGATTATTGCTATGTGTCTAAAGATATCTTAGTGTCAACCCATCTCAAGTTCTTCCTTTCCCTTTCTCAATTATTTCTTTGTTTCAGGTTTAAGCATGAATTCTCCTGGTATCCCAGACTGACCTATTGTTGTCAAGAGCAGCCAGTGACATTTACTGGAGTAGGGCTTCTCAGGGAGTCTGCACCAACATGTATTAGATGGTTGTCACTGCTGTCCTGGACATCCCTTCCCAGTACTAAGCATCTGGGTTTCATTCAACTTCTTGTGTTGATTAGCAACAGCCTCAAAAATCAAGCTATTTTGGGTCTTTATCACAAAGTGTAGTTAATACAGACATTTGTTGGTACAGTTTATTCAGTATGCCCCACACCATTGACAGACAGCACCCGGCTCATCAGTGGTGGGTGTAAGAACGAGGGACTGGTGATGCTGAGCACCAAGACACTTTGAAACGTGATGTGCCATGACATTAGTGCTGGTGCCATGACAAAACCAGCCAGCCAAACTCAATTTGAGGCCACTATTAGTGGGTCAATAAAGGCCCCAACTGGTGTTTTCAGTAGAAGTAGGAGCTTTAGGGCTATTCATATCAATTTAAAGCACTGTCCCATCATGGCAAGCAGTTGGCTTGGCAAGAAGTTGGCTTGGCTCAACTCAGGAAATCGGTGGGGTAAAAGTCACTTACTTTGATGTACAATTACTTACAACAGACTGAAAGTAGGGGCAGCCAAATGTCCAGCACCACAGCTGAAGAGCCACAAGTACCTGCTTTGCTGTAGACTCTGCACCAGGCTGCTGGTCCTTGTCTTGGTCAGCCTAGGAGACATCGGGGGAGACTGAAGTACTCCTGATTTTCAGGAGTGGATGCCGGCATTGCCGTGGCATGCCCGTGGGTGACCTGCACAGGCCCGGCTGGCTCCATTGAAAGGGTTCTGAGGAGCAGTAGGCAGCCAGGCCATGCTCACCGGGGTTTGTCTCTATCGCAGAGATAGAGTCTGGCCCCCGGAGACAGAGCGGGGGCGGCTTCTTCCCCCTTCCCTTCTCGCTCCCCTCCTCCCCTCCCCTGGCCGCACAGCCGCTCTCCGTTCCCCCACCCCCAGCCCACCCACCGCCGCCAGCAGAGAC
>VYZX01000377.1:182862-272761 GCA_013401335.1 Brachypteracias leptosomus
CCATCGCCTTCACGCCCAAGGCGGCGCTGATCCTGGGCACCTCCATCCTGGAGCTGATCGAGCTGCGCCTACCGCTGGGCACCACCGGCTTCCGCATCACCCTGGCGCTCTCCGCCCCGCTGCTCTACTGCCTGCTGCGGGCCATCGGCACCGAGGGAGCCGGGCAGCTGCTCCTGCCGCCGCAGCCGCCGCCACAGCACCGCGCCGCCGCCGCCTTCCTCGCTACCTGCCTCGACCTGCTCGACAGTTTCTCCCTGCTGGNCCGGGCGGCCGGCGCCGCTTCCCGCCCCGCTGCGCTACCTCCTCATCGCCGTCTACTTCCTCTGCCTGGCCTCGCCGGTGCTGTGGCTCTACGAGCTCAGCGCCACCCGGCCCCCCGGCGCCGCCCGCCTCGCCCTGCACCTCCTGCTGCCCGCCGGGCTGCTGGACGCCCCGCTCCTGGCGCTCCGCTGCATCCTGCTCTTGCGCTACCAGCAGCCGCTCTCCCTCTTCATGCTGAAGAACCTCTTCTTCCTGGCCTGCCGCGGCCTGGAGGCGCTGGAGACCTGCTGCCTCCTCCGCCCTGCTGCCGCCTCGCCGCCCACCAAGTACGGCCCCACCGCCGCCGCTCCCGCCGCTGCCGCCCCGCTGGCCCACGGGCTGTCCGACGCCGACGTGGGCCCCCACGGGTACGTGAACGCCTTGGCGGTCACCGCCCAGGGCTGAGTTCCCCCCCCCCGGCCGCCGCCCCCGGAGGGGCTCTCGCCGCCTCTGGGTCCGCTCCCGGCAGAGTCTCTCTGCTTTCTGCTCAGGTTCCCGCCGCCGTGGACGAGCAGGGGAAGGGGACGCGGGCTCCCCGATCGGACTCTCGCCCTCCTCCTCCCTTCCCCGCGGACAAATCCAGCAGTGGAAGCTCAGCGCAAACCCGACAACCTGCAGGAGCCGACGGCTGGTGCTTGTCCCCGGAACAAGCACCCGCCCTTCTCGAGGCTTCTTTTAGTCCTCTCCGCACTGTTTGGAGGGTCCCACTCTTCTCTTCCCACTCCCCGACAGGACATTGTGATGCTTTGTGACCATAATGGTTTAGCTTTTCTTTTTTCTTCTGAAAGACAGGGACCATTGGATTTTTTTTCCCTCCTTTAAGAACTCCTGCTGACCACAAGGAAGAGATGTGAGAGGGGTCTGACCATCGGAGACGTGCCTTCTGGCCGTGGGCAGGTCGAAAGGAGGCACGTTTTGGTTTTGCTAGGTTCTGCAAAGCTGCCACTTCTGTTTCCCAGCAGCAGAGCTGCAGAAGGCCTTTGCGTACCAGCTGGGGAACCTCTGGAGCATGTTGGCCTTCTGGTCATTTCAAGCCTAGGAGCCACTATCTCCAAGCTGAAAATGTCTACCTCTGCGTTTCAACCTTTTGCATCTTATGTTGACTTCACACACTAAAGAAACATTCAAATAGAGCATGGACCTAATCCAGGGGCTTAGACCCCTTTTCACTATCACTGAGACATACATTTCTGGTGAGAACAGGGTTTACAGCAGCCTACTGCTTGTTTCAAACAGCAGCACCCAGGTGCTGGGGCTTTCATTTCTCTGTGAATATGCATGTTTATGGGATCAGTGTTGGTTTTCTTTTATGCAGAATGTAGGACCTCCCTTTACATAGGCTGGGAAGGCTGGAAAGATTTCCTCTGGCCCCCTTCCACATCTACTTTAGAGAGCAGGGATGGGCCTAAGCCTGCAAACTACCCCCTCTCAAAGAGCAGAAGATGTCACCGCTGCTCAGGTTGGGCCCTGTGCTTGGTGAACCTCACTTTTCAGCGCAGAAAGCAAAGTGCCTCGAGGCAAAGGGGTTCCCAAGCTTTGTTGAAGGCCCACATATGAGCAGCCTGTCCTCCATGTGCATGTGGTTAAGGGTAGGTGGAGAAAACGTTGATTTTTAGTAACCTCTCATAGAAACACAGTTATCTTTGGTTTTAAGCTCCATGAATGTTTGGTGGCAGTTAAGGCCAGCCCTTCTGCCTGGCTACAGCTGCTCCTGAAACTTGCCAAATGGAAGCAGGAGCACAGAGGCCACGTTTGGCAGAAGGACTTTGCCCCTCCCAGGCTTATATTTTGTTATCTGGGCAAGGCTGCATTTGTTTGGAAAATGCCAGTTTCCCATCCTGAGCCTTTTTCCAAGCTGTCCTGACGGGAAGGGGAAATAAAGCACAACCAACTGCTACCCAGAGCCAATCACAGGACTGCAGGTGCAGCCCAGACTTCTCCTGCACACCCCCTCCCTCCATTTTCTCCTTCAGGGCTTGGGCTTCAGTGGGACCGAGACTCTGTCCCACCTCCCTTTTCACAGAGTGGGATCAACTGCCTGCTCCAGTGGACTGCTACAAAATGTTTACAGTCTGGTAACTTCCAGCTCCTACTGTCACAAGTGGGGGTGCCATGGGGCTCTTCTCCCCCAGCTCTCGGGTGGCTGATGAGTTTCAAGGGGCTAGAGAAGCCCCTAGAAAAGATGGGGCAAGAGCGCTGTTCTGTTCAGAGCTGCAGCTAGGATGGGTGACTTGCTGCTCTCCCCCTGCCAAATGGAGAGCCGGCAAAGGCTACGCTTAACTTTCCCACCAGTGCTTTATTTTTAACCTAAGCCCTTACACGGGCAGTTGTGTGAATTTTGGCCAGTGGCCTTTCTCTTCAGTAACTTCTTTTTGTCTGGACAATCTTGGTGCTGTGAGTGACTGTGATTGTAAAACTTGGTACTGTGAACTTTTCCTATGTGATGTGAGATGTGTCAAGGGGATGCTAAGTTCCTGGCCAAAGGAGGTGTAATTACAGGTCTATCATGCTCATACAGATATTTGTTTCCTTGCACCTTTCTTTTATCAGGATAAATGAGGTGATACCTGTACCTAGGAGTACTCCATGCTTCAGTCAAAGAGCTGAAGAAAAAAGAAAAGAAAAACCAACAAACAAACAACTTTGCCAAAAGCAAGGTGAAGGAAAAAAAGCTCTTCACCTCCCAACTATGTTTTGCTGCTGCTATGGCCAAGTTCATGACAGCACCAAAGTGCTTAGAAGAACATCCCTAATACACTGAAGCATAAGCATAGTTGAGACACTAGAAGAATCACAGCAAAATTATTAACAAATCTTACTTCAGTACCCCTTCATAGCACGTAACAAAGTTGCTGTTCCAACAGTGAGTGCCTTTTTCCATTTAAGACATGATTGAGAAAATGGCATGTTTGAAATTTACCTAGCCATGACATATTTAAACCATTGACAGTGAAATCACAGTTCAAATTTGTCTGTGGGTGCAAAAGTTGCCTGGGACAGATGACCCTGCAAAATGACGCTCCTGTTGCATAGAATTCCTTTGTAGAAAAAATGGTTCTTTGTAGCCATGGTTTCTATTAATAAATGTGCTGTTTGGAGAGCGTACAGCTCGCGTAGTAGTCAGTTGGATGGAAGCCCCCTTGCAACTGAAAGGGCAACTCTGCTGCCACTTCACTTAATTACTACAGAGAAACATTTAAAGCTCTTCAGTGTCTTGTTTATACGCCTGCTCCTCCTTTTGAATTCCCTTCTCTTTGTAATTGAGCTCTTACTTCCATGTAAACCCTTCCACTGCACAACAGATCCCTTTGCAGGAGAGATAGTGGTACCATTAAAGTGCAAACAATACCTCACCCGATGCACCTTGTGCACCTCCTGTATGTTCTGCCAACTGTAAATTACTGGTCCAGGTCAATAACCCTGCTAAACGAAGTTGTGCCGCACTCAGACATACGTCCCTTGGGATTCTGTTACAAGCCTTGAAACACAACTCGGCTCTTTAGCATTTTATTGCTCTCTTTGCTATCCTGACAAAAGAGGAGGGGAAACTGGAGTGAGAGATAAGGCCTGTGGCCAATGGGCACTTGGCATCCCCCAACATTAATCAGAACTTGTATTTTTTAAAAACAAGATTGTTAAAATAAAATTAGAAACTTGTGACTGATTTTGCCTTTTTTTTTTTCCTTCCCCTTCCTTTGAATCTTGCTGGGCTATTCACTTTTACATTCTGGGACCAACAGATGCATTAAAGTTACTTGGTTTCCTCATGTTGGATTACTAAAATCCAACTGGGGACTGGAGGAGCAAAGTCCCTTCCGCTGTAAGAGAAGATCAGGTTTGTGACGAGCCGAGGAACCTGAACATACCTGACAAGGTGCATCCCAGAGTCCAGAGGGGATTGGCTGATGTAGTTGCCAAGCCACGTTCCGTGATATTTGAAAAGTCCTGGCACGCAGATAAAGTCCCTGGTGACTGGAATAAAGGAGACTTTCAACCCAATTTTAAAAAGGGTACAAGGGAGGACCCTGAGAACTACTGACCTGTCAGCCTAGAAGCTATGCTAAGGCACATGGAGGACAGGGAGGTGATTTGAGACAGCCAGCACAGCTTCACCAAGGGCAAATCCTGCTTGACCAACCTAGTGCCCTTCTGTGATGGCCTGACTACATCAGTGAACAAGGGAAGAGCTACAGATGTCATCTACTTGGACTTCTGACTCAGTCCCCCACACTATCCTTCTCTCTAAATTGGAGAGTAATGGATTTGATGGGTGGGCTGTTTGGTGGCTAAGGAATTGGTTGGATGGTTGCAGCGGGTTAGCACCACACAGTCGCTCACCCACTGCTTCCCCCCCATGTTGGGGGAGGAGAACTGGGATGGAAAACAAAAGTCAAAAAACCCCCATGAGTTAAGGACAATTTAACAGAACAACTCAAAGAGAAGAAACAGCAGCAGTAACGATAATACCAATGAAATATGTAAAGTGACTGACACAAACCACAAGGCTCTACCTGGTACTGACACATTGTCCCTGCTCCAGCGCTGAAGCTGCTTGCTGAAAACAGGCCCCACCCCCCAGGCCAGCCCTTCCCTTATATAGTGTGCATGACATCAGCATGGTATCAATATCTCATTGGCTGGTTCGGTTTTTGTCCCAGCTGCAGCCTCTCACAGCTGATTGTGAACATTAACCCTGTCCTGGCGAAACCCAGGACAATGGTCACATGCAGAGAGTAGTGGTAAACAGCTCAATGTCCAGATGGTGATCAGTGACCAGTGGTGTCCCTCAAGGGTCCATAGTGGGACCACTACTATTTAATATCTTCATCAATAACTTAGTGGGATAGAGTGCACCCTCAGCATGTCTGCAGGTGACACCAAGCTGAGTGTTGCAGTTGACACGCTGGCCAGAAGGACCTGGAAGAGCTCCAGAAGCACACTCACATAAGACTCATGAGGTTCAACAAGGCCAAGTGCAAAGTCCTGCACCTGGGTCAGGGCAATCCTCAGAATCAGCAGGGGGGAGGGGGAGGAAGAGGAGAATGATGAAGGGATTGAGAGCAGCCCTACAGAGGAAATGGGGGTATTATTGGTGGATGAGCCAGTAAAGTGCATTCACAGCCCAGAAGGCCGACCATATCCTGGGCTGCATCAAAAGAACTGTGGCCAGCAGGCCAAGGGAGGTGACTTGGCCCATCTATTCTGCTCTCATGAGACCCCACCTGGAGCACTGCATTCAGCTCTTGAATCCTCAGCATAAGACAGACGTGGACCTGTTGGAGCAAGTCCAGAGGAGGGCCACAAATCTGATCATGGGGCTGAAACAAATTCCACTATGCGGACAGGCTGAGAGATTTGGGGTTCTTCAGCCTGGAGAAGAGAAGGCTCCAGGGAGACCTTATCGTGGCCTTTCAGTACTTAAGAGTGGGTCACTAAGAAAGATGGAGATGGTCTTTTTAGCACGGCCTGTTGCTACAGGACAAAGGGTAATTGTTTTAAATTAAAAGAGGGTAGATTTAGACTAGATACAAGGAAGAAAGGTTTTACGATGAGGGTGGTGTGACACTGGCCCAGGTTGCCCATAATGGTGGTAGATGCCCCATCCCTAGAAACATTCAAGCTCAGGTTGAATGGGGCTCTGAGGAACCTGCTCTAGTGAAGATGTCTGTGCTCTCTGCAGGGGGGTTAGGGCTGGATGACCTTTAAAGGTCCCTTTCAACCCAAACCATTCTATGACAAATAGGGCCTGGATTTTTCCCTCAAACTTACTGCGATTGAAAGTGAATTCTAAAAGTTTTAACAGTAAGGGAGTTGAGAAGGGAAGACTAAAGCAAGAAAACTCAGATGACACTTCTGAGCTTCCTATTTAAATGATTTCTAGGTATTCATACCACTTGAAAAAGGATCATGGGAAAAAAAAAATTACATGTTAACTGCTGTAGTAAGATAAAATAAACTTTAACAAGTGGGATCATCAAGATAACAGTTATTCACATAATCTAAGAAATGGGTTCTTACTGGAGAAGCACTGAGGTCACAGGTGCCTCTTGCTTTGCTCCTGTTGGGTGAGGTCCTGCACAGACAGGAAATGAAGGTGGCACCCAGTCTGAAGTTTGGATCTATGCAGGGACTGTTCCTTTGTTAGTCGTCTTAGGCATCTGGCTGCAGAGAAAGCAAGCTGCCTCAACACTCCTGTTACAAACAGTTCCCTTCTTCAACACCCATTTTGAAGGGCTGTGCACTTGGCACATGGGAGGGCCCTCAGCTGTGTCCAGCTCAAACGAATATAGCTGCCACACTCTGCAGGAGTGTTTTGGCATTTGTCACCAAGTTTAGTTCTGGCTCTCAGTTTAGTCTCAGATTTCTGTAAGAAATACTAACATAAGGAGTTAGGCAGAACTGAGGGGATAAAAGCACTTAAGTAAATATCTCCAAAAGTATTCTTGTTTTTTAATTTAAGGAGCAAAACCACAAGTTACAAACAAAGTTATAAAATACACAAAATACAATATTGGTTACACATCAAGAGAACAAATTATCTTCTGAGATATCAGATTCTTAAAAAGCTGAAATAAAATTATCTTAAGATATTCTGACAAGTAAACATAGAAGGACAGGAAGATGACAGACAAGCTTGGCTGAAGACAAAGGAGAAAGGCCTGGATGTATTCACATCTCACAGGCTGTTACCCAGTGGGCTGGACTGCAGAAGTCACGAAAACAAATAGGGTAAATGCCAGCCTCACCTAGTCCACTGCCCACTCAGTGCTACATGGGCCAACATGCAACCACGTACAGGGAATGATTTTTTCTAGTGCATTAAGCCCAATGTTTTTAAAAACACTGGAACTGATACAGTTACCATCACTGCTCCCTGAAGATGAACCGCTTGGTCTAGTCAGTATTTCAAAATCATTACCCTGAACTACCTCTGCTTGAGTTTATACGCAAATCAATACATCTTGCACTCATTTTAGCTCAGCTTCCCCTAGCAGTTATAATCTCCACTCTAAAACAGCATCAGCTGAAGCTACGCATTTTTCCCCTCCAAAACAATCTTTCATTTCCTTAATTGTACATAACTATCTACATCTTCAGTTCAAGTCTTCCTGGTGCTGAGATGTCCAAAAGCAAATTGCACTGCAACTGTGAATTATACAATACACCAGATTCCCTCAATTCAATAATTCTGTATTCAGCCTCAGATTTTTCTTATAATTGTATAAATAGCCCGAATCCCATTTTTTGGTCCATTATTTTCTTTCTTTTCCCCCTCTTCCTACTATTGCTGGTTTTCAAGCACAGACTAGTAGAGAGGTGGGGAGAATTACAGAGACTAATTATAACTTTACCCCTCTTACTGTTCAGTTACCCTACTTGATTTCTGAATGGCCATGGAAATGTGGTTGCAAATGAATGATNTTAACCAAAAAACACTAAATGAGATTTAAAAAAAAAAAAAAAAAAAAAATCCAGACACATTTAACAACCAGGTAGACACAGCAGGAATCTAGTTGAAGTTTAAGGCACACATCTTTAACATGCTATTTACAACAAAATATTTAAAATGTGTACTAAAATGGCAATGTAAATTTTGCCATGTTAGCTATATCTACTTTAAAAACCCTGGCCATATCTTTTATCCAGTGCAATAGAACCAGTAGAGGCTGGAGGGCATTTTGAAGGCACAAGTGGATGAGCCACAATAATTTTTCTGCCATCCATCAGTGAGGACTCAATGTAATGAGTTTCCCAAGGAACAGAACTACTGCCTGTTCTTTCACAGGGATGAATATTTGTTGCTTTTCTCCACAGAGGTTGGAAGCAACAAAACCAGTCTGCTGGGCAATCCTGCCTCCTAGCAGACAGAAGATCCCACCAGAAAGTCATTTATAGCAGGTCCCAGATAAAGCCTAACAGTCCTGCAAAGATTTGCCAGTATCCATCACCTCAGCTGGATACCTCCAGTCAGAGCTCCTTTGAATGTCCTGGAGAAACAGCTGCTGCTGGAGGCTCTTTAGACTGTTCAAGACCTCTGGAGGGAGTTCACAGAAGGCCACCTGTCTTTCCTGATCATTCTCCTCCTCCTCTTCTTCCTCCTCCTCCTCCTCCACAAGGTCATCAGGGGGCAGAGGAGAGCATCTAGAGATGTAGCCCTGGTCTGACTGCACTGACTGTCTTTGGTCTTTGCATTGGTCAAAGACCAACTGGTGCTGCTTGTCAGCCTCCTCTTGGCAGAGAGATGGCTCTGAAGGAATGACACTCTGCTGATAAAGAGAGTACATGAGTCCATTCAAATGGTGTCTCAGTTCACTTGAGAGGTTTGCAGGACTCTGGTCATCTATTGCTGAAACTTCAGAGTCATTATGGAGGATTATGTTATTCCTCATTGGAGAGCTTGTCTCCAGAAGAGGAACTCCTTCCATATAGTCCTCATTACTTAGCACATGATGACCAAGTATATTTCTATCTTCTATGGAAGAGACTGGCTCCACTACCTGAACTAGAGGAGCCTCATCCATAGGAAGAACCATAGTCTGAGAAGCTGGATCCTCACAGGGATTCAGCTGAGGTTGCAGTTTACAGCCTCTACTTTCACCTTCATGTATGTGGAGTTTGGTGACGCAACAGCAGTTAGGGTCAGGCTCTCGTAGGTGCAGCTGGTGTTTCACAATTCCACTCGGTTCACTTAGCAATGAATCCACCAGGTTCTCTCTGTTTAGGGACTGCAACTCTTCATCATTATCCAAGCTGATGGTTTCACTCTCAAACCAGTCTGGGTGCTCCTTCTGCCAGTTCCTGAACTTCTGTACTGCCTCTTTCAACCTCTTCCCACTAGGGGTATCAATGTAATTTTCAGCTGTGATTTCCCGGATTCGGTGGATGCGCCCAGGTTCAAACTTCTCTAAGTCCTGAATCCGAAAATAAATATCCTCAAACTTGTCCATCAGTTGGTACTTGGATGTGACGTTGAACAGATCAGGTATATCTTTCTCACTACTTATCCCCTCAAAATAGCAGACAATATACATTCCAAAACAGGCTGGCTTCTTGAAATCTGGCAGGATCAAATTCAAGGCTGGGGTGAATAGGTCTCCCATCGGCTTTTGCTGATCTTGCTTGAGACACACAGGCTCACTCCCAAGCATGGCCTGCCATTTGGCCTGAGTGCCCCGTGAACATAAGATGATGATCTTCGAAGACAGGTCTTCCATTTCCTTCTTCTGCCGAGTAAGCCAGGGTAATGTCCCTAACTCTGAGATTTGATGATCTTCTAGCAAATCTAAGGCAACAGCAGTGCCACAGACTGTCATCAGAAACTCGGCAAACTTCAGCACCACATCCACATACAGCAGGTGATCAGCAGAGTACACAATCCAAACCTTTCGGGGCTTCAAGGGTGGCAGAGGAAGGCCACTATATGGTGCTGCTGAAAGACAGAAAACTATTTCTCAGACACGTTTCTGAATTGTGATGGTACAAGCCAGAAGAAAATCAACATAGGAGAACATCAAGGAAAGGTTCTAGGAACAACCAGTTTTAAAGCTATTTTGGCAACATATGTAAACCTCTCGTTGCAGAAATTTAATATGAAATTCTAGACAGTGGAGCTGTGATTTATAACAATGCCTGGATGGTTCATGGAATTTCACCACACAAAAGTAATACATCAGCTTCAAGAGGCTTGCAAATGTAGCTATATTCTCTGTTGGAGAACTGAGTGCACCCACCCCAAAACTAATCTCCTATTAGCATGGCTTAGTGATTAACAAAGGTTCTTTTGCCAGTACAGCCTTGGCTGGGTCAAAAGCCTCACCACTTTACAAAGCAATTACCTCCCATCTGGCAAATATGGCATTCCAAGTTCCATATACAAAGTTTCTTTTAGCTAAAACAGGAAGATCCTAAGGCTACCTTTTGGTTTTAAGAAGCACCTAGAGAGTAGTAGAGCCTATGAGAGTGTGCTGGCCCCTTCTGGACAATTGTGTGAGACTTCCAGAATGCATTACACGTGCTTGATAAAACACAGGCAGGGCATCTTACCAGTTTGCAAATCATTGTGGTTGCATTTCCCTCGCCAGTGTCCTAGAAGAGAAACAGTCACTGTCAGTTCTGAAAAGATGAAATAAGATTAAATCCTAAAATGACAACACCTTCCAAAGATTAGATTTAAAAAAAAAAAAAAAGAAAATCCTTAACTGCACAGGGATAAATCCATGGGGAGGAAGAAGCCTAATATAAAAATCAACTAGATGAATAAAGACTCTTCTATATTTTGAGAGAATGAATGCACTCAAAATCAAATTTTCTCCATCTTCCCCAGATCCGTCCAGACTCAAAAAGTACAGAATCCCCAATTGTTCTGCTGCCTTTCCTTAAAGAGAGGAGGCTTTTTTAAAGATAGCTTTTTCTTAAGAGGCAACTAAAATGTCTGTAGCTACATCTTACAGGTAAGTGCTATGTTAAGAAATTTTCCAAAATATTTCCAATTACTCCTCTCAGGTAAAAAAAGGGCCTAGTGAGTCACACAGTTTCCCCTCTAATAACTGCCCCATGGCTACAGCACAAAAGACTAGGAATTAGTCCTTAAATATTCAAATTTTCCAACCTGATCAATGTCAACCTCTATGTCCTGTTTTTCTTCTTCTATCTTAACTGAAAAACATTATTTAAGCTCAAAATAGTATAAAAATGAATTTTGTAGAGACTTTGGGGAACAGTGGAAAGATTAGTCTGAACAAACAGGAAGTGTTTGTTCTTAGGCAATGCAGGAGAAAAATAAATGAAAAAGATATCTGTAGCAATCTGCAGGAAACAAAGGCTGAACTATGAAGTTTCTTTTCCCCCCTCATGAGCTCTGAAGTACTATGAAAATGGAGTATCAGACAACATAACCTGTGGAAGGTTTTACTTAACTAGGTGGATGGTCTTAAGATGTCACAAGTCCCACGTTGTAAAACAGAAGGTGTTTACACAGGCATTACCTCAGTTGCAAGACATCAGGATGGCAAGGAAGAAAACAGCAATAGGAATAGGTAGAGAAGTAGGAAAAAAAAATATAGTTTTAGCATTGAATCATTTCTTCCTAGCTGGTATGAATCTTACCTGCTCGTTTTTTGGTCATACAAATCACACCTGCTATGACTGATCCCACCAGTAACACACAGATCCCAGTGATACACCAGTAGAGCCATATAATCATATCATCTGCAGTACAAAAATAGTGCTCAGGCAATTGCTTTACACAAACAAGAGTTTCACCAAAGAAAACAGAGTTTCTTGTGCTGCAGGGGTCAGGGTAGAAGGACCCAGGGTAGAAGGACCCTGGCTCTGCCCCGAACCATGAGTAGTCCAGCACTTCCTCTTTACAACACACCATAGTCACTTCTCAAAACAAATTACTGCTTTCATGATGATGTTTTACACCATAAATGTGCTCCACAAAGAACCATATGTGCAGCACACTGAACACACAGATCAATAACCTTCCTCTAAATAGCAATGTTTATCCAGCTTTGACAGGCATACCACCCATGTCCTGTCTGTTTGTGTAATCTATCTTAAAAAATACAAAACATCACCATTTTGGGTGATGTATTTTTTTCAATCTACAGGTATTTTTTTCTTTTTAAATCTTGGGCAAACCAGCTCCTTGCAGGTGGTGTTGCAGCCAAAAAAAGGATGTCAAATCATTATGCACAAGATTTATCTTGACATTCATGAAAATGAATATATGCAAGCTATTCTCTCCAAAAGCAGCTTTATATTATGCTAATTTTTTAACACTGAGCAAAGTGACAGAAAGCATTTTATATTAAGACTCTTCTTGTCAAAACCATTTCTCACAGAATTTCATGTAAGTTAAGTATCTCTTAAAATATTGCTCTTAGAGGTTCACACTGCATACAAATACTTGCTTTGCTAAATTGTGGTGAAGTAACTCTTAACACAATTCACTCTGAACTCCATGTCAGAAGAGGATATTTCCCGCATTGGGTCATTCTCAGGGAAGACCATTTGTTATTCTGTATGACAGGAATAGAGCAGCAAAAAAGTTTCAGGGTATTGGAAGAACTTCTTACCTGATGGGTCTGCACCTGCAAAAGGCAAGAGTTACATTAAAAATTCAGCTCTCTGCTGTAAGACAATAGGAATCTAATTTACAGAAAAGCAGTTCTCACTTGGAGCTGGTGAACATGGGATGAAAGTGGAATGTCTCAGACAGTCTGTGCCACAGTTCTCAAAGAATGGTTGAATCTGCAGTTGAAATAAATTCAGAAAACAGAAGCTATTCTTAAAAGCAATTTTGTTCCCCACTTTCATTTTCCTCTGCCTCAACATTCCATGTATTTTAGCACAGGGACACAGAATTCCCATTTCCCTTCAGAAAACAAGATTAATCAAGAATTCTTACACTAACCCTGAGGTTACACACTTGCCACTCCCACTCCACAGTCCCACTTGGCAACCCTATGCTAAAGAAAAAGTCACTGTCTACAGAGAATACCTACACTAAAAAATAATGTTCTTTCAGCCATAATCAGGAAATCAGGGATTTGCCAATCTCAGAAAAAAACACTGCAGAAAACCCCATAACATTCCTAAGCTGTTCACTGCATTGTTGAAGGAAGGACACAGGGACAACAGTGAGATCCTACCTGTACTTCGTAGTTGCAGCAAGCTTTTATGTTCTTCTCTATTTTGATCGTGACGTTCACTTGCTGTTGTAATCCACTCTGCAAAAATCAGAAGCAAGGTATGAGGAAAGGAAGAAAAAGGAATGAAAGCAGGAAAAAAAAAGGAGCTGACATAGGAATATGGGGTGGTCTGAAGAAACAGAAATTTCTTATTTTTGGGGTAAGAACAAAACAGATGAATGGTCTGGCCACCACTGCAGGTGTCCTCTGTGACAGAGGACAATTAAGACAGCAGGCTAAGGTTACACAGGTAACAGGAAGCAATTAAGGTTGTACATTGTATAACTTCAAATGGGTTAACTTAAACTCAGTTTCTCAACAGTGTAAATGTCTTCAGTTATTTAACGTGTAAACATTAACAAGCTTTCTCAATTAATTAAAAACAGCTGTCAACACTGCTGCTTCTGACAACAGAACAGACAAATAAGTTGCTCTTGTTACCTGCTGTATATCATCAATATCATGATAACCTAAATATATTCTTTACAATGATTAGCAGATACATGTTCTCAAATGAGGTATATTCCCTTCTACCAGGGAAATACGCACACCAGCTGTACCAGTAATAATACCTATCAGGGCATGCAGAACAAAGGGGTTTAACTGTGGAAGGAATGGAAAGATTAAAAAAACCTGAATGCCAATGTATCTGCCCTCCCCTAAGGAAGGGTTGGGACTGGTACCAAATATTCAGCACTTCTCCCTCAGATGCCTGAAGGGGAATATTTATGTCAGCAGGCACTCTGGATCTACTCTGAGCTTAACAACACAGGCTGTAAGACCTACAGGAACTGATTCTCAGTTTGATTAAAACACATATTACAAAATCACAAATTCTTGACTAAAAAACCCCAAAACACTCTCCCAGCCATCACATTTGATAAACTACTTCAATGACTTACTCAAACTCTGCACCTCAACTTTGGTCAATTTAGTCTTATTCCTCAAGTATTGGCTTGACAAAGGTAATAAAGCCCAGACAGTCAAATATCAAATTTTGGTTTTCTTTGCAGGTTTTTTACAGAGGGCTCCATGCATTATAAAAACCTCATTTTGACATTTTATTCACAAAAATCTTGAAATAAAGTTCTTCTTTCCAAAAGCAATTAATAATCTGTGAAAATAATTCCTTGAAAACTGCTGTTCAAGTGTGTTTGTTACACATCCTACATCATGGCTCCCAAGTCCTTGTTTAGCAACCATTGAAGAAATGTTTGTCTGAATCACCACAGCGGGTATCATTTAGGAAGGCAATTACCTCAGTGAAATCACGTGTGAACATTTTACACTTCTTCTCATTCAGGAAACTGGCCACATGAATTTGGTATCGGGCTGACTCCATCCACGGGTTAAAGCTCACAAGCAGAGTTGTATCATCTAGACTTTTACCTTGGATCCTGGGCTCCCATAAGCTGCCTGGAAGTAATGCAGATATTCTCAAGTTTCTCAACTGTCAGAAATTTTTCAACAGAGCACCCATGTCTACCACACTCAAACAGAAAAAAAATTACCTGTCTTTATACATGGGACGGTTCTTTTCATCAGAGAGTCCTTGCAGTCTGCAAGAAAGACCATCAGTACCTAATCAGAAACATTGTGCTTCCATTTAGGAAAAACATCCATTTTCTTATCGAAAGTCAGAGACCTAATCAAGTCCTCCTAGAGGACTGCTGTTCCAAAGCAGTAGCAAAATTCTG
Organism: Brachypteracias leptosomus; assembly: GCA_013401335.1. Taxonomy (NCBI): domain Eukaryota; kingdom Metazoa; phylum Chordata; class Aves; order Coraciiformes; family Brachypteraciidae; genus Brachypteracias; species Brachypteracias leptosomus. The sequence continues at coordinate 197,558 of VYZX01000377.1, forward strand.
CAGCAGAGTAGTATTGGTTTCCAGCGTACAAACTAGCCACTCCACTGATTGTATGGTGGTTTTGTTGTGGGTTTTTTGTTTGCTTGTTTATTACTTCCTCAGAACAGAGATAATACTAAAAGACTGAAAACATACAATAGTTATCATAACAGTAATATTTGACAATCCTTGCTAATGTTAAGACTTGTGTGAAGAGGGTCATAGTGGAATTAAAACTTCATATTGATCTCTGTACCTTGAGAGCACCACAATAGATGCCTTCAAAAGCATTCTGCCCTAGGAAAACCAGGAGGCTAGAATCTTTCTTGATCCCAAAACACTCTTCCACATTTATAATTCTCTTCACTTCATCGAGCAGACTGGCCCTGCTCTTTGGGACTTTCTTCAGAGTCAAAGCCAGAGTTATGTATTCAACATTTAGTAATGTGTGATTTGCAACTCTCAGCCTAAACTATGTCTTTCCTCCAGGGTTTGGACAAAGGAAAAGGAACAACTTCTTGCTTAAACAGTTGAAATAAAACATTGCCTATCTTAAGTTTCCAACTTTCAAAGTTGAAAAATTTATGGTACCCCTGTAATTCATATGTAAGCTTTAATCAGCAATGCTCCCTGCAACTGCTAAGCTTGACACGGTGCATTAGGTTTCTGAAGAACAGTGGAGGATAAAAGCCAGGAAGTTTTTTAGAGTGACCAGGGCTAAGAAAGGATAAGAAGGCTGAAAATCAAGTGCCCCCTCTCCTTTCCCAGCTCACACTGACTGACACACCACATGCTTTGCCATTTTATAACTACAAAGTCACATAGACAACTGTAAGGAAGTTAAGAAGAACCAGTTTTCAAGCTCTGTATTAAGTGCCAAATATTTATAAAGCAGCCAGTGCAGCCAGAGGGCACTGCAGATGCTCAGCATCTTTGGGGAAAACAACAAAAACTTCTTAGTCATGGGAAAATTTTCATACACACAAGAAAGGGTCAGGCACTCAACTCTATCAAGTTTCTTGGTAAATTATGCCTAACTGTGCCTTTGAAATCAAACTTCACATGTCTAAGATTAATATTAGAAACCAAACTTTACTCATTCCACATGCACCTTATTCCAAGCAGAGATTTGACACATTTTTGGACACAGGATTCCAGAAACAAGGATGGTGACTTGTAGCACAAATGATACAGGTATCTTGGATATATACCACAAGCATACTGTAGATAAGGCTAGCACTATGGACTTTCTAAACAGCAATATTCAGAACAGACAACAGAGTTTTATAATACTGCCACCCTATCGTGAAACTTGCTCACAGTTCATGGATCTGGTCTAGAAAAAAACCCCAACCCACAGGTCCACAAACCATCACAGTCCTAAGCTCAAGGCCTAAGTGAAGTAGAGCCCCTCTTACCAGGTATTGTAAGAGACTTGGACTTGCAATTGTAGTCTCCATGTACATCCAGTTTGGGCAGGTGGTAGACAGTCACTTGGTAAGTCTGGCCAGGCTCCACTTCAAAACGGTCAAAAGTGAAATTCCACTGAAAACAAAACACATTCACAAGGACTTAAAAGGAGAATGTTGTTCTATAAAGGCACTGAAATTAACAGCTGACTTGGCCCTGTTCCACCGTGTTCCCTCATACCATATGACCCTTTTTCTGAAGCTTAACTATTTAAAAAAAACACCCCAAACAAACAATTGGAACTCAAATGCACTCCATGTACCAGTCCTTTGGTCTGTCCCAAATTCTTCTGTTGAGAAAAGTACAGTTATTTCCTGGGATCTCTGAGCTGCTACAACAGTCTTACAACAAGCAACTGTGTGGAGTTTCCACTAAATTATATTCTGAACTGAAAGGAGACTAGGCTAAAATACGCAGTTTTGAGACTGAAATTTTAGTCTAGTACAAATCTTGCAGTGCTGTGCAAATGCTAATCATTCAGAATTGCACTTATGCACATATTTCTGTACCTGGCGATTTCATACATATTTTCTTAAATCTATACTGTTTTCCACATCAGCAACGCTGTGCAAATTCTGGAAGTGGCACTGGCTCCAGATGGTAAGCTAGCTATGGGCAAATTCTGCGTGGTAAGCAATGAGCTCCAGTTTCTTACTGTTCATAAAGGGAGCTGTGGATGCTCAGCATTTTCCTGATGAGTTTCCTAGACTGAATGTAAGTCAAAGGGGCACCTCCTAGGTGGATGCTTTCTGTCACAGCAAGAGAGTGTAAGAAAGAAGCAGGAGTAAAAGGAAGGGTTGAGTTAAAAAGGCTATAAATGTCATAGCTGTCAAGCAGAATGCAAAACCTCCTACAATTATTTCCTTTAAACAACATTCAGAATGACGACATGTGCTAGGCACCGACAGCAACAAGTCTTAAAACCTGAAGGATGAGTAGAGTGCAAGAGAATCCAAGATAAGTAAGCAGCTTGTACACAGTTACACATGAGCATAAAACAAACTGGAAATAACAACAGGTCTCAAGCCCAGTATCTTCATCGTTCATCAACTCTTCTGACCAGTCTGTACTTTTTAATTGATAATCTTTCTGTACGATAGTGAAAGCAGAAACAAACCCATTGACTAGAAAAAGTAGTTTAGAACACTTTGTACTCACCCGGCCTCCATCTGGACGGACCTGAAGCGGCAAGTTGTTCTGAAAGTCAAACTGGGCACAGATCTGTTGATTGCTGTTCACTTGCATCACAGCCAGCTCTGCCCCTTTGAGATACTGGATGCTAGCTGCAAGCACAGGGACAGAGAAATGTCTTTCTTTTCCTGATAACTGCATGTGCAGAGGTTGCAACCCCCACAGAGGTTACTGCTGTGCCTAGTCTTGTCATAGTCTTACTCCTTTGAAGCACTGGGGATCCCAACACAAAGATAACTGGCCATGAAAAAGTGAGCATGCAGGGCTGACTAACATCACTTTCAGCTTAAAGGTTGTCCTGCACGGCAAGAGCTCCACCTGTGCAAATGAAGGGGCAGAGTAGAAGGCAACTTCATTCCTCCAGATGCCCCCGGCAGTTCCACAGGTTCTGTGCTGTGCTTCGCCTGCTTCTCAAGGCTGCTTCATGCAGTTTGGACACCGAAGCAAACATGCTTTTGTTTTGGTACAGACAACTCCCATGAGAATGTTTATAACCATAGCTACACAAAATGACTGTGTTACCTGAACCACACCTGCTTCTACACTACTATAGCTACACTAAGATAATAACCTTACACAGCCCTCAGACACAAGCCCTGCAGAAGGGAGAAATGAATGTGTTTAATTCCACCTTGGATCAGTGCAAAAGCATGGACAGGAGCATGCAAGGGAAACATCATATACAAACAATCAAAGATATTTGGAGAGTGACAAAACTTGACTTACTGATACCCATTCAGGCTTAAGCAATAAGACAATTATTCCTTTATCAAGAAATATATAGGAAACCTATATTACAAGGTCTAGATCACCCCAAATGGGAGGATCTTGCACTGGGTTAATAGCACAATTTATTTGTGTTCTCTCAACTTAGTTCAGTTTGTACATGTAATTCCCCTACACAAGATTGCTGCAGTTAATACTATGCCTTGAAAAGGCAATACTTGCAGCAAGAACCATTCTCCCCTCACTACCATGGTAAAGGTATGGGCCACTTGATTCCAATTTTATCTGCTTTTCCTATTTTAAACGTCATTATACCATACTAGAGGAAACATTTTAATGTTGAATATCAACACACCCAAAAGCCCTGATTCAGTCATCATCAAAAAACACCCCCACAAATAAACAAAATAAAGCAGCCAAACCCTCAAATTTCAAAGGTCTGGTTTCACGACTAGATCAGTGAAAGACTTCATTTTCCTCTCTATCCTCCCTAGATCACACCTAATTCCTCTGCTCCACACTCACGTTCAACAACCACCACTTACCATCAGTGGCCACTTTCCATTCTATCCGAAGCACAGGGAGCAGTTTTCCATCCACCTGACGGAAAACGTCAGAAGAGACATGAAGACTGCTTGGAGCAGAAGGAGTCCACCTGGATTGCTGCCAGCTGCCAGCCTGCCAGCTCTCCTCCATGCAGGTACCTGTCCAGCAAATGAAAACCACTGTTCAGAGAGGGGCTGAGGAAGCTCTTCTTAATTGCACTTATGGTCTGCCCTTTGGGTCATGGTTACTCAGAGGGCAAAACTGGGTGACAGACTGATTCACAGTTCAGAAAGACAGTTTTCAGCACACAAGTACTTTATAAAAATTGCTTGTAGTATTCTGCACTCACTCATTCTAGTAACTTACACTTCCTCTTTTCCTTAAAGTCCATTAATAATTACCACAACCACAACCCATGTAGTCAGGCTAAACAGATCAAGTTTACTCTGTATCTCCTGCAGCAAGTCCATATCTTGCTGCTGAAACAGACCTGTGTTAGTAGACTAGTACTAATTCCAGCCTTCCAATGATAAGAAATCTGTCAGATACCCAAGAAAATTGGTCCAGTAGTTAATTACTTTCTGGTTAAAAAACTGCCTTGCTTCTATTTTGAATATACACCTGAATTTAGCTTCCAACAACTGTTTGTTTTGCCTTTCCTAAATTAATGAGCTATCTGAAGAGAAAAATTATTTATGCTAGCCAATACAGTGTTAGAGAAAACTGGTCATGTAATTTTATCAGAAAATGAAATCAGGTATGATAGGCATTAGACATTTGTAAGACATTTGACTTACCTGAGCACATTAAAAATAGAACTGTCAGGCCCTCCAAAGTACACTCTCAGTCTTTTTTGCTGGGTCAGTGATGGGAACAGTGGGAAGTGGACACTATCCCTTCTTGTAACAGCGTAGTTTTAGGCTTAGGAAGTAATTAGACAATCCTCAAACGCTCATTCTACCAAAAACTATCTATAGAAAACCTGATAGGATCAAAGTAAGATTGCCTTTCAGAAAAGAGTGTACTAAGCACTAAAAAAAACCCCAAACAACCCACAACTTTCCCCTAGAATAGAAAAATCTAACAAGAACCATAAAGCAGAATTTAAACCAAATATTCAAATAAAGCAGCATTTTAATGGTGGAGCTGCAGTTTGGCTTAGCCATGTTGTTAAGCTGTATTCCAATGGCCACCTGCCAGTGGGAGATATGATCCAATCCCTCTTCTGACAAAAAAGTTTAAAATCTGTTTTTCAGCATAGTTATCTCCCTGATCTGGCATGCCAAGTGTGGTTACAAAAATACTTGTGCCAATATGACACTGGGTTGGGCATGGAGGCAGAAATGAGCCTGTTTAGAATGATACCTGCAAAGAAAGGCCACAGATTGCTGCAGTGCCAGACAGATAAATGCAGAACATTCTCCCTCTTTTAAGGACATTACCCATAATTATACTGAAGTGTTTCAGATGTGTTCCATTGCTAAGACTTGACCTCTTACACCTGACATGTCCAATATATTTGTTCAGTGGGACTTAACATAACTCTCATTTCCTTTTCCAAACCATGGAATCACAGAAGTACTTAGGTTAGAAAAGACCTTTAAGATCAAGTTAATTCATTGGACTTTGTGCCTAACAAGTGATATTAATTACTCTCATCTTCACCCCTTTATGACCCTTTTTAAATTCTAGTTCAGACATTAATTTTTCATTAAGTACAATAACAGATAAAATAGCTTATAATGAACACTTACTGACAAACTTGCCCTAAAATTCCCATTTCTTGAAAAATTGGCCATTCTAGCTTTAAACAGAAACTAAACAAGTTGGGTTGTGTTCCGCTTACTCCACCCCCTACCTTCAAACTCTATCCTGAAAAAGACTTAACTTTCCATTCCTCTTTTAGCTGGAGCCAGTTACGGATCAAACCGAAAACTCCCAAAGCAAGGCATGACAGAAGTGCTTCACTTTACATCTCTCTGATACTATTAGGAAGAACTTGTGGTATGAACCCAGTTAAAAAAACCCAACAAAACCATCATGATCTGATGAGAACTGCGGTGAAAAAAAAATACTTACTATTTTTTACAAGGCAGTTTAAATCCTGTAGGGGGAAAGAAACAAGAATATTACTCTCAGAATAGGAACTGGAATGACAGTAATTTGCTTTTGCTCAGTGGCAGGAGAGGGGCAGGAAGACAACAATTCAGTGAATAGCGACATATCTAAACTGAAAGAATTAACCATCAGGAGACAAATGCAGAAAGTTGTTAATCAGAAAACCAAAGGACACAGGACATGAAACCTGTGCACACCTGAGCTGCATATGTGACAATAGTAAAAACCTTCCAAAATTCAGGACTGGGAAAACAGAAACCAGCGTGACGTCAAAGACTGCTTGAAGTAGATGGGCATGTTTTTTAAAAAAATATTGCTTTAAGTTACTGCCATCCAGCACTGATCTCACTGGTAATGCCTGCAAGGTCCAAGCCCATCTGACTGGAAGCAGGAGCTCTCTGCAGCCAGGCTTGGCACTGGAGTGCCAGATTATGTACTGCCTACTGCAGGGCATCCCCTTCATCTTATGTTTGGGTTCAAAAACACTATGCAGCTATACTCTAAAAACTTAATTCTATAAGTTACTGTTAGAACACAGCACTGAATGGTCCTCTATTGCCTGAACAGAAAGGCTGCATCAGTTATGGCCAGTCTTTTTCCTGATGCTTCCTAAGAAGCAGGGAAGGGAAATGACAATATTTAGTAAGTGCCAGGCTTGTGAGATATGGTGATTTTACTTTCTAGAAATATATTTGAGAGGCAACCCATGATGGAGAAAAAGCAAATTAATCAGAATTAGACTCTTTCATATTAACGATAAAGATGTCCTGAATGTAAAGAAGCACCCAGAATTTATGTGGGCTCTGCCTGTTTTCCCCCAGAGATGTTTTGTTTATACGGGAAGACCCCATGGTCACCAGGAAAAAGTATGTAAGCTTGCTTGGCTGATATGATGTAAAATCCTAGTGATAAGGAAGTCTGAAGTTTTCACTGAGTCTAGATCAAGACAAGGGCTAGGTTTTGTCCCACTTGTTTCCTATGCCTTGACCTATAAAGGTGGATATTATTTTCACACTGTTGCCACAATATAATTCATTCCAGTGGGGGAGGCAAGGCAGCGGGGTTTTTAACCTCTCTGTGACTTGTTAAGGTCAACTCCAAGTGTATTTGGGGCTTAGCTTACTAATGCAGAGTAGCCATGGCTATCCATGCTTGGATTTCCATTTTGAGGGATACGTGCTTGAAAAATCCAACCGTGCCTTTTCAGTAGTGAACACGCCCTCCAGTGTGGCATGGAAAGCTAAAGTTTCACTGACATTGAGCTGGTATTAGACAGCATCACTGCCAGAGGCTCAGCCCTAAACCTCCCTTCACTTACACCCCAGCACTGCAGCCTGCCCTGTGCTGGCATAAGCATGTGTACAACCACAGGGGCACCTGGCTACAGCCTGAAACCAGCTCAAGAGGAGAAAAGGAGGGGTCAGCTGTGAACACAATCTTCTGCCCTTCTGCTCTGCTGCACCTCTGCTCCTGCTTTGTACAGGGAAAGTTGGAAACAAGCCATCAGGCCTGAGGAGGAAGGTGGGCACTGCTCTTTCACAGCTGTGCTGGCTTTTAACAGCTTATAACAGGACAGAACTTCATCCTGCCTTTAAAGAAGTCCTAGTAGAGACAAAACTTCCCATCAATTAATAAGCTTTTTGGTTTTTTTAAGGAAACACAAAGTATAAGCAATTGGTGAAATCAGGTATTGTACAAGCTGTGCTGCGCAACCAATTTAAAACATGAGCAGAGTTCTACTATGAAAAAAATACTTCATTTCAGCTAACATATCTAAGCTCCTACAAACCTTGAGGGAAAGCAGGCAGATTTGGCATTAAGCTCCTCATGCTTATATAAAAAATAAAACCTGGAAATATCTTCCAGGCTTTTGTTGCACAAGTCAAAACAATACACAGGTATAAATCCTGTCTTCAGGCACCCTTCACTAGAAAAACACCCATGCTCCAATAAGCTGTACTACAAGATGTACTCAAGATACAGGTACACTGAAAAAGACTCAGTGCAACACCCAAGTTGTGTAATATTGATCCACTTAATTATTGTTTAGGAAACATTTCCTTCAAAGGAAGGAACCTGCCTTATCGGCCACCCTGAATTAAGTATACACAAACCTATATAATACTGCCTGAGAACCGAACTTTGGTGAGGAATTGTTTTCCTACCAGCCAGCTAGCAACATAGTATTTTCCAAAATGAAATCATCTTTGGTGCACTAAGTTAGTACTAAGGCAACATTCCACAGTCAGAACAAGTATTCTGATTACTTTTCACTGTTAATCAAAGTTTCTTTTATAAATGAGGAGGGAAAGGAGATAAACAGGGACACAAAACCTTTCCTTGCCCTTCTCCCATGCTGTTCTCTTCCTTTCTCCCCAAAGGCCCAGGTGTTAGCAGCTACCTGCAGAAACCACCTGCCTTCTCCCCTTATTTTTACTTTAGAACTGCCTGAATTACTCAACTGACTGTTAGGTCCCCAGCCTCACTGCTAGGTTGTGGCACCAACAACTCCGGAACCATCCAAACAGGGTCTTTCTAGATGGGAGTCTTGGGATAAGCAGCCCCAAAATCTGTGTTGCAGTGCCCTGCATGGGGCAGAGAGGCTCTAACGTAACCAAGAGCAAAATAAATCTATAAATTTAATGTTGATATGTAAGGACATACAAGAAGCACTTTTCACTATTTTTCTTATGCTCAAAAAGTTGAACCAGCCACAACTAGGGGAACTAACTTGTTCCAGTTGAATATGAATACCAATTTAGTCTGAATTGTACTTTTGCAATTATACTGTACTTATTATTGCAGACAAATGTACAAACAAATCTTCCATTGAATATTTAGACTCTGTTGAACTTAAGAAAAACTAGTTACAAGTATAGTTAATAGAAATGTTACTGCAACTTTGTACCTCCTAAATCAGATTTCTCTGTCCACCACCCCAGAACACTCCCATATAGCATCTGCAAACTAAATCCTTCAATAATGGAAAAAACCTAGAAAGCAAGCAAGCAAATGCTAATTAAACCAAACCCAAACTAGCTAAACTACAATCACTGGAAAAGAGAAAAATATAAACTGTAACTACCAGTACAGAAAAGCAGATTAAAGTACAAAAAAAAATACTCCTAACACTTCAAATGCTTAATTGGACTTTAAGAAAATTATTTAGCAACAATGACCCTTACACAAACAGGTGCAGTGGTTTTGGCTGGGATGGAGTTAATTTTGGCATAGTGCTGTGTTTTGGATTTGTGACAACAACAGTGTTGACAACACAGGGATGTTTTTGCTATTACTGAATAGCACACTTAAGCAGCATCAAGGCCCCCTATGTTTCTTACTCTGCTCTCTTCAAGCAGGTAGGCTGGGGGTGCACAAGAACTTTGGAGGGGACACAGCCAGGACTGCTGATCCCAACTGACCAAAGGGATACCCCAGACCACATGACATGGTGCTCAGAAATAAAAAGCTGAGAGAAAAAGAAGAGGGGGGACGAGATGCTTGGAGCGATGCTGTTTGTTTTTCCAAGTAACCACTACATGTGATAGAGCCCTGCTTTCCTGGAGGTGTCTGAACACCTGCCTGCAAATGGGAAGTGGTGAGTGAATTCCTTATTTCATTTTGCTTGCATGCATGGCTTTTGCTTTACCTATTAAAGTGTCTTTATCTCAATCCACAAGTTTTATTGCTTTTGCTTGTCTAATTCTCTCCCCATCCCACTGAGGGAGAGAGTGAGTGGTTGTGTGGTGCTGAGCCGCTGGCTGGGGTGAATCCACAACAGGCAACAAAAATAACTGGCTACTAACCATGGTTTTCTGTTTGTAATTTAATGACTTCTGTTAAGCCTACCCCCTAATATTCAGTCATTTTGTTTTTGTTCTGTTGCAATTATCAGTAATTATTGTAAATTGCATCGTGATAAAGCTCTTGTATAAATTACAAGGCATTATTTACCTGAAGAGCAGCAACATCTGCTTTCATTTGAGTGCTGGTGTTTGTTTGTTAGTAGATAAGACATGGTTAAATGAGGAAGTGCTCCATTTCCCCTTTTTTTTTTGGTTTTATGATCAATATAAATATTGAACCAGCACAACACATAAATGGATTCTCTCTTCCTCCAGGTCTATTGTCCCAGGTAAAAAGCATTCTCGATGATGTTCTCACTGATGAGGCCATGCCCTTTCTGACATTCATTAAAAAGCCAAGAGCTTAATCAGGAATCAGGTTGATGAGGATTCAGAACTAAAACTTGATAATTAAGATCTCTTACCTTTCAACACTGGGCTTCTATGGGGACAACCAAAGGTTTTCTGGTGTATCACCGTTCCCCAGCCCCACTCAGGATTTTCAAGGGGCTACCTATACATATTCTTTTCCTACCCCACACTAGCCTCTTTATCTGCTGTGCCTTTTTTTATGTGTAGCTGATTAAGTTGGAGTGGTTTAAGTTGCCACCAGTTAGTCAAGAATTTAGCAGGTTTATCACAAGAAGGAGGAGGGATACTCCCTCCACGTGGCAGCCTGCACCAATTCAGTTGTTGGTCCACTCCCTTCCCAGTCCCCAAAGCACTACAGGAATAACCTGACAGACAAAAATGCCCAGAAGAGCAATTCATCCAGTCAGATCCTCACTATTGGCATAAGGAAGCAAAGATAACAGAAGGAGAAGATAAAGCCACAATGCAGATAGATACAACAACCCCAAAGGATATCTAGAAAGCAGTCACTGTGAGAACTCTCATCTCCTTCTTGGATACTGCCCAGGTGAACTGGGCTGGGCTGCAGCTGAGGGGATGCTTTTATATCCAGCAAGTATAACTCCAGTGAACAACATCCAAAGGCCAGGAAGAAATTAAAGAAAAAAGACAAGTTGGTTTTGCAGGAAAATAAGTCAACTACTTACAGACCGGCACTAGCTACCTCCTCAGCACCAGGGGGAATACGTGCTGGTTTTCCCTTGTAAAGGTCCAACCAACCCAAAATCATATCTGATGCATTGGCTCAGAGTGTATTAACAAAGCTGTGTTCAGCAGAAGCACTTAATCTAGTTTTCCTGCCTGAGCAAGCACAAATTTAAATGACTAGAAATAAAATTACAGCAATGATTGTTTCTATTCACGCACACAAAGCTAGAAGCATGTAAGAAGTGTTGACAGAACTGAGATGTGTGTCAGTCTGCATACAATGGACAGGCAGATGAACAGGAGGAGAAGGAGCAAAAATGAAGAGCTCTGGAGAAAAGCTGAAGATGGAGCCCACAGCCAGGCAACATGCTCTGCACATCATTATAGGAGGGGCTTAAATTGAGATATTCCTCTTCCTATTGCTTTTCAGGCCCAACAAGTGAAGCTACAGACATGGGAGGTGTAAATATGAGAACAAGATGATTATGAGGTGATGCCTGAAATTATTATTAGCAGAAGAGGACAGGCATAATCAACTCTTCATGTTTACTTACCATATTTTCAAGAAGGCTAAGCAACTGTTTCTTTCCTTCCTTTTTCCAAGATTTTTCTTGCTTTTGACATAAAATGAGCAGACCATATGCTGTGGAGAATCATATGAACGCAAAAAACCCCCGAGAAACTGATTAACAGCACCATGCCATAACAATTCAATTAAATTAATAGAAGGCCAAGATTTCCCAGCAGGATGCTGTGGTAACTAGCAAGAAACTGCGTGAGCTGGGCAAGAGTCCAGTTTTCTTTTACAGAGCAGCTGCTGAATGGGAACAGCTCCAGCTTTCTAATAGCAGCTCTCACCTATGATACATATCTGCTGAGGCCTGGCCGATTGGAAGTTTACTGCAGTTTCCCTTTCCCAATTTCTTACTTAAAAGGAGTAGAGATCAATAGGACATGAACACATTACAGGAATAACTGCTGAAGGATGATCTGTTCAGGGCTGGTAGGAAACAACCATGTCTTACAAAATTGTTTTGATTTTTAATGCATTTTTCTCCATAGTGTCTAAGTTATTCTCTTGCCCTCATAAATTCTCAGCAAAATGAAATCCAAACTCAAAAGTTGAAATTTCTTCACAAAAATCTATTTTAAAGTCTTCTGGATCATATTTTGGTAGTTTTGATCACTAACCCTTTCTGTGCCAAGAAGTCCAGATATATTTTAGCTGCACTAAGTGCGACCATGGTTTATGGTAACATTCTATACAGCAAAAAGATGCCACAGAGGGGAAAGAAGCTGGTCAATTGCGAAAGCAAAATCAACATATTTGTAAAGGAGGACTAGGAAAAGTCTTCCTCCCATGCACCACTGTCACTCATCTTCTCGAGAGAGGTTACATCAATTCTTCTCCAGAGAGTTTTAGTGACTATCCATCAAGCTGGCAAGATAGATTTCAAAGTCCAAACTATCCAGCCTCTTAGGATGGTAGGGTTATAAACACTGCATTCCTCCAGGACACAGAGGTGTGCCGTGTCATGAAACAGTTACGGCCCAATGATTGAACACAGTGATTAAACACTTGATGGTGAACAACCAGACGGGTATTTAAACTGAGCAATGTTTTTCCTTAGTGCATAGAAAAAAACCCCTGAACTCTACCTCCCTGCAGATGACATGTTCAAATAATAGTTACTAGAAGGAAATGGATTTGCAGCTGTGCTATTCAGCCTTAGAGCTGAGCAGGTTTGATGGAGTGGTGGTGAACAAGGCCCATTAAGTGCATTTGTTAGCATTGCAATAAGATGAGCTGTTAACGAACATTTAGTTTTACTTTTGCAGTTTACAGATGTCTACCGATACTGGTATGACACTTTTCTTCCGCCACTCCATCTCCAAAACAGTCTTTGCCACATGAGAGTTTTGCTGAAAGAAACCACTGCTGAAAGAAACCTAACCTACAGAGCAACAGCAGAGTGAGTATGGTGGGCTAGAAAAAGGAAGTGGGTCCCACCAACCCTGCCCAGCAACAGCTTCCTTTTTGAACCACGCTGCTGTAACTCATTGGAAGGGTTACTGAATCGTCCTCTGAAAACAGTGCAACCAACAGAAAGGGAAGGGGAAATCATTTTCAACTGTCATAACTTCAGTTGATGATACTTTTCCCTATGTTTGTCAGCAATTTCACAATTGCTTCTAAAGAGGCTGCTCATGGGCTTAAGCCAACTCATTTTTCAGAAGTCTGTCTACATTTTAGAAAACAGCTTATTGAAAGAAAAGGCAAAGTAGCAGGCTTACACATTCACTATGTGATCTATGAGCACATCCAGAGTGCTGGGCAGCACGTTCTGTCAATGAAAGTTGGTGATGTACTGGTGAACCCCTCATCAGCTTACTGGGGTTCACATTCCCTAAGAACAGAGGTACAGCCAGGAAGACAAAGTCAGTCAAAGCCCAACCATCCAAGGACTCACAGTAACTTTATAATGTATTACTCTCAAGCCCTGTGTGACTAACAATATTTGGGATAGCCGGGGTTATGTTAGATACCTAAGCAATATTGTAATGTCCTCTTCCCCTTTGCTAAGATTTTGCATTTTGTAACTCTACAAGGCTCAGCCTAAAGTAAAATTGCAGGAGTGGTCTGTTTTCTTGAGGTATTTTTAAACAGGAGTGAAGGCAGCAGAGCAGAGATCAGGTAAAACAGGGGTAAGTATATGGTCAAACATTAGAAAAGGATGCAGAACAGACAAAGGATCGGAAAAGTGTACAGGAAAGATTACAGAAGCTTTCATCCCAAAGGACACATTTCAGTTCACATATGTCTATAGCTACATCCAATTAGCTGCCTTTGCTAGACTGCTGAGAGTGTATCATGACATATAAAACTGCCTAGCCCAGAAGATAGCTGCCCAGTATCCTGTTTATGCACATATCACTGTTATTAGAAATAAAAAAGCAAAACCAGATCTATTCCCCTTCTATACATTCTACGCAAAAAACAACCCCAAAACAAACCCCAGAGAGAGAAAGAGCAGCTAGAAGTTCATACTCTGGTGTGCCAAAGTCAGCTCAGGTTGGTTAGTTCACTTTTTGTAAAGGCACTGCATCCGCACCTCTCAATCTATATCCTCTCTGGATTGTTTCAGAGGGAGAAAAGACAACCAAAATCTGCCTTTTCAAAATTTCAAGTACATAAACCGTTTGTTTACCTACTCCTTCAGCAGGGAGACTCTGCCTCCTCCTAAAACTCCCTCGGCCGCAAGGAACAGGTTAAAACATTCAGGACATGAGGCAACCTCAGCTATTAGCGAAGACGCACATCCTGCTCAGTAACTTCGGGCAGCTTTAGCAACTCTCAGCCGCGGCCACGGCCCCTCGTAGACATTAGTGGCAGGCGCTTCCTGGCAGTCATCACACGGCCGTGCTAAACCCGTGCTATTTACAATTCTGGTTTAACATTAAGTTAATACAGTTGCGCGCCATGTACAGTTGCTTTGATACACGCAGCAACCAACCACAACTAAGCCCCAGACACCAAAATACCATACAAAACCAAACACCGGCTCTTAACCGAGCGAGGCAGCGGGACACAAGGACTGAGGCTCAGCAGCGGGGCCTCGGGTGAGCCGAGGACACCCACTGCCAGCGGCCAGAGCTCTCCCCGTCTGCAGCCACCCCGCTGCCTACCCCGGCAGCTCCCTCCGCTTCCAGTCTCCGCTCCGGCCAAGCAAAGCTCCACCTCCCGAGGCTCTGCCCGCCAGGGCCGTCTGCGGCCGCGGCTGACAGCGAGGCGGCTCCGGGGCTTCTGCCCCAGGAGCTCTCGCAGCTCGGGAGGACGCGGAACATGCCCAGGCCCCGGCACCGCTCCCGCGGCCCGACAAGCCCTTTCCCAGGAGGGCGAGACCACGCTGACTCCCGCAACCCCCGCAGCCTCTCCAGCGGGAAAGCCGCTCACTCATCCCCACTTCCCGGCCGTCACCCGCCTCCTGCCCGCCGGCTCCTCGTTCCTGTCCGGGCCCCGGGAGGGAGGATCCCTCCCTTCCCAGCACACCGGCGGTTAGCGGCACGAAACACCGCAGGAAGCGGGACCCCTACCACAGCTCCCCTGCCCTGCCGCCGGGCCCGGCCCGCTGCGGGTACCGCGGGGACACCGCCGGCTCCATGCCCCGCTCGGCCCCATGCCCCGCTCGGCCCCGCCGCTTGCCGGCCGGCATCACCACCAAGCTCCCGGCGCTCCCGACCCCGCCGCGCTTACCGGCTGAGAGCAGGTAAAGGGCGGCGCGGCGCCCAGCAGCAGCCGCAGGGCCGCGCCGGCGGGCGGAATGGAGAAGGCGAAGAGAAAGAGCAGCAGGGATACGGTCAACCGCTGCCCGGCACCCGCCATGGCCCCAATGCCAGGGCCTCGGGGCTTCCGGGCTCCAACCTGGGCGCGGAGCGGGACCGGCCCTCACCTGAGGAGGGGCCGCCGCGGCGGGGCGGCGCTAGGGCTGCCGCAGGGCGGGCAGGACCGCGACCCGCCCCGGGAGCCCGCCCGCCACACGGAACCGTTGGGGCGGTTGTTCCTGTGGGCAGGGCGCAGCCGTGAGGAGCGGGCCGATAGCAGGGGTAGGGGTAGGCGTAGGCGTCCTCGTCCCGCCTCCGGGTGCTGTGAGCCGTGGGTGGCTCCTGACGGGAGGTGCTGCCCCGCTGGAGAGGTCGGGGCTAAGGAGCCATACCTGATTTCACCCGGGGTTTGTCTTCGCGTTTACGAGTAAACGAAGGGGTTCCCGAGGTCTGGGTGCTCATCTTCCTCCTACCCCTCTTACTACACGTTTAGCTTCGGTTAGACGCTGTGGGCATTGAAAATGGACATCAGCAGAGGTCTGTAACTACCCAATAAAAAGCATTATAGGTGTATGCTGGGGTTTTCCTGTGGGGCCGTGAAAACCTTTTACTCGTTCCTGATGCTCACTGTCTCACAGGTTTCACACCATTCTTCACACAGCTGCACACCCACAGTCGGCTTTCACCCGCTTTTTTGCCATGGTTTTCACCTCATGTTTTTCACTCAAAGCTGTAGCCTGGCCCCGGAGACCTCAGCCAGGTTTCCAGCTCAGTGAGCTTTTCAGCAAAGCTGAACTGTTTGTTGAGCTTTGACTGACAGCCGAGAGCATGGTGGTTTCATATGGGTTTGTGGTGGCAAACATACAGATGAGGGCTGATCTGGGCCTGGAGATAATGAGGTTTCTGGTGATCGTTCAGCTATTCCAACACCTCGCGCTGATGACATCCACAGGCTTTAATCACCTCCTGAATTTTACCATTTTGTGATACCACTAATTAATAGTAGCTGTAAAGTCTGCAGTTCTGGCATTTGTGTGCAGGTCAGGGAAAAATACATACATACACATAATTGAAGAAAAACATTCTTTTTTTCTTTAGAGATTATTTTGTTCAATCTTATACCAATGCACTTGGACTGAGTACACTATGATTTATAGTGCTGCGACAGGAAATCAGTGCTCAGCTGGCACGGCAACGTAATTACTTGATAACCATGGTAGAACAAATTTATTCAATCGCAAAGTAAATGCGTGATATGTTACTTATTATTATCCCGTTAGCTTCATGGCTTATGTATGAACTAATTACGCTATGTCCAGGCTGTGGGCATTCCTCTTCTGTTGCATACAGCTTGGGAAAAAAGAATCCTGAGGACAAAATGTTAAGTGTGTGGTTATGCATAAGTCACACTTTGGACATCATGACATGGCAGGATTTCTGTAGTGACAACAGTCCAGAGAGTGGTTGGATTTCTGTTTAAGTTACTGTTTAACAGGGCAGGCTGTGACTGTCCAAGGCTGTTCTGCAGCCCCTTAAATACATGAGAGAGCCCGTGAATGGCAGTGGCACTGACGATGGGAAATAAGGGGCTGCAGGAAGCTGTCTTACTTTTCAGCCACTGCTGAGAGATGGGAACAATGACAAAGGAGTTCTGATAACATTTACAATATTAAACAAATCTGGACATTGTTTAGAAATTTATTAGCAATTTTAAAATAACATCATTCCTTAGATAAAAATGCAATCTTACAGGAATATACATTTGTCCCACACAGAGATGACCCTATAGCTCACTGGCGGGCCATTCGCTCTAACTTTCCTCTGTTGATTTTAAAACGTGCGAGAGGGCAAGACGGACTCTGGCACTGATGACAGGCTTACTACATGACGGTTACAAACTGTACAGCATTATTTACAAAAGCATTTCTGTGGGTTCATGAAAACTAGATATAAAATTGTGGAAGGAAGTAAAGAATTGAGACAGGAAGGGCTTGGGTGGAGGTGCAAGGGATTACTGGGAGGGTGGGCAGGGAGCGTAGGGAAGAGTGGGAGAGGAGGTTTATATCTGGACTGATTTATACTTGAGAGAAGTCATTTTACAGCTCTGGGCAATTCAAATGAAGGCAAAACACTTATATTTATCAACATTTATAGCTGATGATTAGAGCAGGAAATGGTGCTCCAGGGCCTGAACTTAAGAGGTGCTGAGGAACCCAATCTTCCCTGAAGTCACTGGGAAACACAGGTATGCAGTACCTTGCTGGGCCAGACCCAAACCATACAGATGCGGACCTGATACAGTACCCCCCAGACCTTAAAGAGCATTGATCCTGCAGTGCTCAGTCATTGGCACTGATGTGAATTCAGACTGAGTGATCAGCTCTTAAATTACACTTTCATTCCCCAAACTAGACTAGATTCCAACCACTTGCCAGAATTCACCCAAAGCAACTTATCCCTTGCTCTACAAACGGCAATTGTTTGGAGGGAGATTTCATCATTCAGAATTGATTTTTAAGGCAGTTTTAAAAGTAACCTCCCCCCCTTTTTGTGTGTGTGTGTGTGATACAGCAATGTTTGTCAAAGAGATATTTACAATCTCACTCCTCCTCTGAAATCTTCCCACATTCAAACTGTCAAGACTGAATAAGCCTGAACCAATCACTTCTATGAGCAGTCATAAAGTTGACAATGTTTAGGTAGTATTGGCTGCCAGTCTACCTAGGTGCTTCAGATGGGAGCAGGCTGGCTTAGGATGCTTAAAAAATATTAAAAACATTACAGTCTGTTTGGGAAAAAGCTTGCATTTTGCCTGGCTGGGCAAAATGCAGCAGAAAACCACAGGTATTTCATCACCCAAACGATGAGGTTAATGAACGGTGTCTGAGTTTGTGGGTCTGTCTTGAACAGGAAAATGCTTTGGAAAGGGGCTATTTGAATGCTGGCAGAAAAAACAGTTGTTGGATGGAGTGATGCCTGCTCTCGCCTGGCCTTGCACCCGTTCCACTGGGCCTGCGATGCAGTCGCTAACCCTGGCCTAATGTCAGGGCTGGGCAGAGCTCGGTGAACTCCAGTTTGTAGGAGTGGAGGTGTCTACGTGAGGTGGGGTAGAAAAACAACAGCATGGGAGTGTGGAGATGACCTCCTGATTGTGCCTAACTAAGCCCCTGATCGTGCCTAACTAAGCCCCTGATCGTGCCTAACTAAGCCCTTGGTAATGCTAATGGAGATTCCCTTATTACACCAGTCATTGATGCTGCTCCTCTCAATTAGCCCTTTAGAAAGGGACTTGATTAAGTTGCCTAATTGTCTCCTGCCACCTAAGATCTCTGCCATCCATGTGGGGCTGGCAGCAGTGACACCAACCCCTGGGAAGCCTTGTGCCTTTCTGGACCAGCTGCTGCAGGCAGGGCAGAGTGCTGTAGGATATCTCAAGTGGCAGTAGATGCACACATTTAAGCAACTGAGTCAAGCCCTGTGCCCCTAAGAAGGCCTGTTTTTTATGCTTAAGTGTTAACAGTTAAGTCAAGTTCCCCATAAGGGGTAAGGGAAGAATGGAGGATTTAACTAGAACACTAAAGTTTATATCAGAAGAGGGTTTTTTTTTTCCATTCTAGTGTGATGCTACTGACTTCTCTGAAAGCAACTGGGCCCAGTCTATCTTCAGTACAGGACATAACTCTTGGCTGTGCTTCTCCTCTCACCTGCCTCATCTCAGAGTGCTGTAGCAGCAAGGCCATAGTGGTTTCAGCTGTTCAGAAACAAAGCAGCAACAGAGAGCAGAGCTCCACAGACTGAGATCCCACTGGAAGCCTTCTGGATCCCTGGGCTTGCTAACCCAGAATAAAACTTTAAAAAGTTTATAACATTCAAATGAAGAAAAAAAAGAAACCCTGTGCAGCTACTGAAATTTATATTTCTTAGACTTCTTTGGAGAAGAAAATAAATGGGGGAAAGCTATAATAATTTTTTTCTGGGCCCAGTTCTGTTTTTCACACTCTTTGCATCAATACAGCCTCCTTGGCCTCCAGTGATCTCCAACATCATGTTAGCAAGATGGGAACTAGGGCTTCTGATGGCCTGGAATATTTTCTTCATATTCACTACAGTTTTCATTATGGAAACTGATAAAATCTCACTGCTACCAGAAGCCCCTGACTGAATTCTACTTATTTCATCAACTTTGTTGGGCACCAAATCCCCATTAGTGTTCCTCTCCCCCACCCTGCCCCTGCTACAGGGACAGTCACAACAAGACCGTGCATATATATCTTAGGATACTCAGTTCTGTCTCAGTAGGGCTGCTTCACTTCAGCTCACTGGACCAAAGGGTTGGGGTTTCTCATCTACATGTACGTAGCAAGGTCTTCAACTTCATCTATGACATAGGTGAACAACACAATGGGCTTGCGGTGCCGTCACCTCGTACGATTGTGTCTGTGTGCAAACGCGCATACATTTCATACAGCAATCTGAAACTGTCAGGCAGAAAAGACACAGGAGCCTGGCTGAGACCCATACAACTGTTATATTGGCGTCAGTCTAAAGAAAGCAATGATACATTGCTTTGGAAATTATCAAGAAATGTAAAAAATGCATTTGCCCTTTTTTTGTTGTTGTCGTCGTCGTAGTCATCAGGGGCAGGGTTCTGAGTCAGAAAACAAAGCAGAAATAGATGCGAATCTGTACATGGTGCCTCTCTGGCTGTCCCTCCGTGCTGGGGTGTGGTAGGCAGGGTAATAAAACAGGTGAGACTCCTGCAGTAGCAGCAACATCTACACCATCATCATTCATGTGTCCAGCTGAGAGGCAGATGATGCAGAAAAGGTCTGTGGATAATGAAACTCCAGCTCTGGATCATGAGTTCCACTTTCTTCCCCATCATGTCAGCCACACAGAAATAAGGAAGAAAAAAAGAAATGCACCTGGTGTGGCTGGCCCAGTACTGCCTGGAATAATGAGCAGGAGTGATAGAGGGAGGAGGTTTGTTGTTTTATAAGAAATGTCCTTAGTCTGCAGTGTACTCTTCTTGCAAGTCAGAGATGCTCAGTGGCAAACAGCAGATCTGTTTCCCCATTCTCTCCTTCCACACCACTCCTCAGCCATCGGTTCCTTTGAAGCTTCCATCCACAACACAGTGATTGGACCCACCATCCACTCCCATACACAGGGAAAGAAGGACACTCCAGGAACTAAACCTGCCCCTGCCTTCCCACCGTCCCCCAGACTCTCCCTCACCTGAAGGAGGCAGTAGCTCTTTGCTCAGGCCTGTCACAATGTGCACATTGGAAGTACCTCAAATGAAAAAAAACAACCCAAAACAAAAGCCACCCTCCCCAGAAAAAGAAATTTGCACAGCTGGCACCAGCAATTACTAAATTTAACACCTGCCCCTCAAACTGCAAAACTCATCTGCGTCCTCTTCTAGCCAAGTGTTTTCCACTCTGTGGGACCTAAGGGGTCTTCCGGCAGAGAGTGGCGTTTCCCCTGGCTTTTGTAGGCTCTAACCCCTGAGGGAGTCACCACTTTCACCAGGAATACATGGGGCATAATCCTTTTTCCACCATTTTCCTTCCCATCAAGAAAAATCCTAAAAGATTACACAGGCTGTTGAGCATCCAAAATGCCCATTGCCACCACTAATTTAGACCAGTACTTTTGTTTCTCAGGAGCAGAAAACACCTCTGTCCCCCACTGAGAGGGTCACATGGACTTCCTAGAGGAAGGAAATGAGATAGGGAGCCCTTACACTAGTTTCATTTTCAGGAACAGCCAGGCACAATATTATTTCCCTTCAAGTAGCTTTGGAGCACAGCAGCATGAGCAACAGCAAACTCAAAGGGAGACGTGCTTGTGTGCCTGTCTTCATACATGCACAAGGGATGGAAAGGAAGAGACTGACTGATCTTAGCTGGTTACTTTCTCCAGAAAACTCTTGAATTAGGACTTTGATGCCGGATGATTGTATAAATGGATTCATATATCTCTAGTTTAAAAGGATGATTTTTTTTTTCAAGGTATCTTGAGCTGCTACTGGGCAGTTCAAAATGACACTGATAAAAGAGCACTGTCAAAAATAGCCTTTGCTATTTCTGCTTTATGCCCCAGAGAATCAAGAAGAAAACCAAGGACATTACAAAAATAGTGTAATCAACATATGCAATAAATGATAGTCTCAGACATCTGCAGAAGCTCAGGATTTGAATGACAGTTTAGCTCTGAGTCAGATCATACCTTCTAGCTCAGCACTGATCTGCAAGTTTGTGAACCATCTTGAGAAGGGAGAAAAAACAGCAGTTGTCTAGACAAAAATCAGTTGCATAAAATCTAACAATATCTGCCTGGTTTTTCAACCTCTCTCATGGTTTAGGGCCAACCAAGTATCAGTGTGAGGAAAGTCAAGAGAGGTTCACACTCACTAGTAGGGAAATATGGCTGGGACATGCTGTGCTGTCAGATGTTTTGTGACTTAGAATCTGACCCATCCACTAATTAGTGGGAAGAGGGATGAGACCGTGCATAGGAACACAAAAAAGCCACATGACATCAGCATCTTGACAAGACTGCAGCAATTCTTCTAAGTAATGATCCAGAGCTCGCTTCTTCACTTACCCTCTGCTTTCAGTCCAGACCAGAGTTAGATAATTTTACTTTTCTAATGATTCTGCCTCTTGTATTTACTTATCGCAGGATCCTGCTATAATCAATCAGGGTTAGCTATTTAATAACATAATTTTGAAAGCAGATTTTTTTTCCCCCACTTCTTGAATTGCTGGTGCCAGCTGAATACATAGGATGAATCTGCCAAATGGGCTTGGGGGTCTTGGCCACCCTCAAATGGGATGAGACCTTTAGAGAAACTGAGCAAAAAGGGAAGAGAACAACTGAATAAAATGTCCCAGTCTTGGGAAGAAAGATTCTCTACCAATAAAGTCATCGTGCATGTTTAAAGGGAGTGAGAAGAAGGAAAATGAACACAAGATATGCAAAATCAGTAACGTTCAACCTGTTAGTGGATTGCAGAGTAGTTACTTACACCAGGTACACTTTGTTCATTGTACAAATTAAAAAAGGAAAAAAAATAGTACCCCTTTCCCTAACCACACGTAGAAAAGCACTTAAAAGTTCAAAGGTAAAGCTTGGCACATTCCAAATACGAAATGATTCACTTGACATGCAGCAAAATATACAAGAAGTGATTCTTTTTCTTCTTTTTTTTTTAAACAAACTTAATTCAATTCATTATCTTTGCTTGGCACAATTGCAATTCATTTTAAAAAAATATTTGAAAAGTACTGAAACTGACCTGAATTCAAGTATAACGGTTTCTTCAACAGAAACATTATCAATGCAATAAAACATCACACGGAATATATCGAAGCATAACGCCTTCTGGTTTTTGTTTGTTTGCTTGTTTGTTCCCCCCCCCCCTGCAATTTTTTGTCTATACAGTTTTAATGCCAACACAACTTACAATTGTATTTTTAAATTAATATTATTGCATTGTTTTTGCATATCTTGTGGAACAGAAGATGCAAAGAGTTACTGATTCCCCTTTCAAAAGCAGAGACAGTGTTTTTTTTTTGCATTCAAATGGCCCCAGATACAGATCTCCTGCAGCTCAAACCAGGATGTGGAGAACTGCATGCACTTACACGCACACTCGCTCAGTATTGCTCCCACACTCACAGATACATGTAGCACTAAAAAGAACCCAAATCAATCACTCAAATGTGCAAGACTATATCAAGTGCATTGCCTACTATCTTTAAATTATAAAACAACAACAAAAAAAGGAGGTTTCAATTACTAGCAAATAAAATTACAAATTCTTGGTGTACATAATGGTTGGTAAAACTTGTCTATCGTTATACTTCTACCAAATTTCAATTGAGAAAAAAACCCAGTTTAAATAATACAGCATGATCAAACCAATTTAACATTTGCAAAGGTGAAAATAAACCAAAACAAAAAGGTAGGTGATTACAAAACGTTGTAAACACTCCCTTCTCCCTCCAAAAAAATAATAATAAAATAGTCAAAATAAAAACTGCAACATGCTTTCAAGAAAATATCAAACCGCAAAACAAGGAGAGATCTACACAAGCCCACCACCACCTCAGCAAGTGCAGGGCAGGTCGACTCGGCCCTGACTCGGCACAGCTGGCTGTCTGAGCTCTGATTGGTCAGCAGGAGGCTGCCTGAGCTCGGATTGGCTGGCAAGTGACTGCTCAAGCTCTGATTGGTTGGCAGGAGTGGCTGCCTGAGCTTGGATTGGTTGGCAGAGACTGCTGCCTGGGAGTCTCAGCAGGGTTGGGCAGTGCTGCCACCTGCCCCTTGGGCACCCTTGGGCTTCTTCTGCTTCCTCCTCCCCTTCATGGTATGGGAATCCACAGCAGAAGTCCTCCTCTCCTTCCGAATCAAAGGGCCTTGGCTTTATGGAGACAGTGAGGCTCATACAGAATGTGTGCAAAATGATTTTTACAAGCAAAGTTGAAAGACACCCGTTTGACGCAGGGTCCTTTTGGCTAGGGCCATCCACAGGAAGCTGAGGATCCCCTTCACGCTCGGGAGGCAGTTGTCGTTCCTTGTGCAGGTACTGAAAAAAAAAGGGAGCTGGCTCTCCTCGTCTTCCTTCTTCTCCTCACTCTTCCTTCATGGACACGTGCTGGGGTTATATCCGCTCCTGAAAAGCTTTCTTACACCACCCAACTCTGCGACTCGTCCCAACAGAAATGAATGAAGAACGCTGTTCCGGTTACTCCAGGTCACGAGAACAGTGAGGCACTTCTGAAACAAACCCATTAGGAACATTGAAACAAATAAAAAACCAGCATCGCTTCCAGCCCTGGCAACTACAGGCTGCTGATATAAATCCTGCTGTCCTTGAGCTCCTCCTGACTTTTTCTACAATCCGGGTTCTGCACCTCTTCCTCTTCCTCTCCTGCACTGTCCTGCCCTGGGTCCCTGCAGTTAGCAAAAGGCAAGAGGTTGCCATTGGGGCTCTGCTTGCTGTTACCATTGAGAATGTTGTCTGCTGCATTTTCCATCTCTTCTATCGTCATGTCACAGGCATCTGCAAGCTCCTGGGTTGTGACCTCAATGAACTTTGGATCTTGAGCAAACTGCATCAGTCCTTCCGAAATCAAGACCTTCAAAAGCACATGGAGAACCAGAGACAAAGACATATATTAGTACTCTGCATCATCAACCCCATCACAACACTAACACAACCCCCTTTACTGCTGTATTCCCCCTAGCAGTCCTCCTCCCACTCCCATTGCTAACCCCTGCTTGGAGAGGGGCTCTTCTACTCTTGGCGCTGTGGACAGCAATATATCTGTCGCCTTGCTCTCCTGAGGGCCGCACTTCTAGTTGGCCTTGACACTGATGTGTCCTTTGTGACTCTACAGTCTTACCGCTTCGACCAGGCTGCTGGCACTGCCGTGAAACTGCCTGCTGCTCCCTCCAGTCTGGCTGGGGACGGTGAGGGAGACTGGCCTGGCTCTCCTTGGGCTGCTGCAGCCGTTGTTGTCAGGGTACCGAGAGCCGCAGTGTACTGACGGGAAGCTGCTGTTGAGCTTCTCACTGGACTCTGCCCCGTCAAGGCGCAGAGTCGGGATGGTCTGTTGCGGCCAGCCACGGCTGCAGGGTGTAGCGGGGGGTGTAGCACACAGCCGAGAGAACATGGTTGGGGAATGGCTTCGCTGGAGTAGGGGACTCAGGCCAGCCACCGCTAATGCCTGTGGACAAGAGGAGGAACAAGATGAGTGAGAGCTTGCTCTTAGCAGCAGGGCTGGAACAAGGAGATTCTAGAGAAATTACCCAGTCTCAAGGCTTGTGAAAGCAGCTGCTGGCTCTTGGAATGGTTTGGAAGTTTACTGCGAACTCATTTTGCAAGCTTTTCTTTAAATGGTGTATCCTGCACTAGTGCCAAGCATCGGACTGAGGACTTTCACAACTGCAGTGCTTCAGCCTTGGAGCCACTGCACTGACAGGAGGGATGCAGCCCCGCTCGCCAACAGCCTTGCTAGAAACACCACCTCTCCTCCAGTGGGTGAGACAGCAATTCATTGTCCCACCACTGCCACCAACTCTACTGGTAGCTGTCACTGCCAATTGCTGTGTTTGCTGTAAGTGTCTGCTGTGGAACCTGAACGGATACCAGATGTGAATTTTAGATTTGTCTGTAGTTGACAATAATTATTAATCCACCTTAATTTTAAGGCATCTGCTGTTGGTGAGAGGATCAATATCTGGTGATTATACTTCAAGCCCTCCAGTCCTTCCTGTAATTATACATACAATCTCTGAGTCATCCAGCCTCCTTTTATAACAAATTTCTCAGGAAGCCCCTTGTTGCACAGGGCTGATCTGATGCCTTATTCATGCTGACTGATGCCTTGTTCCATAAGCAATGCTGTCAGAGTCATAAGCTCATCTCACAGTGCTCACTGCTGCCTAGTATGAGCAAGGAAATAAATGCATAGAAAATACAAAGCATGTGGACTGTGTTGTAGAGAATCCTCTTGTTCAGGCTAGGGTTAGTCTCACCCAGCTTCAGCTATCTGAAAGCATATGTTTAGTCTAAGACAACTGTGTAGAGAGACACCAGCAAGCCCCCTGCCTCTTTTTGATACCTGCCTGAAAATGTAATCTGAAAGAGACAAGACTTTTACTTGCCCTTTGGAGATGCTCTTTCCCTCTGTCGACCACAGTGTGACTGAACTGACCACTTTAAATTAGAGAGCTAACTTTAACATACCTAAAGCTGAGCAAAGCTCAGTCCATCTGCCACTGAAATTCTTGGGAACTGACCATGCTGTGCTAATTGATAAGTGACAGATGAACAGAAGAATTTATTAGTCACATACAAGGTTCACCAAGATCTTCTCAGGAATTAGATGTCAGACTTGTATCAAATTTCAATGAGGAAGAAAGCCCTTAAAAATTGATCTGTATAAGTCATGCCCTGCAGGCTATGATGGCTTCAGCACGTCCTTTATACTGCCAGGACTTCAAGGAGAGCCCTAGATCTGTCAGGATGGACAACCGAACCAGTTTTTCAGCTTGTTGTCAGAAACATATAAAAGGTGTTTTATCCAAAATGTGAGGTTCGGAGGAAGATGAAAGAAGCTCTTAGGGGTTGCTTTGAGCTTCAGCTGCATATATTTACATATCATGATGTATGAGTGTGTCATGAGAAAATCCCTTCAAGCATTCACAAGCAACCAAATCCATTGCACTTAGCAGAGGCAAGCTTTCCACTTAATGTTCTTGTTTTAAGCACTGTTGTTGGCTAACTTTTTTGTAAACATATGAACACTGCTGAGTGTTGTCAGTTGGAGGCCAGATGTTTATTTCAGAGCAACCCTTCAGTCTGTCTGAGTGACGCTGTGGTATGTAGAGCACCACCCCTCTAGTTTTGGAGCTGCATGGTGGGATAAGTAAGGGTGAAGTAGCTCCATCCTTTTTGTACAAGTTGAAGGGAGGTGATTCTGCCAGATGGGTAGACTGAGAAGGTGAGAGGCATGTGTCCCCTCTGCCTGGCCTGCCGTGGGAGGGGAGAAAGTTTCAGGAGGGCTGTTGCTGCTGTGGGGAATGTGGGAAGCTGTTTCCTGCTGACTCCTCCCTGGACTAATGCATTTGCTGATTGTCCCTGCTACAGCTGTAACTCTCTGCAGACCACTACTTTCTGGAGCTCAATCCTTAAAGGATAACTGGCTGGGAGCGGAGGTAAGAAAAGCCAGGGAGCCTCAAGCATGCTCATCTCTCACCCCTCTGCTTTGACTTTTCACTCCTGCCTCTGCCATGTGTAATTTTCTGCTTAAGGAGGTGGGAAGGCCGTTCTGCCCTGCCTCAAGGGACTGCATAGAGCAGGATGCTCCGCTTGCAAGGCTGGCATGACCATCTGCACCTGTTCCTTTTATGGTGGCAAAACATGGCATCATCAAACTAAAAGACACAAATCCACTTTGGACTCTGGCAGCTGGATAATCATCTAGGTACGTGCCTAAGCATACATTTGCTAGGCTGCTGAATACAGTTACAGAGGGCTTAAGAAGCTGATTAATGGCATGTAATCAGTTTATGTTTTAAAATGATTAATTACAGTTAGTGGTTACCTTTAATTAAAATGGAAGTAGACCCTGCACATTTTATTCATATGCACACTACCATCAAAGCCAGTGTAATTGCACTGCAGCATGCAATTTGGGTAGTTATTTCAATCTTTTAGCTAGTTTTTAATTTTACTCTTTCACAGATGTCAGAAAATGATGACTCTACTGACTCCAAAGGACATGCTCCTGCAGCATTCTTCTGGGAATGATAAAAATCCTGAAAGCAGGAATGGGCATGATGACAAAGACAATTTCTAAAAATTGGACCTTTGATATGGGTGAGAAACTATCTCAGATGTTTTTTTCAAAGCTGGTTGGGATAGAGTGGGGAGCACTGCAGATGGTTGTGTCTCAGTTACATGGTTGGGCCCTTTGTGGTTATTAATGCTTACCTGATGATGTACCAGATGCAAAGGCAGAACTGTCTTTTGCGAGACGTCTACACCCTGTTTTTTCTGTCTTTTCAGACACTCTAAGTGAAAAGATGCTCTTCGACCTGAAACAGCAATCACACACAACTGTGTTCATCACTCATAATACACTACAGGTAATCTGTTTTCAATTTCTTTTAGTGCAGTCCCATTGGACACATAACAAAGGCACCTACATTCAAGGCTGCCTCCACTTTCCCTCATCACCTTGCCCTTTCTAAAGCATTTGAATTTACAAAAAGGAGTCCAGCATCGTGGACCAACTACCTTCCAGGCAAGCTGCAAGATAAAGTTCTGGACAAT
The DNA here is from genome assembly GCA_013401335.1 of Brachypteracias leptosomus. Taxonomy (NCBI): domain Eukaryota; kingdom Metazoa; phylum Chordata; class Aves; order Coraciiformes; family Brachypteraciidae; genus Brachypteracias; species Brachypteracias leptosomus. The sequence goes on from VYZX01000377.1 coordinate 225,671, forward strand.
AATTTTAATTTTTCCTCTTTTAAAACACTGTCCTGGTGGATACCATGCAACTGATTTCCCTCCTAAGCAATAGAAGTGTTCCCAGACCTCTGTGGTTCAGGTAAAGCCCTCAGCAGGATGATGATGGCAGCTGAGGATGTGGTGCTGTGCCTGGCTTTTCACAACATGCGGGAGGGGACATCAGGCTGCTCAGGTGATGTCGGCCTCCTGCTTGCATGTGATCCATGTCCCTTAGCTGCCAGACATACCATAGTTTATGAGGTTGTGTCTACAGCAAGGTCAAGTGGAAGTGAATTAATCAATGGTTGAATTCACAGGTAAATGGAAAGCTGCTTATATAGATATGAAGCATTTTCAAAATTTGGAAAGAAGGGAAGAGAAAAACCTTTTTTTCTCTTGAAAAAAAAATAAGATCTGGGAGAAAACTATTCAAACAGTCACATAGTTATTTGCTATTAAATTAAACTTTACTTCTGTAAATATGAGAAAGGTACTCCCTATCAGGAATTTTAAAGTACTGCAAAGTATGTTTATGAACAAGTGCACCGGCTTTGCTTCTAAAGAATGGCAAATAAATCCAGTATTAAAGATAGAGCCACATGGCACATTAAAATATTTTGTAGACTTCTTTATCCTCTTTTTTTTTTCTAAAGAAGGAAAGAAAATTAGAATTCTGAAAATAGTAGGCATCTATAGTATTGATTTGTTGAGAAAAAAGCCATCTCAGGGGTTGGAGGAAATGTGTTACAACCCAGAGAATGAATGTTACAATGCAAATAAAAAGTATTTCCTCTTTCTAGAGAAAAAAAAAAAGTGACATGAATATGACATCACTACATAAATGTTCACAAGAATGAGGTTAATGAAGCATTATATCAAGGACTCACTGCAAATTTGGCCTTACAGGTAGATACAGGAATTGCCATTGCCTAATATTTTAAGTTTTGAAATAAAGTAAATTTTAAAAAAATACTTAATTTTACAAGCATCCTGAAGAATTTGAGTGCAGATTCAGTAGCCTCACTTTAAACACTACACTACCTAGTCTGTCATTTTTATTTTGCAAGAATGTATTTTACATACAGGATTCTTTTTAGTTTCTCCCCCAAATGTCCTTTTTCTCCACACCAGTACTCAGGAAAAAGGCTGAAAAATACTCTACATATAAGAGCTTATTTTATTCCAGAGTCTCACCTTTGTCCCAATACTTTTATAAAATCTTGTGATTCATGGATTTCGCCTGAGCATAGTCTGCATGCTCAAGCACTTGAAAATCTCCAGGTACAATTAGAGCAGAAAGCAAATTTGTATTGCATTAACTTAACCTGAAATTCACTGTTTTCCTTGTAGCAGACAAAAGAGACAACCTCTCCTTTCTCCCTGCTGAGTACACAGAGAACAGAACACCAAATATTCAAGGCTAGCCCATTTGGTGACTCCTTGGTGATTGCTGGGAGAGTCTACAGCGCTCTAATAAACTCCCCTAATTCAAAGGTGGACTTAATCAAACAGATCGCATGGACTATCCAAACAGCCACAGATTCATCTACTGACTGAGCATAAACTCAGCAGAGTCACGTGCATGATCAGGATCATACGCATACCGTGGGATTCCTGGTCTCAGGAGCTGAATGAAGCAAACAGCAGCACCTGTGCCACACATGCTGGATTCCTCCAGCGAGATGTGACCTTCCAGTATCTGAAGAGGATCTACATAAAGGCGGGGGAAGGTCTATTCAAAAGGGTTTGTAATGATAAGACAAGGAGTAATGGTTTTAAGCTAGAAAAGGGTAGATTTAGACTGGATATTAGAAAAAAGTTCTTTAATATGAGGGTGATAGATCAGTGGGATGGGCTGCCCAGAGAGGTGGTGAAGGCCCCATCCCTGGAGTCATTTAAGGTCAGGCTTGATGGGGCTCTGAGCAGCCTGACCTGGGTAGAGGTGTCCCTGCTTGTGTAGGGAGGTTGGACAAGATGACCTCTAGAGGTCCCTTCCAGCCTAAAACATTCTATGATTCTATGAACTCAGTTGAGGGAAAGGTGAGCACAGTCCTCATATCATGCTGGGAGTTTACCTAGTGCTGAGGAGCACAGAAACCCTTTCTTTGGAGAGTGCCGGGTGTCCTCTCCTTTGTTGTTTTCTGGTGGAGTAAGTTGTCTATTTTCATCATCTTGGTATGCGAGCCTGGAAAGGAGAACAGAGGGATTCTAGAAAAGCTGTTGATAGTGGACCAAATAACCCCTCTGCCAGCAGGGAAGCCAGAAAGGTCATGCTATCAGATTGATGCAATAGCAAGCTAGCTTCAAGCTACAACTAGTCCAGGAGCAGTAACAAGAGACCATGAGACAGAGAATGCTCTAAAGATAATATCTGGGAACATCAGATGGTAGAAGTGAATGTGGAGGGAGGCCCTGCAGATTCAGATTTCTCATTCAAAGGAGAAGGAAAATATCCTTTTCAATGTTAATTCTCAGGGCTGGACTGCATTTTTCAAAAAACTGTTTTCTGATATTTGAGTTGTCTGACTAGAGTCTTCTGATGTTACCCCATTAAATTGAATATTTTGTAGAAAAACGTCACCTCTTCCCACCTCTCCCCCTTAATTAAAGAACCACCCAAACACTTTGACTAAAGCTGCAAAGCTCACATTTCGGTAGAGAGCAGACTTGGTTCACTACAGTACTCAATGTCTTCATTCAAATTTTCATCATAAGTCTCATCCTGAGACACTTCCTCTTGGCAAACAATTGCCAGCTGGCTGTCTCTGGAACTGGAGCTAATGAGCAAAAAATACAAGTCAAGATATGGAGATGGTAAAGACAACCTGTTATAAAGACAAGAATGACAGGCTCCATCTGTCTTGGTTTATTATAATGTGGAAGAGCTATCATAGAAAAATCAGTGACTGAACAGAGCTGCAGGGACCACAAATACAAAACAACAACCTTTGTGTCCTCTTTCAGTTTCTTAAATCAGTGCTGAACAATACTATAAACATATTATTGTCATTTGTGGCTACATGTACGCTATAAATGTGCACATCACACTGACCGCATTTCCAAAGATGTACTTCACTGAACTCGAAGTAAAATCTGAGATGGACTCTTGGAAAGTCAGCTTTTTCCTTTGTTGCAAAAGCCTTAGTTACAAATTTCAGAGAAGCCTCCTAGACACTAACAGTAACCCTCTCAGCTCTGTGGTGTATGGCCTCTGCCTCCCAAATCCCCTACTCTGTAACACCACTTCCCTCTGCCTCTACTCATGCACACATTCCTTGCTGTCTTTTCCATCTTTGGTCCCTTTTTTTCTTGTCAGAGTGCTTCTGCTGAGTTCAGTAGGATCTGCTCAAACCCTTTGGTGTGACAGCCCTCAATTCCCTTTTTGCCTCCTCTTTCTCCCTCTGTTTCACATCTTAGCCCTTGTATTTCACTTCATTCTTAGTTTGTGTTTTCTGAGAAGTAAAGTAAAATCTGAAGGTAGTTTGAATGTTCAAGATACTGACAAGGAGGTATTTGAGCCAACGTCAGTTTGTTACTGGCATTTGCAGAAGAGAGCAGTGTGGCAGGTTTTTTAAATTTTTCAGGGACTGAATAGGAAACATTATTTTATAATTTGGTTTAAGCAAAAAACATTGGGAGAAAAGTGGATATGCATGGTATAAAACAGCCTGTAGGGCACTGCTAGAGTGACCTTCCTCCTGAAATGGGAGGCAAGTAAAACTGCTAAGGTGCAAAGGGGAGAAAATCAGTACAACTGACTCAGGCAGCTCCCCCTATTCAAATCTGTGTTTATCAAAAAACATAAGAATTTTTGTATGAACATGTCAGGGTTTACTTCACTGTGCTGTGATCAGAGAAAGCCTAGGTGTGTGGGCCCAGCTAGAAGCTCTAAAAAAACCACTACACCAGAAACCAGCTAGAAACAGTCCATGCATCACTACCTGCCTGTGGGCAGAAAAGCCCTGAGTTGGGAGTATTTTCTGGAGATGTCATGGTGATCATTTCCTCTTTTTCAGCCCTACTGACACTAAAAAGAAGAACTTATAGTCAGCATTAATAGGGATTTGGACTTTCAATGGGACAAACAATGGGTCTTACACCCAGAGAGCACGAGGGAGAACACGTACCGTCCCAGTGTTTCGTAGTAATGTGTCCTAATTCGAGGAAGGTGCCCAAGGAAGCAGGGAGAGAAGAGAACACCATGTTAGCAGTGTCACATCAGCACAAGTCAGCAAGGGGTTGGGTAGATGGGAACACATGTTGTGCAGCTCCTGTGGCCTCCCTCAATTAGATACAAAATAGGAAAAATGCTGGACTCTCTACTTGGGCTATTCAGCACCCACTGAATTTCCTCTTACTGTCCTATTCTGTCCTTTGCTAGGGTAGCATTTATCCACCATTTCACATTGCCCACTCTCTGCAGTGAAAGAAAAGAATTCCAGCTCCTTCCTGCTGTTACTGAAAGGGCTAAAAGAAAATCCCCCACTGATAAAAATGATACTCCTTTCATATCAGTCATCTGTGTGTAGACAGCCTGAAAGCTGTCCAGAGAAGGGGATTTTCTTTGCTGTGCACAGTATTGCATTTCTGAGAACCTAGCCTCCCTCCTCCCAGGATACCTTTGGTGACCTCTATAGGTATGTGACCCATTGAATGAAAAAACACTAACTTCCCCAAAGCTCCCTATTGGGTGCTTAAGAGATGAAATGCAGCCTCTTTCAGTTACCAGTTGATAAAACATCTCCCTGTGGTGAAGGATATGTGTGGTGAAAGTTCCTTTTGATTCTTACAAAGGGCTCTTCGTGATAAAGCCCAAAGAAATCAAGTGTGTGGGTCAGTAAGAGTGCTGCTGCTTTGCAGTGCTCAACAGATGCATATCTGTTATATTGTGAGCTTTGGCATAAGTGGAGAACCAAAAGGCTCAACCAGGGTGCAGCCTGGGCAATGTCTGGTGGGTGACTTCAGTTAGGCAGCAGTGCTCTGGTGTTTGCATGCATGTTCCTATACAGGGTCCCTTGACCTACGCTCTGCTGTGAAGCTTACCTTTTGGAAGGTAGTTTCCAAGGAGCCTCCTGCACACGTATGGTGGGCGACAATGGAGTCCCGTGGCCTTCCACTGTGCTGACAGTGCTGGGGTAGCTGGGTGGGCTGGGGAAGCGGCACAGGGCAGTGTTGTTGGCATTGTTGATGTTGGCATTGGAGCCTGAAGATGAGTAGCTACTGGGAGTGAAGGTGGAGTCCACCAGCTTCTCATGAGATGGAGACTCGGTATCTCCTTGGTTGTTGCCAGATTTATTGATGTGCAAAGGTCGCTGGGTGGTGAATGTCTGGGGGAATGCACTCCTGCCATCACTTTGGTAGTAGCTGACATGATTTCCAAACAAACCTCCAGCTCTCTGTCAGAGAAATAGGAATGAATTTCCCTTTGTGAGTGAGAAAATGTGCAAGGCCCCTGGTGTTTTCTGCTTAGCCTGTTCTTGAGGAAAAGAATATGTAAGGATCAAAGTGTGCATTTTGGTATTGGTGCTCTCTCTTCTAGAGGATAGTGCATGGACTTCTCTGTCAGAGAGACTAGGTACACACAGGCCGTGACAGCTTTAGCTTTGTAAGCTATTTCAGAGGACTGGCCAGGTGCATAGGTGAGGCAAAAGTGCCTCTACACCTCCCATCCGTCTTGGGAGTGCAGGACTGGGTAGGGATGCAAAAGCCAGATAACTGCTGTCTGGTTTTCACAGTTGCAAAGCAATATTTAGACATGAGAGGGAATTTGAGAAGAGCACCAGAAACTATTAATCACCTGGTGGAACAAATGAAGAAAGATTTAATGAGCCAGTTATGTACTATTTAGATGATAGGGACTGACAGCATATTTCTGTAAGGAAAGGAGGAAAATGCCAAAGGAGAGGAAATATTACCAGAGGAGACAATTACAAGAAATAGGAATGAAATAAGAAAGAGAAGATTTAGGTAGCTTGCTCAGAAAATTTCCTCCTTCCATAGGAGCTCTATCGGGTTCTTGTGTACTTTCTGGAAGGATGCTACTTATGTCTCTGAAAGGACGAGTGAACAAAACACTGAAGTGTGCCTGGCTGCTGCTCTGCATACTGTAAGATGGCTGAACTGATCTGTTCTTCAGACTCTTAAGCCGTTCTCATTCTGTTTTTATTTAGGTTTTATGAGGGAAAATTCCATTAAGAAGAAAATGGGATAAAAATTGTGCAAAGATCTCAGGACCTGGCACCCTGAGTCCACCTCAAAAAGGAGTTTTTCTAGTAGGGTCCAGAAAGCAACAGCACAGCTAAAATACAGAGTCCATAAAAAATGATGTAGCACTCTGAGCTCAGCTACTGATCTAGCCTCAGCTTGTAAACTTGTTCAGCACCTACCCGGAAGATATCATCTTCAGAGGCAGCAGAAACAGCTTCTTTCATGGCCTTATCTAGCTCTTCTTCAGCTGTCAGGTCTCCAGAAATTGCTCGTCGGATCTCTGGCCCAATGTCGTGAAGTGTGCGCAAACCAGCCTGCAAAACAGCAAACTATAGAGCTTCATATCTCCGAGTGGGTATATGAGAAACAAAAGCTCTGCTATTTCTTCCTAAGCACTGTGAAAGGCTTTTACTTAATATAGCATCCCCAGCTCCTAGAAAAATACCAACAAATTCTGTTCTTTCATCTCCAGCGTAAAGAGGGAGAAACTCTTAGCAATCCAACCCAGGAATGTTTGTTGCTAGTCCCCTGGCTTCATCACAAGAGGACATAGAAATAAATTCACAGGCTTGATGAAGCAAGTCTGCATGCTTTCAACTTTGAGTTCTCAGATCCACAACCAGAAGCCCTAAAGCAGCCAGAGTTCCAGCTAACCCATGTACTCAGTGCCTCTGAAAATATCTTTTAAATCAGCAGTTTAAATACAGACTTAATAGCTAAACTTCTGGCATCTAGACCTGGATAGTCCTCAAACCCTTTGCTGACTGGAATCCATTCCAGGGAGTCTATACAGGAAGGTAAGCTGTGGGTATGTCAACACCTCAGTTTGGATCTGTGCCTGTGTCACAGCACTTTTTATCTTGCTGGACCTCCAGAGCCACCCTTCTTCCTCACTGTATTCTAAAGGGGCATAAATTGTGCTGCTTGTACAGTCAGCGGAGCTTTCTCAGTCTTTCACACAGTCCACCCAGTGAACAGGTAGCACAGTGGTGAACGGATCACAAGTCTTAGAGCCTGATGCCCCATCCATCAGATCTTGGCATCTGGGTATGCTTTTTCTTTCTAACGGATTCCTCTTGGCAACATGCTTTCCCTGACCCTGTTACAGTGACTCCCCTCAGAAAGGGTAGAATTAATGTGGTAGTAAGCAAATGTCTGCTGGGTGCTTTATACCAGCTCTCTAAAAGGAATTCAAATTTCAAATATTACCATACTGATAAACTGGGGATATACCTCACTAGTGCCTTCCACCTCCAGAGCTAACAGATATGGCCCATGGTACATACATATTTATCCAAAAGGATTGATGTGGTAATTCAAAGGATCTACAAGCTCTTTTCCAGTGGGGATAGCCCATTGCAGCCCCCAGAATGGTTGGGAGGGAAGTGGGGTCAAATGCCTCTACTGTACCACCCCTGTCCATCCTGTGCCCGCTTGTCACCTGCAAGGAGAGTGCGTTGCGCTGGGAGGGCTTGCCCACCAGTCCCTGTTCTTTACGTTTCTTGAACTTCCGGAAATACTCCTGAATCAAGAAAGTGGCGTAGAACTTCCCAACGGTCACCTCATCATCTGCAGAGGGTTTTTTAAAAAAATAAAATTAAATAAGCAACTGATTTTACACAGTGTGTTTGCTAATAAGAGACTTGCAATTTGCAGCAGAAACACCACATCTCTGCTCTTTAGGCCATCAGGATGCAGGGCTGAAGGAAGGGCTTCCACAGCCAGAGCTTGCTGTATGTAAGTAAGGAGGAGAGGTACACGTGGCATTTGGATAGACTGGCTCTTCTGGGAGAGAACCCCTATAGTTATGTGCCTCTGGATGTCCGTTTTTTATGGTGAAGTGCCTCTAAACCTTTTCAGTCTCTGGTATTGGTTTACCACAGGCTATAGCAGCAGCTTCCCAGTCTGGGTCAAATCATGCTTCTTGGTCTTGTGGTAGCCTGGAATAATACATACTCAAAGTCTGGGCTCACCAACAGCATCAGACTGACCATCCATCCCAGACCTGATCTGGCCCTTTTCTGCATTGAAATTCTGTCCGGTTGTGCCTAGAATGGGTGTGAACGAACCAAAATGATCACCTCTACCCCAAAATGTGGTCATTGCTGTATTCTCACTCAGTATCAACTGTTGGTCAGCCAAAATGTGCACTAAGATTTTATCCAGGTATCTCTCCTCCCTTCTCCAAACTCACTGGAAATTTTATAAGACATGGTCCACTAATTTCAGAGCAGGTCGAGCAAGGTTCAGGATCTGGCTGCAATGGTTAACTAACTGCCAAGTACTGTTTTGTGCTATAGCCCCTGGAACCACCTGGAAGGTCAGTGATCAGGATGCCCATGCACCTGAGATTGCAAGAAGCCTGGAGTTGCCCAGAAGCGTGGTAATTATAGCCTACCAGGGATGTTGCATAGAAGCCCACAACAATCTGTTACACCAGTTCAGGCTGGCTGAGGAATGTCTCCAGGTACATGAGTCTTTGACAGATATCACATTAGAAAGCAGTTACATGAGTAAAAAAGAGTTATATGCCATAGTAAAGGTAGTTTTGCTAAATATGAAGGAGTTATGAGATGGGGTTGCAAACTTAAGTGTAAGGCCATGTCTCTTATGCAGTCAGATAAAGTCCACGTCATCCTTCCTGAAGCTACTTAGCTCTGCCTGCTTCCTTTGCCCCTAGCAGGCAATGGTAATGTCCAGGTGAGCAAATGTTTATGATCAAGCTGGGGCAACATCTAGGAATAAAGGCTTCTAACATCTATCTATGCACCTTTTTTTCCTTTCCTGATTTCTCAGTAAAGAACATGATCTTTATGTTAGTACAGGCAGAAACAGATCTCAGCTTGATGAAGTACAGGTAATAGCTTGTAGAAGAAAGCATGTCCCCCATATTCCACCTGATGATCATGAGGTGCAGTAGGATTTGTCAGGTGGGAAAAAGAGAGATTCAGAGACTGGGACAAGATCCTGCACTCACCACCTGCAGGGGGAACCACCTGGTCCAGCAGCTTCATACTGGTGCGCTTCCAGATTTTCTTAATTATTGCTCTCAGCTCTTCGTTGGCTTGCTCCAGGTTACCTGCAGGGTGAAAATCATCAGAAACAGGAATTAAGCAGATCCTGCAGAGGAGCAATTTCACTTACATCTGGCATGGCAATCTTAGAAGGAAAATATCAGAGCTTTCTCAGTAGTGGAAAGTTTTGGGCAAAGAGATGCTCTGGCCATTGCTAAAGCCCCCTCACAGCAAGAGGTCTTCTTCCTAAATATGCATAGTCATCTCAGGGTGGTAAGGTGACTGTGTTACTGACTGATAGCCTGCAACAGCCAGAAACAACAGAACCATGGTGCTACTTCATCCCAAAAAGCAATAATCTCATCTAACACTTCAAATTTTAATTGACACCCAGTGAAGACTGAATATGAAGAGAATAGAGGTCAGTTAATGGGACATTACACCTTGGAAAGCATCAATAATTGGTGGTAAAGATGCACCTAGAAATCTGAAGACCTGGGCCTGCTTGCAGCATTTTCCAAGAATTGCCTGTTGCAATCCCTGTCTCCCAGCATCTACTGAGAGTCTGCCTTGGAGAGCTTGCACAGTGCTCTGACAAGGCACTACACATATGTGCAAGGCTTTTGCTATTCAACTCAGTGGATTGTCCCAGGATATCTGTATTTATTCTCTGAAGAACAGCATAGGCTATAACAAGCCTTTTATGTAGCTGTCTGAACTTAGACTTTACATGTTCCTCCAGGGGGCTCTGAGCTAAATGAGACATTAATCAAACCATATTACCTGTTTGAGAGTGAGTGAAACAGATTTGGTTTATATCCTTTCCTTCTAGATACCCATTTCCTCCCGAACAACTCACCTTCAATATTATTTCTCCATTAATGTACATTCAGATCCCTTATAATTGAAGGTCTCTTCTCTCTCTGGGTGTATGAAACCACTATCTTGCCCTCCTAAAGGTGCTCTTCTTGTAGCTTTTCTTACTGCTCCCCAGCATTAAGGCTCCTCAGTGTGCTACTGTGCATGGCAGTAGCTCTCTTAATAGGATGCAGTGAAGGTAAGGACACTACGTAACTTATTGAGGATGAAATAGGTGGACAGCACCAAAGGCAGAAATCTGACTCAGAAGGACTAATTCCAAACTCGTGCCCTAGCTATTTACAAGATCCTGCTAAGGAAACAAAGCAAGCAGTTTGAAGCTTTAGATGGTTTCCCAGAAGCTCACTGGCAATGACTCCAAGAGTTTGAAGCTAAGATGGACAAGAAAATTGAGTCCCTTTTGGGCCTCTGTTTCATAAGACACAAGATGTCCTAAGAGGGTTGTGGTTGGCTTTTTACTAGGGAGATACTCTTTGGCCAAAGTCAAATTCTGTTTAGCACGACATTCAAGGTCTTAATATATTTTTTTAATTTTACTACTTCTTTTTTGGCTCAGCTGTCAGTATAATCCTGGCATGGTAAGCTAGAGTTCTGCCAGTCTCTGCTTTCTCATGCCTGAAATGTAATGCAGCTGCTCCTGAGGCAGAAGTGTTTAGCTGTGAATCACAGACCTACACGCTCTTTTAAGGCTTCTCATGAATATATGAAGCCAGGTTTTGACTCAGGATCAATATCTTTCATTACAGCAGGTGACGGAGTGCAACAAAGGCGACAAGCTGAGCCAAAAATCTTTTCTGCTTTCCCCAACTATATCCACTGGTCTTTGCAAAGCTATTAACAGTCTCTTTGCTTCTCATCTGTCTTTAGGCCTACAACACCTCACTACAATGTGTTGTTAACTCACGCTAATGGATGCATAGGAGGAGTTTTAGTCAGGTGAGACCCTCAAGTCCAAGTTCTTTTGCCTCCCTTGGATTGGAAGATCAGTGTCAACAGCTGTCAAAAAGTGGCCCAGCTCTGCAGCCAGTTTGCAAAAGTGGAGACTTCTTTGCCCTTCTTCCTTCCCCTGATTGCTGTTTGAGCAGGCATTGATCTAAAACTTTTAACTTTGAAGCCATTGTAAAGAACGTGATCTATAACCTGAGATGATAACATGGGAAGCATCAGCTTATAGGTAACTGGAAACACTGTTCTCTCCCTAGAAGATATTATTCCTCTGAACATGTTTACATTGCTTTTTGTACCATGTGCTGCGCATGAGTAACTGGGATCATTTTACACAAGATGCCCTTATTGTTGTACTCCAGCTCAGCACACTTTGGCTCAGCTACTGTTGTACCTTTACAGTCAGCAAGCTTCTTACCTTCTGTCTTGATCCTCAGCGCTGTTCTGACCAATGCAAAGAGAGTGGCATTGAACATGACAGTCCCATCACTGTTCAGTGGCATATTCATGGAGACAAGGCGCTGTGGAGTAAGGAGAAGAAAGAGAACAATCATACTGTGAACACATGGACAGAAGTGTGCTCCTCCTTATGCCGTCATGATGACCTCCAGACCTGCCACTCCTCTTGTCCATAAGATGGCTTGTGAATTTAGTTACACAATTATAAAAATACTTGTCATATCCACCGATGGTCCTAGCTTTAGTGTGTTTGCCCTTGTGTCTCTCTCCCTTTTCTAGGTACTTTGTTTTCTTCAATGTGGTTATCACTTTCTAGCCTTTGTTTTCCTCAGTGGCCAGTAGGCATTTGCCCACAGTGTATTACACGAACAGTGATTTGTTCCAGTCCCCAGATCATTTGGTTTTTAAATGATGCATTTTTCTTATCAGGAGCAAACCAATTTCTTCGTACCTCATGAAACACTTGCAAACTCGCCTGCACTGAAGCTCTGCCTGATGCAAACGCATATAAACAGAGAGCCAGAATCTTTCTTCTAGGTGACAGGCTTGAAGAAAGGGGATTAGCCAAACTTGAAAGCTGGTCTGCTTTATCCAGCTATTCCCCCTCTCCCTTTTAAAACAAGGCTGTGTCTGCCCTGCAGTAATTCTGTAAAGCCATGTAGGACAGAGAGTGAGAGCTGAGTACTGTCACAGCTGCAGGGTGAACTTCAGTGAGACCAACAATATATATCCGAGACAGATGTAGCAGAGTCACCAGATCTCATGTCTCAGGAGGTAAGAGGCACCAGGGACTTGGTTTGAACTCTTATGCTTTCAGGGGTTGATTTTGTTTGAGCTCTGTCTTCTGCCACTATCATGCAACAGGCTTGGTTCAGTGCCAAATTGGAGGAAAGGGTGTCATTCCCCATCTGAGGGGGTTGAACCAGATCGGGGCAACAAACAATTGCTAGACAGCAGATAGGCAGTAGGCTATAGAAGTCATATATTTCTGTGAACATGCCCCAGGCTTTGTGCTTTACTCTGAGACTGATATAAAAATCAACTACAAGTGTCACAAACTCTGGGACTTGCAAGGAGGTGAACAAAGCACTCCAAGTGAAGGAAGCATAAAGGTTATGAATGTGTCATTATTCACTAGAAAGAGTTCTTTTTCATAGCTGGAAATATGCAAGACATTTGCACAGAAAATCTGTCCTTGCCCTTTGTGCATTTTAATCCCAAACTCACCTTGCTGTTTAGTGTCTGTCAGTTACTTAAGCAAGAATGAGAGATAACACTGAGGTTTTGCTGATCTGCTTAGTCCAAAGAAAATCTCAGAGAGATTTTTACTTGCCCTGTTATTTCTGCCTGCCTAATCTGTCTTGGGACATGTGTTTGATACTGCAAACATATGTGGGGTTGATTCAGTGCTGAATATTTGAGTGCTGCAGTTGGCACAGATGCTCCCTCCCAGCTAGGGAGAGGGCTGGTGGTGCGTTGATACCTCTGACCAGCGGACAACCCACCTGCTGGTGCCCCTCCAGCCCCTGGTGAGGTTGTTGCCAGGTGGGCAGTGAACTGAGTGGCGCTCAGGGTCAGCAAGAAAATGCCACCTCTGGCTATTTAGCTGCTGTGCCTCCCAACCTTCCCTGAGCCGCAGCTGTGCCTTACTTTGCAAGCCACCCGGTGAGGGCAGAGCTTTCCAAAGCCCAGGGGGGGCTGAATCCGCCGAAGCAGGGTCACCACATCCAAGTGTTTGATTCGTCCCCTGAAGAAGAAAGCACAGTGAGGGTCTCATCCTTATCATGGGGTGACCTGCTGGTCCTCCTGCAAGTGCAGCTAGAAGTATCACTGACATCTTCCCAGCCCCATGCTGCCGCTCCTTGTAGCCTGGCCCAAGCTTAAGGAATTATTTCAGGCCTCTTACATTTGGTACACTCCTCAAGATTTGTCCAGGACTCATATACCTCCTACTAGTATAGAAAACCCAGCTGTCAGTCGTACACGAATCAATACTCGCAAGAATTAACTTCAGTGTTTTGAATGCTGTAGTTTCTTAGTTCATGAACAGATATTTCAGGGTTGTCCCCCATCACTGACCTGCCCAAAATCTAGGCCTGCTTATTTACTTGTGGGGCTTAGGGCTATAGCAGGCATAGAGGTGCAAAGTGTCTCTTTTTTTTCTGGTGCTTTACCTCCCATATAAATAGCCCCAAGCCACTGTCTTTTGATCCTTGTTTATGCTTTGGGCTGTCACTGGAGCCAGTGCAAAACAAAGTGCTGAACTTCCTCCACAGCAGCTGGGTTTAAGTTCTGTAAATGGCATCTGCAAAGAAGAATTCTCTCATGGAGGGTGGAGAGCTACCAAAGCCAGAGGTGGGGCTTTAACTGGATGGGGAAAGGAAAAAAAAAAGCTTGCCATTTATAGATGGAAAGGAATAGGATGTCATCTGGACTGAGCAGCTACTATACGGCAAAACTGCAGTCTTGCCTTCAAACAAGCACAAATAGTAGCATCTGTTCTGTTAACAAACAATATATTTATTAGAATACTGTGCTTCCCCTCTATCCATATTAAAAGTCTCTCAGGAAAGTCACCATGGATGGGAAGAAAGGTTTCAATTTACATACCACTCTGATAATGTGACATGGCCTCATTTGTTGAAGAACTTCAGCCCAAATTAATCTTGACACTACATCTCCTGAAGAGATCTGCTTTTAATTTACACCAAGATATCTTTCCACAGTTTTTGCATTATGAAGGGGGCTTTGCAATTACAATTGTCAACTGTACTGCAATGCCACAGGGATCTAAATGCACTTTAAGCCCAAGCATATGTCAAACAGAGCATATAATACTAAATATCAGTTAAGCCCCTGTGTGAGTTGTTCTTGTGTAACTTTAAATCCCTGAAAGTCTGTTGATGTGAATAACCCTGCAGACAATATAACGCAGCCACATGAAGGTACAGGTTGTGATGGGACTATGTGATATAAGACAAAATGAGATTTGAGCACATCAGCTCTACTGTGAGCAGAAAGTCAAACAGAAGAGCAGAAGAGTCATAGCTCAATAAACCAACCATCTAACCTCCTCTGCTCAATCTCCTGTTGCCCTTCCCTAAACAGTCTGTATCTCCCCCCAGCTGAAAGTGAAGCAATGTCCCTCCAGGTAACAGTGCAGCCTAAATAATGAGATTTTTGTGTGTATCCCTGCACTGCTGGCTTGTGGATTCACCACCAACACCTTTTGGATGTATCTATTCTAGGACTTTTGCAGAAATAAGTGTTCCTGCAGGAGGAACATGGCACTTACTGCACTGGGTCTAGAGAAAAGAAAATAGAAAGCCTGTTCTCCTGAGAAGCTCTGATATCCAGGCTGGGTTACTTACTTGGCTTCAGGGTCATACTCTGCCCAGATCCTTTTAAACTCATCCAGGTGGTGTGGTCCTAAAATGGACCAGTCCCGTGTCAGGTAATCAAAGTTATCCATTATAACAGCTACAAAAAGATTGATGATCTGCAAACAAGGACAGAGATGATTTGATGGATGAGGCAGGTAACAGGAGACTTCACCAGGTTCTCCATTTAAGGTTTGGATTTGGACTTATAAAACTAGGAAGCCATGGGAAGTGGGTTGCCTGTTCCCTCATGCCAGCCCCCCAGTTTAAGTGGGAAGATCCCAGAGGCAGGATATTCTCTGCTGATCACATTTTTCTCTTCCCTACTAAATGGATGAGACCCAAGTTTGCTGAATGCTTAGGCATGCTGTGATGGCTTTTTATTTACCTGTATCTTTGCCCAGCAGAACAGGATAGTGGCAGAAGAACCTGGGATTTCACCTCTACAGGCAGTGGGGCTGAGATAAAA
Source organism: Brachypteracias leptosomus (assembly GCA_013401335.1). Taxonomy (NCBI): domain Eukaryota; kingdom Metazoa; phylum Chordata; class Aves; order Coraciiformes; family Brachypteraciidae; genus Brachypteracias; species Brachypteracias leptosomus. The sequence goes on from VYZX01000377.1 coordinate 241,024, forward strand.
GTCCTTTCTTTTGGCCCAAGACCAAAACTTTTTAAATGTTGCTACTGTTCACTGGGATAGTTTTGCGCACTGATGCCAGCTGCAGAGCATGTGCTGTTGCTCTGAGCAATGCCGCATTGCCAACATAGAGCAGATGCAAGTAGGATATGTGTATTCTCACAGTCATTGCTGCTGGCAGGGGAGGAAAAACCTGCTCAGCAGCCAGAAGGAAGGTAGGAGGGAAGGTGGGAAGCGTGGCTGAGGCATTGCTAGCCTCAGCACAGCCCACAAACAGCTAATTTGGTTTTCTCATTGAGAGGGAGGGGGGAAGAGTGCTCCCTTGCTCTGCACAAAGGATTTGGATTGGAAGCAGAGCATCCCCCAGAGCTGGAGGGAGGCAGGAAGGGCAATGACCAAGGGGGTGTTGCAACTGAGAGGATGCTGCTGGGAAGATGCTCCTCATGGGGAGATTTCCCTCTTTGAGATCATTCTTCTGCTTTGCAGTGCTGATGTCTGAGGCAGGGGCTCAGTCTGACAAAGGGCAGGTTTCAGTTGCAGGGGCAGACTCACCAGAAAGGCACAGAGCATGTAAAAGCTGATGAAGTAGAAGACAGCGAAGCTGCTGCCACAGGAGTGATCAACTTCAGTGGAGTTGGCCGGCTCTGACTCTGGGTCACACTTCTTGTCTGGGAGACATGCCAGCATGATTTCCTGCCAGGCCTCGCCAGTGGCACACCTGGGCATGGCAAAGCACAAGGCAAGACAGCAGTGACCTTCGATGTGAGGGAAACTGGCACATTAGCAACCTGTTACTGCTCCCATGAACATTAATGAGAATTTTGCTGGGAATAATGACTGAGGTCAATTAAGAACAAGTTAGCTGGTGGCCAGGCTTTGACATACATTGGCATACCCTGCTCCTCCTTTTGGCTTTGTTGCCATCATCAGTGTGTTGCTCCTGCCTGGCTTTGGCTAGTCTGGGTATAGGGCTGTCATGCTTAAACCAGCCAGAGTCAATGAGACATGTGTGACATGGCTATGGATTGCATCAATGCCAGCTCTCCACCCCTTCAGCACCCCTTCCTGGCCCTGGCACACCTGACCACAGCTGGAGCACTATGATGTGCTAAGCTGAGCCAGGCACGGCCATGCCAAAGTGTGAGTGTGAGTTCATGTACCTTTCCCTGCTAAAATAAGCTGGAAGTCATACTGGTGAGATTGGAACGAAAGGAGGAGTTTGTGGTACATATCAACATTTGAGAGCACTGAAAACCAGCTACCTTCCTTCTGAGTAGGAGGACTTGCCTCGCTTCCCAGCACTGAGTGTTATTTGGCCAGTGTCAGCTGGCAGGTTACAAGGCTTAACGGACCGGTCATTTCATCTGACATAACTCCCAGGCTCCCTCGCTAAGGGACAACATGTTTCTACTCACCTCATGAGCATGACACAGTAGATAAGCTGTGCCCAAGAGCAGAGGAATCGTGCTCCCAGACTGACACAATCCAGAGCTGTCAGACACCCACCTGAAAAGCAGCAGCACTGCCTGGGGGAAGGTCTGGAAGTTGTTGTTGCGGTTGATTTCCGTGGTATCATTCAGAGCAATTTTACCAAACACCTGGCAGAAAGCAGAGGTCTTTTCAGGTTAGCCCTGCAAAATCCCCAAACCTCTTGTCACCTGTGGCTCTTGGCCTCACCCTGACTCTGGTATTTAACAGAATCTACTCCTCTCTTAAACAATCGTTTCCACAGATCTTTCATATTTGCTGTTGCTTTCCTTGCTTGTGTGTTAACACCAGAAAAATACTCCTTTTGTCACAAGAGGCATCTTTTGCTAAAACAATACATTCCTTATTTCTTACACTGTAATTACACGATATGGGACCTTATTTCAACAGGCAGTCATATGGTGAGGTGGTCCAGCTGAAAGAAATCAATAACACAGAAGAAAAGTCTCCTTCCTTCATTATGTATGTGTCTTCACAAGGAGGATATGATATCTGAAGACCAGCAGCTGCGAAGCCTTGAGCTTCCAACACTGTGGGGTGCCTTGGATCTTCCCAAAACAATGTAAAGTACATTGCCTTGGATCTAGAGATTGTCCAAATGCCTGCCTTTCTCGTAGCCATACTTGTCACTAGCAGGTGTTTCAGCTCCCCCACCCCTCCCCCTAGAATGCAGCAGTGTGAAGATTATGGCTAGATTTGCCCAGACATGGATGACTTACAGCTTCCTTCCATGCCCAACAAACTGTTGCTGCACCAACCAGTTCATCCAGCCATAACACAAAGCCTGCAACCATCAGCAAATGTTTTTAGGGACCTACTTTTTTAGGGGGATGTGAAGTCCCCAGTGTAGGAGAGTTTCAGGCTTCTTTGAAAAAGCCTTATATAGCTTTGGTCCTTTTGGGCACCAGGATTGAGAACTTAACAGACCTCACCTGTCAGAAAGGTCTCTCCACAGCACAGTCAGTCAGGACTATTTATTCCTCATTGATAGCAAGGTGACAGAGATCTCAAGGACAGAGAGCTTGTAATCTTGTAGCCAAAATGAGCAGCAGGAACAGAGCAGTTCCGAGAGAACATGAAGCTTCTTTTCAAGCAAATGTCACTGATAATTAACACCCCAAGAAAACGACGACATGGAGAGAAGCACAGAGACAATGGCGGGAAGTCCATGCCAGATGGGAGGGAGGGAGGGTCTGTACATGGCAGGCTTTCTGCAGGGGTTCCTCATGGATGTGGGGGCCTTCCCCAGCCCTGACTGCCCCCATGCCCAGTGCAGCCCCAGCTGCACTGAGGAGGAGTAGGAGGACAGTTTAAATGCTCAGAGGCAGGTTGAGCTGAGGCAGCCCATATTTTTCATTTCAGTCAAGCATAGACAAGGGAACTTAACATGCTGGAAGTCTGATTTTCCTTCTGACCCTGCAGCTTCCCTCACATATGAGGCATTGGTGGCAGTTGCTATGGGTGCTTTGCATTAGGAACCTATGAAGAGCTGCAGGTAGAGGCTCCTCTCTCATGGCCTCTCCAATCTGTGCCTCCTGTGCCATGACATGAGTTGCTTCATCCATCAGCATCAATTTGGTTTTCCACTTGAGCATGTTAGGTAGCGAGGCTTGAATATTTTTATGCTCCAAGGCAGGGCAATAGCTGAGATAAAGTGGTAGGTCTCCTTTATGATGGAAATTTTCATATTTTCATCAGATATGGTGCATCTAGTCTTCCAGGGTAGCTGCTTAATGGACTGAGGAAGGATTTTCCTTTCTACATGTCCTATGTGTGAGGGAACTCTGTGAGTCAGCATCTGAGATGCCATTTGGACAAAAAGGGATGGTAACAGGTCTGTGGGCTCTAAGCAAAGAGGGAAGATGAGAAAAGTTGGTTTTCTCAGTGTGAGACAGAAGGGCAGGAAGCAACCTAGTAATCTAGAACAATGTGAAAGATAGATGTATGATCTTCAGGCTGCTAAGATGATTTAAATAGAGGCTTGAACGTAAGCCAAGGTTTAAATACCCAACTTAGAACCAGCTAACAGAAAAGGGAATAGAATTACAGAATAAAATTTCTAGCCCTGGCAGTGCCCTGATCATTGTAGACCCCATCTTCATGGGTGCTTGGAAGCCATTTTTAATGCTTTGTGTGGCTACATAACACTAGCGTAATACTCTCAAGTCATTCTCTGTATAGCACTGATAATCCTTTAAGATCTTGGCCATTTCAGCTAGTTAGATATTACAGGCAAAATTATCAAGTTCACACTATGAGCCTAGTAGATGAAATGGTAGCTGTAATTACTGGGGACAATTGAGATAACCTGTGATAATTCAAGAAAAGATTAGTTTTATATTTCAAACTGGGGCAAGGTAGATGGAGTCTGTGAAAAGATTCCTGTTATAGTAATAGGCAACACATTAAAACAAGGTCACAGAGGTCAGATGAATTTTGTTACAAATTCTGTGTGCATTGTGAAACCAAGAAGCCTGTCATATTTGAAGACCTCTGGAAGCAATTATACCATGCTTTTCTATACTTTGGTCTTTGGTCACAAACTGCTGACTTGTCCGAGATATTTGATTAACACCGAAGTGGAAAGTGAAGCTTAGTTTGAAAAACAGCACAGCAAATGAGGCTGGAACTGTCACAGACTGTGCTTAAATCGCATGCTTTCTTCAATGGTCTGTATGCAACATCAGTTCCTTGCACAGATTAATGCTCTGGCTGGTTCCAAGTTCATTTTGCAAACTGAATAGGATATTGTATTGATGCAGCTTCCTGAAGAACTGGCACAAACACAGAGCATCGGTTCGTTGGGTCTGATCCTGTATTTACCTTCATGGGTGTAAATCAAAAGCTGCTCTTTACAACTCAGTGGAAGTTATGCCAGTATGAGAATGATATGAAAGAAAAATTGGGTTTGTTCAGTGCAGCATGGCCATAAGCCCACTGACACAACTGTATTGAACCAATGACCGAGGCAGTAAATCTCCTTTGCCATCACTGCTGGGTAATCCTTTGAGAGTGTAGAGGGCAGGCATGGTCCTTTTACTGTTTGCATGTTGCATTCTGCCATTAAATGGATTGGGGTTTGTCTTATTTTAATTTTTTTTTTCCTGGCATGTATTGTGCTTCTGTTGGAATTGCATAGGCAGACAACATTTTCCAACCAAGGTTAGCTGCTGTCTTACCTTACTGGGCAAACCCATCTTTGTTAGCCTCTACAACCACCTATTGATCTAGTTACTTTATGAATAAGTCCTTAAAACACTAACAGGAGAAGATAGACACAGTTGAGCACTTTAGCATCACTTACCTGCATCCCGATCACGGCGTAGATGAAGAACAACATCACTATTAAAAGAGCCACATAGGGGAGAGCCTAGAAATGGAAAAAAAAAAAAAGAAAAAAAAAGAAAAAAGAAAGAGCACTGTGTCTCCACCAAGCCCGGCACACCGGAGCCTGGTTTTGGGAAACTGGGTAGAGGTTCGCCCCAAACGTGAAGGCTGTAATTTTACCAGGTGGCCACTAGATGCCTCTACAGGCCCACATTTGCTTGCCCTCCCCGCCACCAGCTGCTGCCACCCAGCTCGGGCACGCTTTGACTCTGCTCCCACCCATGGTAGTGTAGCTCTGCTGCCTTCAAGTCAGTCCTACCCTTGACGGAGTGAGGAAAGCGAGGGCAAAGCCAGTGTCTACAGCTGCGCACCGAGAGGAGAAAACTCCGATAATCAGTATTATTCTGGCACTAACGGCAACGTGATTTTCTCTTGGATCCAGTCTGGTGAAATAAAACACTCAACAGCTGCCAAGATCCAATTCGAGGATCTTCTGCTACAATGGCTGGTACCATGTTAAGTATCTAAAGCAGCATCAGCTTTGTTCCCTGTGAATCAGGTGTTGGATGTCTCTGATGGTGTCTGCAGTGCACTAAGTGTCTGTGATCAGCTGCTGAAGAGGGAATGCAGAGCCCTGATATGCAGAGCTGCCTGCTAAGGAAGAGGCCAGTGCAATCAGCAAAACGTTGAGTGCTATTGGTTTCCTCCACCACTAACAGGAATCAAGGGCACAGCTCAGGACCTCACAGGCTCAGGCTTTTGAGGAGGAATTTTCTACTCTGTTGCTTTTGAAATATATAGTGCTCAGACCAGAGATCTCCAGACCTTACTTCAGAGGCAATGAGGGGACACATTCATCCTGAAAATGTGAGTACAGTCCCTGATCTAGATTTTGAACACCCATTTTCACAGAGTATAAAAAGCCTACAATGTTATTATTATTACTTTTTAATATAAGATTATTTACACATTTTAATTTTATGCCTAAAGTCAACAGGACTAAATCCTACAGGAAGAATAAGGAAAAAATTTCACTGACCACTATGGAGATTTGACTAAGACCTGCAGAAATCACCTTAATATTAAAATGGCAAGAATTCAGACCTTTAAACAATGCCTATAATCAACTTGAGGCTCAGGGGCAGATTCCTCTGTTTTACGGGGTCAGACAAACCTGTATGGTTACCCCACAACAACAATGGAGACACGTCAGCTGAAAATTGGGCTCCAAAAATTCTGTGATGATCTAGTTGGGACTTAATACACACAAGACCTAAGAAGAGCTCCTGGGATAGTGTCCATACAGGACCTGAGGTGCATAGTGTTACCAGTTGTTATATCTTTCAAATGTGGCTGGGAAAAGTGTCTTCCTTCCTGGCTGTCTCGCCCTCCAGTTTCTTTCTATATTCTTCCACTCAGCTCACTCCACTGATGCACCTTCCTACTCATCTCTGCCCCTTATTCCCCATGGCTCCTTCAGCTCCCCACCTCCCACATTCCACTCTTCTATATCTGTCCTCCTTCATCTCTGTCATTCCCTGGCTTTACCACTTTGTCCTTGTGATTCCCACGGCCTTGCCTTGCCCTCAGCACCCCTCTCACTTCCTACTCCTCCCACTCACCAGCCTGGGCTCTGCTCCTATCTCTGAAGGCGGAAACCCCTTCAGAGCATTTTCCCACCACACACTCCTCTGACCAGTGCCCCAACTTGTTTGTAAGCACTACATGCCATGCACAGCGCACGTGATAGTTACGATGGGATCTGAACTCCAGCACAAGTTTGTTGCTTATTAGGTTGTCCAGTGTGAGCAGAGACACTTCCTGGAAGCATGTGGGGACACAGAGAAGAGCCCATGCCAGACAGAGTCTGCAGGGATCCCAGTTTTTGACAGTGGGAGTGGCTGAGTTAAGAGCTCCCGACAGTGTCTATTCTTAGCTACCAAAGGAACCTCCCAGTAGTTGCAAGAGGAGGAGCTCTGAGCAGAGAATACCATGTTAAAAATGGCTAAAGGCTTTCAAGGGAAAAGGCACTTGCTTGCAATGCCTTTATTTTTTTTTTTCCCCTGCTGTGGAGGATACCTCCCTTGATACTTTCTCCCATCACCCTACAACCCTGCCTAAAAGTGACTCTTCATTGAAAAAGGTCTGAAGGTCACTGGAGGGAAGTACCAGGCACTCCCTTTCCCATCCATCTCATCCTCTCCAGCCAAGAGCCATGGCAAGCTGAGCTCAGGATATGAATGAGCTATTGCTGAAAAGGCTGGAGGGGCACAGGGGCAAGGGGAGGAGAAGCAGGAACTGGAAAGTGTGACTCTGTCCCCTGCATCAGGGATGGCTGAGCTGTGTCAAGGGAATCTCATTCCTACGCATGCAGACAAAATGGTTCCCACTGGAACCACTCAAATAACAACCTTGAAGTTAGCAACCATGTAAGCAATGGAAAAAGTCGTTTGTGGTACAGATGTGTCAGAAAACTGCTGTGCAGTGTTAGATCCTCTGGAAGTCCAGGAGTGTGCAAAAGGAGAGTCCTTTGAATGGGCCTGGTGATCTGGCTACTGAGACCACCTGAGAGCTGCACTGGAAAAGGTCCAGACTGATCCCTGGTGTGCACATGTGCTGCTTTTGTTGACTGAGACAGAAGTTGGGGTGATCCACAGCACTGCAGGCTTTAGTCCCAGCTTGTGTTTTAGCTAGTGAGGTTTAACACAGATCAGGTTTTTTCCCATTTGAGTCAATACAAATACATTTAAAGACTCATTCTGAGGGATATATGGTTGCTGTTTCAAGACTTGTGTGTTCTACAACTTACTTTTTCATGCTTTTGTCCAGTGTTGTGTCCTGCATGTTTTCTCATGTTTAGACCACCATTTGTATTCCTGTGCTGTCTTTCCCTGATGCTTTCTTTAGACTTGCCCAGGCTAACATCCAGGTTGTGCTGGCCCAGTAAATCCAAAGCCCTTGTAAAATACAGGAATATGCTATGCTTCACCTCTAACTACCATTTTTCTGTATGTGGCTAGGTTAGGGGCTGATTTGGAAGCAGTTTTACTAATAACTACCTCTTAGTGTTGTTTTCCCCCTTATCCAGTCTGGTCTCCTTCACCTTCACCTACCTACTCCGGTACTTTACCTATCACTGAAATGTAGCCTGTCTCCAGAGCAAAAGCAGCAGCAATTTAATAACTTGGCATCGTTACTAGAGACAAGGGTGTGGGGCCAAAAAGGTGAAATTCTTCCTGGATGAAAGCATGGGATCCAGATACCTCTTAATACTCACTGGAAATCCTCAGAACAAGGCTTAAAGGAAACCTAATTGAGACCCAGTCCTTCCCCATAGCTGTGTATTTCTCTTAAAGCAACAGCTATACATACAGCTAAAATAGAAAAAAAAGAAAGAGGCGATTGAAGGGTTACAGTCAGTTGGTAATTGAGTTGAACTGAACTATCAAGGCTGTTCAGGAAGGTCTTAAGCAATTACTCATGCTTTAAAGATGAAACTCATACCCAGGCAATCATCTCCTTCAAGTCTCATTTGCTTGACTCCCATTCGTGCCACGTGTCACTGGTGCACATAGCTCTGACCAGCAGCCTTTGAGTCAGGCACTTGGGTGGAACCCCTCCCCAAGAGGCCACCAAAGAGAAATAAAAAGGAGTTAGGTCCTACTTAGAGATAAGTGAAGGAATACCTGGAAGGACTTGATGAAGGTCCAAAGCAGCGTCCGGATGCCCTCCCCTCGGCTCAGGAGCTTCACAAGACGCATCACGCGGAAGAGTCGGAAGAAGGTGATTGAGATGCGAGAGTTTTCCTCTGCATTCTGGAAGCCATTGGCACAGAGGCAGGAGTTACAACAGCACAGGAGAAACAGGGGCCCTGGGCCACAGAGGATGCTACGCCGAGAGCTCACTGCACTGTTCCTTGTCCTGGTACCACTTCCTGGGCTTGCACTGTTGTAGCACCCCAGGGATGGGCTGAGGCTTGTCGAGCCTGCCCTTTCTCCCATGGTGGTGATGCTACTCTTTGGGGACTCTTGAGGTCATCAACCTCTCCCTTCAGGTTGCCTGGACTTTTGAGGATTAGGGATATGTTATTCTATAAACCCTTTTGTTACATGTCCTCTTCACATTGGAAAGATGCAATTCTCCTTTGACATTGTACTGGAGGAGAAAGACACTTTCTCTTTTGACCTGTCTTGGATGTTTTACCCCAGCAAGTGCTTCAGCCAGCTGTTCTGGTGAATCTGGTGCTGGGCATCAGCTGTGTGCCACTTGCTGTGCTTGGAAATGGTAGCAGGTCCTAGGTCTGCTCCAGGGTGTGCTGCCCCTGCCCAGCTGCTGGCGTCACTGGCATGGCAGGCAGCCTTGCTGTCCCTGCCCTGCTGTGGCCATGCTCTGGGGGGCTGGGCCCTGGTTGCTTGCTCCTGCTGCTCTATGTTCAGGCCTTTCGCGTTTCTCATGACCCCTTTGTATTTCCCACAGTCTGCACGCTGACTTTTGTTTTTTTAAAAACATTTTCTTTTGGCTTCACTGCTACTGTTCAAGCGTGCAGTATTTTAAAATAGTCTTTCTTCTGGCCTGTTTTTTTCTCACAGCATCTGCTTTGTCCCTAAGCATTTTCCCCTGGGCCTGTAACCAGCTCTGACGTTCCTCAGCCTTCACATGCATGAAGGCAACTTCCATCTGAGCGCTGCTGCAGCAGCAAGCTCACCTGGGTCTCAGTGGAGGACCTGCTGCCTAGCTTGAGGAGAGGCAAGGCACAGAAAATGCCATGTTTCCCAATTCATTAGCCCCCTAAAATACTGTGCAAAGCCTGTTGAGCTGGTGGTTTCCACTAGCAACACTGTGGGAATGTGACCTCCTGTTACAGGGGGAGATAACACTGTCACCCTGCCACTTGACCTACCGTGGAGCAAAGAAGTTCACAGAAACCCCTTCTCTGTCCCTACTCAGGCTGCAAAGACTGCAGTTTTTACTCTAGATGCCACTGAATGAACAACATTTAGGAGGAAGAAACAGTGCAGATCACCTCCGCTGTTAACTACTCACCACTGTGTAAACCAAGAGAGAACAGACCCTTTGGATTTCCTGTCACCGGGCAGCGAAACCAGCAGCTGCTTGCCTGTCTGCTCCTGGTAAAACCCAAGGCATGAGAACCACCTGGATGTATGTTTCTGGGATAAAATGTCCAGGTGAGGATGTGTACCTGTGTGCTGTGTGTGCTCCTGTTTCCAACGCAGGACGAGCAGACTGATGCTCAGCTCTGTCAGCCCCCAGCTGGGTCTGTGCCCTAGCTCCTGCTGTGGGGGCACACAGGGGCCATGGCTGCTTGTGTGTGTGAGCCCCCCTTGCACAGAGAGCAAAGCGCTATGGGCAACAGTTCAGGATTGCACCTCAGCTGCAGTTTGTCTATCTGTGGTGAATCACCTGTGGGTATTTTAGGTAGCTTTCTCCAGTCTGCAGCAAAGGCTGATGCTTGCTGCCTGTGCAGTAATTGGGTGAAAAAGATTAGGGGAACAGGCTGTGTCAAGGAAAAGCCAGAGTGCTCCCTACATCTCACATCAATCTCTCAATTTCTGACTTGGACAACAGGCTGGGAGCTTCAGTGAATTAGAGGGAACTGCTCTGAGGTGAAGGAGGGAACACGGCCTCCAAGAAATCAAAAATTATGGCATTCAATACTCTTAGCACTACAGTCCAAGAGGGCTAACTATAAGGTTACACACCTCTCCCAATCCTACAGAAGTCCTATGGCCTCCCTTCCACTTTCTCTAAGAAGCTAACCTCCAGTACCAGAGACTTGAGGTCCAAATTTAAAAGTGTGTGGATAGCAGTACTGCTGTGGTTGTGATGAACAAACAAAAAAGTGTTTTCATATTCTACCTGTTGCTGCTCTTGTCAGCTTTGCCCTTTGAACATCAGCAAGTTGGGACCTGGGTCTGGACAGAGGTTTTAGCACTCCTTTGACTTTCCTTGCTGAGAGTAGGCAGCTGCTGTAGGCAGAAAATGATCCCTGTCCTCCTAGGGTCCTGAAGTAGGCAAAGTCTAAGCAGCAGATAAAATAGAACAAATCTTCCCTGATGCAAATCCTCAATTTACTGACATTAATCCAGTTAGCCCAAAACACTCACTGATGCCTCAGGAGACTATGGTAATTTTAAGACTAGGTGGCTATAGATTAGCCAGTGCTTGAGTAGCCTTGCTTGCTTTCTTCTGGCTTTCATCCAGCCTTTTGAAGGCATATCCTTGGCAGAGGAGGGAGGTTCTGCAAAATGGCAATCAAGAGACTGGAGTTATTACAGCTTTGTTGGAGTGGTGTGGAAACAGCCTTGTACACCAAGGCAGCAGAGTTTGTGTGCGCCGTTGCACAACTTACTCATTTTTGTGCAAAGTATGAACTCAAATGATACAGTGAATCACCTCACTGAAGAGGAACTTCAGAGTTCCAATCTGTTCTAGTCTGGAGGCTTGGACATGAAGTCACATTGTAAAGTAATTCTGTGTCACATTGATAGTGACGTAGCTTATTGCTAACAGGAAATCTTACTAGGTCTAGTTCTCTCTTGGTGATTCATTAGAAGGCAGAACGACAGTTAACTTGACCGAAGGAAAGCTCAGGATGCACAAGAAATACACATGTGCAGCATATTCACAGCTCATGTGAACACCAGACTCACACCAATACACGACATGGCAGCTTCATGCACAAATAACTAGGCTGGGCTTGGAGAGAGAACTCGTGATCACAGGTAAGAGAATAAAGGAGTGTGTTAGAAAGAGTGTCACAGAAGCTGTGAGGGTGGTCTGTATTTTTGGTCTTACCATAGAGGAAGAGCATTGGGTATGTTCAGCTGGCTTTAAAGAAAGGCAGACAGAAATAAGCTGTAATAAGTCTCCAATCAAGAGCCCTAGTAAACTAGGTCTTGGCTAACACAGGAGCAACAAAATGGCAGAAGAGGGCAAAAGGGAGTTTGAAAGAAATGCACAAGAGGCTGGGCTTATTCCCTAGGATGCCCAGGATCAAAGCTGGCCATGGCAGAAGTAGGTACAACTCCCATTGAATTTGATATAAGCCGTATCCACTGACACCACATGTGAATTGCACCCAGTATCTCCTGAGTGCTAGACACCCTGGCATCCACACAGTAGAGGTACTGATATTGTTAAAATGTTTCTTATATCACTACTATCAAGTTCAATACAGGGGCTGATTTAGCTCCCCAACTCAGATCCAGGCCATGTCTGCACAGGGACCAGCCAGCTTCTAGTGCATCAGTCTAATTCGTAAACCCATGATATCCCAGTACTAAAGCAACACTTTCTAATTCCTTTACACACAGTTCTGGGTGATAACATTGCTGTTACTAAGTCAATGGGTTGGGGCAGTCTGATCAGCTCTCGGCAACCCTACAACAACCGGTGCCAGCTGTGGAAAGTGAGTTGGTAAAGCTGGTTAGCTTGCTGCATCTTCACCTACCTCACAGCAAAGCTCCAGGGACCCAAAGGATGTGTCCTTGGAGGCCAAGCTGAGCTGAGCTGAGCCCTGGTCATGCCTCAGAGAGTCTAGTTGCTGCAAACCCTCTGCCTGACATTCCTTGATTAACTTCTAGGGCCATTTCCAATACTGAGAGCAATTCTAAAAAACATCCAAGGGTGCAAATATCCTTAGGTGTAAGAATCAGAATTGAAAATTAAATAAAACTGGCTTTACTGGGAGTCCTTCAGTTCAATAGTAGCATAGTCCTTCAGGCCTAACTGCTACCAAATGCGCCATATGCCAAACCTGTCTGTCGTTATTTTCTGTGACTACATTAGCAAAGCTGAAACAGATGTATTTCTTCTGCCAGTGGCAGAATTCACCTCTAGTGCCATGGAGGACTCCTGCAGTGTGCTTCTGCCCTCCAAGAACACTGCAGTAACCAAACTGGCATTGTATTATCTAAATAAAAAACTGTAGTTTAGGTGCACAGCTTATTTATTAATATAGGCAAATGAGAACAATTAAAAACCCAAGGTACACCTGATCATTTAATAGTCTTTTGGGTTAACTCATTGGTTTGGTAGTATCATCTTTCATTGTTTTTATTCTCCTCTTTCACATGTTTGCTCTTGTGTTTTCTTTTCAGATCACATACAGGCAGGAGCTGGCTTGAATATCAAATAAAGGAGCAGTGCCTATAGAGACGTTCCTTATAGACCAGGCATAGATTTTGATTTTGTGTTGCTGGGCAAACATCTTTCCAGCAAGGAGTTTCTCTGTCTCATCCCCATTTCTCTTTCTAGTTTTGCAACTCATCTTTTTTAACAATAGAAGAACCCTTACTCTGCTAGTTGCTGCATTCCTGGTAAAGGTATAAAGCCTCTTCAATCCAACTGAAGGAAGCTCAGCAATTTTCAGCACCTTTCAGGATTTGTCATCCTTCCTGGCTGACACTGTTGGTGCAACTGTAACTGACTGGCTGAAGAAGCCTTGTAAATTACTGTGGAATATTATACCTTAATTGTCATTTTGATACAGTATTTCATCAGAAAGTGCAGATAGTAGTAATGTAAAAGAGTAAAAAAACCTATATAAAAGGATATGACTATATAAGGCACTATTGATATGGGATGCTGAACTCAGGAGTTGGCATCATGTTGAAAAACTAGAAACCAAAAGTTCTGAGTATCTTTGGCATTGCTAAGGAAGCAGAGTAAAGGTTGACTTTTTTCTTATTCATTGGGCTAACTGGTCTGTGTTTTAAGACAAAGTCAAATAAGTAGAAAATTATATCACTACCTACAGCAAAGGGTCAGAAGCAAGACAAGGAAGTTTCTGTCAGTGCTGAAAGGTGGTATTCGTACAAACTGTAGCACTGTGGGCTGTGGTTCCCAATATGCTTGTGCATGCAGTATTTTGTGCGTGAGTATTTGAGGGGGAAATCAACCCCCAGCTGTGGGTTGCTGAATACATGTTCTGATACCCACAAAGGTTTCAGAGAGGAGCCAAATCCTATAATTTTCTAGCTGTGGCAAAAAGTCACCTGACAGATATCTGAGAATCCGTTGCTGGTACTTTCAAGTGTGGCCATTCCTAGCTATAAAGCTAAGAGAACTATTGCTTCAACCTTGCAGGTGATGGGGGTATGCCAATTTTAGGATAAGGACAGGCACCTGGCACCTGAGAATGTAGTAGTCACATCAGTTCAAAGGAATGGTGATAGGTACTTGGAATTAAAGCCACTGCCTAATGCCCATCTGAAGTGCACAGAATTTCATTTCTATAAATCTCAGAAGAATGTACAAAAGCAAATCCTAATCTGTTTGACATCTTTGAAAGAGCTTTTGGAGAAGCTACACTACATAACAGAAGGTGTCCTTGGCTGTACTCTGCTTTACTTGCAGCCATCTCTTCTCTGCATGTGGTCTAACCTGCAAAGGAACTTCAAGGATTCTACCCTGATCTTGTCATTTGGGGCATAAGTAGCATGCACACAACTGAATGAGAAATGGCAACAACGATAATGGTGAGATCAGTCAAGAGAGGATGCTTTGTGCAATGTCCATCATAGAGAAAAGAGACCTGAAGTATAAATCACCACCAAGTCCAGGGGCATATTAAGAGTGACGTAGAAGGGAACCTGCAGACTAAGAGTGGAAAGGGAAATATCTGAGGCAGAATGCATCTGTGTAAAGACACTCAATGGGGACGAGTGCAATGAAATTGCTTGAGCCATTTTTTTTGGTGTCTTGATATCATATTTTAAAAGGTAATAAAGATGGTAAGTAGCAGAAGAGGTCAAGAAATAGAAGAGCACCTTCTAGAAGCCAGAGTAAAGATTCAGTAGGATAAAGACTGAGGGATCCCTGAAGCATGTCTGAAAAGCTCCTCAGAATATTGTTACCTTCATATATCCCATTTTAACTTTGTTCAATGTCTACCAGATCACCAACATTTTAAGCAGACACATTGCTCAAGCTGCTGCTAACCTGTGTGTGTCCTTAAAGCCTCTACAGGCACAAAAGTGAAAGGCACAGCTCATGCCCATCATGAATTTGGGATCCCAGGCAAGGAAGTTTCTGGGAAAGAAGATAGGGAGGGATGATTAAAATCTCAGAGACCACAGCATGGAATAAGATAACTGATACTACCGTGTTCCTGCTAATTGTGCTCTTACCTGGGTAGGTGGGAAAAAGGCTTATTGGCAGATGTTTGTAAAGAACATACCACATCCAGATAGGTACAGGGAGCATCAGAGTCTCCTGAACCACCGTATTGATTCATATACTTACACTTGGTGTCTGATGTTGCCACTAGGTCAAGGAAATAGTTTTTAACAGGTTGTGTTTATGGGTTTCCAAATCTGATTATAGCATGAATGTTTTGGAAGCTAGGAGAGGATAAAATTTGCACTCCAGGAGAACCAGTTTCAATGGCAATACGTAACAGTCAATATCATATGATGTTTATGCTGTAATGTAATCCATTCTGAAATTCTGAGAAGGGATGACTTGGCTCTTCAGAGCTGTAAAAGCAGGAGCAAAAATATGAGCAAAAAGACTAAAGACTTTGTACCATTATGGTAGTATCAAAACCCCCTGAAATATCCATAGTTTAGAATATCTTCTGGAGAACTAAAGATTTGGAAGAAAACAGTAAGATGTGTTAATACATAGATTCAAATGAAATTTTCAGTAGAAAAATCCTGAGAAGAGATACCAATCCCACCTCACCCTGTGATTCCACTAATCCCTGTGGAACACTGGGGATGGAGAACTGTGTTGAGAGGTTTAAGTCCCCTGGAGTTTTTGGCTGGTTTGCTGACAACTATAATGTCTATCCAGAGAAGCAGCACCTAGAAATGTCTGAAGGGGAGCTCCATTAGTTTCACGTAGCGTATATTTACTCAATATATCCAAGGAGGCTCCTTGACTGCAGGGTAAGTATGTTTCAGTCGTTGCAGAGCCTGACAGCCACTGCAATGATGGTACAGGCAGGTGGCATTCCCATTGTCAGGACTGTTGATGGTAGTAATTTTTTTACATCACAGGACACATTGAAGATGATGACTTCACTTCCTTCAGAGGATCCAGTCTTTGTTAGGAAGTCCAAACTTTTTTTCCTGATATTTCTAACAAGACTTCTTCCATTTGTAGAGAGGAATCTCTTTTTGCAAGATAGAACCCAGCCTATGTTGTGGAGAACTTTGGCCTGGCTTTATCTGGAGAATATTTAAACAGATGAATGCACAGTGTTATGGTTACTTGTAGGAGTTGTCTCAGACAATGCAGTGGTAAAATGGCAGCCTTCGAATTTTGCCCAGCAGCCCTAGCTTGACGAGATGAGAGCAAAACTGTGTTTGAGACTTTGACATCATGATATGACAGATGTCTTCATATTTCTCAAGGAAACAAATAGTCAGATGCTTATGTTGCTTTTTGTGACTAACGATCTATAATGGCATTTCTCCACTGAGGAAATATGGCTTGTGGATGAAACTCTTAGAATACCACTTGCAGTAGTTGGTTGTTGGTAGTGGGTTTCTGCTAAGATGTTTCCTTGATTGTTGTTGACATTTGGAGAATGAAAAGTTACCCATGAAGATGCCATATCTGTTGGAAACTTGTCCGTTGGTCTGTCAGCCTTCTCCTATGAGGAAGGGGGTGACAGACGTTAACTTCTTGCTTTTTCTACTCAGTGCAGAAAGAGTGCCTCTGAGAATCTGCACTGTAGAGTTTGCCTGAGTGCTGTTCATCTCCTTTGAATTTCTAGGATATTGGTCTTCTCTGGCTCAGCTTCTTTGTATCTAGAGGCCCTTCAAGAATCCTGCCTACTTTAGCCATACTGCACCCATGACCTCGAACACAACATTTCATGAGTGGAAAGAGGCATTCTAGGGAAACAAACTCATCATACAAACGTAGATAAGGTTTGGAGGGGAATTAAAAGCAGTTTCATTAAGGGATACCTGACAAGGAACAGTGATTTGAGTTTGCTGCTATAGGGAGTGAAAAAGAACTGAAGGGCTGCTTCAGCTGCTTGGCACTTCATCTAGACTGGATGTAGAGGACACAAATAGGGCAACAGCAAACCAACAGCATGACTATTCTGGAGATTTTTCTTTCGCACATGTGGGTCATGCTGAGATGGGATCTGCAAGGACATGCGCTTCAAGAAGAACAAGAATTTACCAGAGTATAGGAGAAAAAGAGACTTAGAATTTATCAGTGCCATGGAGATATGATAAAAGACAAGACTCTTGACTTTTTCTTGCGTTTGTAGTGTCAAAAGTCTGAAGTGACCTCAGGAGGATGGCTGAGTAACACAAGTCTTTGTGGAGAGTTGGAAAAGTCAGGGTTTCAAATCAACCTTGGCTGTTGGCAGGTAATAGTCTGCCATTACACTGGGGAGTTACCATAACTCCTTCCAGAGTCATCTGTCTGCCACTGCTGTGTGTGGTTTTAATCACAAGAACTCTAGAGATGGTCCACCTGCCACCAAAGTCTGTGAAGTTATTATAAGACCAGGCAGAAATGTATCTGGTATTTCTCTGACAGGGAATACTACTGGATTGCAGATGGCGTAATTCTCAATTCCCACAACCTTAGAGTGAAATCAAATTATTAGCAGGGAAAAAAAATTTTAGAAAGCCAGAAAAGCTGCTCAAACTCTGCATTCTCCCATTAAGTGTGCAGCTTTTTGAGAATTTCTAAGAATGTTTTGAATAAAACTAGCCAGAATTATTTTTCCTACAAAAATATTTTCTGTTAGAAGAATACTGATGCTGAAAGTGAAATGTTCTGTAGAAACATGTCAATTTTGAAAAAAAAGCATTTCAGAAATGTAAGAGAGAAATCTCAATTTTGTTCTCACACATTTCAATTTGAGTTTTCATTTGCATTAGAAATGTTATATAACCTTGAAAAAAATCAATCCCAGACTAAACTGTTTTTATTTTACTTAAGCAAATGTTTTGATTTTTCTCAATTATTTCTGTTGGAATGGTCTTTTACTGAAAATTTTGCAATTTAGAATTTTTATTCTGCTTTAAAATGGAAAAAAAAATGTTACAAGTGGATTTTCTGAAATAAAAAAAATCAAGATTTCCTATAGCTCTAATCTGTGTGAAGCACCAAAGGCTTTTTGGATCATTATCATAATTGAGGTTTGGTTTTAATGCCTATTAGAAAAGGGTGCCATCTTACAAGAAAACAGGAAATCAAGGTGTATGGTGTTGCCTTTACTGGGACAAATGTTGAACACCTTGCTGGTTTCCCTGGAAAAAGCCCTGAGTTGTTGCAGTGCAATGTAACATGCTAATCCTCAGACAGCTCTGCAGAAGAGACTGAAATCTCCTGCACTAGGGAATTAAAATTTTATTTGGTGCAATAAGGGGAATGAGGAAAAATGTGACACCAGCAATGAAGTTTGCCATTACATCCCTGCCTGTACTAACTCATGTGAGTTAATAGACATCAAGTGCCAGCTCATACAAATGCAATATATATGCATTTATACTTCACATAAATTCCACATGATCTCAGATCTCAGGGGACATATTACTGTATCTATATGCAACAAAAGCCTATTTCAAATACAGTTAATAAGGTCAAGGTAACTTTTAAAGCAAATGAGTCCTGCAGCTATCAGTTTTTTCCCTTCATTTCCTATGTATTTTAAGATTTTGAAATTCTAGAGCTTGCTTTTCTAATTACATTCAAATATGCAAATCATACCAATTTGAATAGCTTATTAATTAATTTCATATATATATCCATGAAATTGTCAGACAGTAATCTTATAGTTCCAAGTGCTTAAGGTAAATATAAGGAAAATCAATTGCTTTAATTTGGTTATGCAGATTACCCTAGATTGACAATTACTGGACAGTTAATGAGAGAGTAATTTTTTACACAGCTGAAAGCTCTATTTCTTCCATGACTTTCAGAAAAGCAGAACAATTGGTACAGTATATCTATGCAAATTATTCTTAATTTTCAGGATGTTTTAATAATCCTTCTCATTAGCTCTGGGTAAATGATGAGTTCAAGTCTTATGGT
Source organism: Brachypteracias leptosomus (assembly GCA_013401335.1). Taxonomy (NCBI): domain Eukaryota; kingdom Metazoa; phylum Chordata; class Aves; order Coraciiformes; family Brachypteraciidae; genus Brachypteracias; species Brachypteracias leptosomus. Next base: position 259,870 of record VYZX01000377.1, read on the forward strand.
AATCAAGCCTGGGGGGCTCCTGAGAAACAAGTAGATATTAAACACTATCAGAGATGTAGTATTTATCTTCAGGTACAAGTACTGGTCTGACTCAGAGAGGCAGGTGCAGCTTGTCTGTGGTTTATTGTTGTGCTTTGTGGGACAGGTAGGCAAAAAAAAAAGGCCCTAGAACATCTGGAGAGGAAGACTGTGAAGGTAAACTGAGCCGTAAAAACAAATGTTGAAAGGCTACTTGTGTGCAGGATCTTTTACTTGTGTTTTACAGATGGAGTAACTTCAAGGGTTTTCTGGTTTGATTTGAACACCTCTGCCAGAAGCCACATGTGACAGAGTGGACTTTTTTCATTCAACTTGCCTTTTCACTTGACCAATTCTTGATCCACAGGGCAAAGGCTTCCAAAGGAGGTAATCAGGCTGTCTCAGCCCAGAGCAGACTGAGGGGAATGACCCTGGGAACAGACCAGACCTCTGAGCAAGATGCAGAGAGATCAGGTGTGAAAATTTAGAGTTCCAAGGTGTTCCAGCTTTCTTCAGCTCTATTACCATCCATGCCAGTGGTTTCCTCATTGCTGTTCCTAAGTAGCCCAACGTGCCTCACTGCCTTTCCTATGGCAAAGTTAATATGGCTTTTAATCACCGAACCCAGCAGTGTATTTATCACTGTGCTGGAAAGGGCAGTCTTTTCCTCCACCTCTCTAGGAAGATTTATGTTCTCTATTACATTGATAATTTTTCTTTTTTTTCTTTTTCTTCTCATTGTCTGGGAGGGACAGAGGGTAGGAAATCTGTGGGGCTGGTTTTCCAAAAAAAGCACAGCCTGCATCTGGTTTTAAGTCATTCTGAATAGCAGCTGTTCTCATATGCAGGTTCTCCCATCCCAAACACCCAAATAAATCCATCATCTTGACTTCTTATCTGTAGCAGTGTTGTGAAAGCACAGCTGTTCTGGAAGGCTGCAAGTGGAGAGATGGTCTCTGACACAGCTTGGCCAGCTAAGGTTCTTGTGTACGAAAAGCATGCCACCAATTTTGATCTTGAAATGAAAAAGAAGAAAGATACTGTTTAAAGCATTCATACCAGTCTTGGTTACTTCAAAGACATGCTGTTGTGCACTGTATAAGGTATTGATTTTTCCACTTCTTGTAGTGTCCCGCAGCCTGTCTTGGAAAGGATAATGGCAGCAGAGTTATTCTCCAAGATGAATTTCCTGAGACACAGGTAGGCAGGAGCTTTCCTTGTCTCCAACACCTTGCACTCCATTAGTACTGAGAAGGTAACATCTACTGACTTCATCTTCCCTGGGGTCTGATGATTTGAGGAATTAAGCAAACTCTCAGAAGTATGTCCTTTTCTCATGGCTATGCTTGTCTTTAGCGCATTGAGCATTTGAACACTTCTACAACTGTTTGTTAATTACTTATTAATTAGTTGATAGGATTTCATGGTGTGGGAAAAGGATAAGGAAGAAGGAAAAATGAAGAACAGATTGAAACTTGGTGGACTTTCTGTACTGATGTTACTGGGGTTTCTCTGCATAGGGCAGAAAGGAGTCTGGGACCTTTGGACTTTGTGGGGCTCCATCTGTGAAGAGGCTTGCTGGGAGCCTAGAGTGAAGGGTTTACTGTGATGTGGCTGGCAGGTGCATGTAAAGCCAGAAGGAAGTTTCAGTAGCATCTTTGCAACTCCTGTATAACTGATGGGGAATTACACTCGTGGTGTTAAGGTCAGAAGCAGGCCCGTGGTCTGCAGCAAAACACCCAATCCTCAATATGAAAACACTTCTGGGGACTAATGGAGTCAGATGGAGACTAGATTGTGAACAGGTTTTTCCAGGGAGGAAGGCAGGCAGTCTAAGAGCTCAAAGACTCTGCATGCTGTGTTGCCAGGATTCTTCCTTTGGCAAGCCAAAAGGCTCTGGGACAGAGAGAAGACCGTTGAGCCATCTTATGTTTTGATGAAGTTGCTGAAAGAAACTGCATGTGCCATTGAAAACAGGAGAAAACCCAATCCCCCGTTGTTCAAGTGCAATGGGACTCTGACTTCAAGAGACAGTAGATACAGGTGAACTAGCAGCCCCTGTTACTTTTGGGTAATGAATCTCTGCTCGAGGGAGGATAGCCAGAGATACCAGCAGGCCAAAGAGAGAGTTTGTTATGGATCATTTTCATTTGAGATTTGTAGCAGTTAATATTTAATTTCCAGGCTGTGTCTTTTCATTGCCTTTTAAATTAGAAAGTTATTTCCTGTTGATGCAAAACATTTCCTGGAAGAGAAGAGCCTACAGAGTCATACTGGGTTTCTGTATGTTAATATGGGATACAATAAAGCCTACGAGCCATTCTGGGATTGGAAATGCCAATCACAGGCATTATCAAAGCATGTTAGAGGTGGTCATATGGAGACTACAGCTAGCCATTACAAAGCTACTGAGCAACATTTTTTTTGTTCTATACCTCTTTCCAAGAATAAATGAGTATTGATTTGCTGAATTCTTTGGTTAAAAAAACCAGTAGGGATAGTTTGGATGAATTGTAATGCTCACTGTGTGTGCTTTACTGTGTTCAAGTCTGGGCAAAACCAGTTGAACCTCAAAATCCCTAGCTCTAAATATCAATTTGTTTTAGTGCCTTTCTATTAACAAGTGTTTCTTTACTGCTGAGGCATCTTTGCCTTCATGTCTGTTCAGCTTAAGAAAAGATGTCACTTGATCTGGCTTTGGGTGAAGCAGATTTTCTCCCAGTCACTCAGACAAGGCTCACCAGACAGCACTGCTGAGTGGTATCTCAGAGTTTAAAAGTGGATTTTGAGAGAATGACTGGCATATGACCAGCTAGGATGTCTGCAACATTTCTATTAGCAATTAGAGACAGAGCCACATTTTTGGCCATCAATCAGCTGACCATAAGCAGCAATCCAGTCTCTACAGCTGGGTCATCTGGATGTAGCAGGGAATGGGTCCCATTTAGCAGATGTCTAGGAAGATATATGAAGCAGAAGTCATTTTGTTGGCATGTTGTATCAGTCTCCACAAGGAGCAGACCAGCAAGAGAAGGTAAGAGCACAGCCATTTTAAAAACAATTGTCTAGTGAGAAAGAAAAAAACCCTTGTGTTTGCCTGACTGGTACATATAGAGGAAGCAGGGCAGGAGCTAAATGAGGGTGCTATATTGACTATATTAGAAAGGGTAAAATTAGTTTGTATGTGTTTACCTTTTATTACAAATCTGTCTGGGAGGCCACATTCTCTTCTCTACCAGCAAAAAACCCACAATCAAGTCTTTATTTAACAGAACCCTCAAGAATTCCTGTTAGTCCATGCAACTGGGTTTGCAGAATGGTACCCATCACCGTGCTGAACTGCTGCCGTGTGCCTGCCACAAAAAATTCCCCAAAGGGGTACAGCCTTTCCCCTGGACTGATGGTATCTTGGCTGAAGATAGACAGGAAAAACCACTGATACAGTAGCTAGAGGAGAACTGATTATTGTCTTGCTGAAAACTACTCCTAATGCTCCTGAGAATGGGAAACAGGATCTCTGTTACCCAAGATTTCAGCAAAATTTGGAGAAAGTCACTGGGGATAAGAAGATGGGTAAGATTAGAAAGTTAAAGAGGAAAACAAGTAACATAGTAAAATACTTGTGTGTGTTTTCTCTTCTTTCATCACCTTCATTGCTTTCATTGCAACTGGCAGTACAGTCTGGAACCAGTTAGCAGATCTCTAAATAGGCATAATAGTACAAGATGGTGCATGCAGTGAGATCTTGGAGGACCAATGTTAAAGGCTCTTGTAATCTGGATGAAGAACAGAAGCTTTTACAGCAAAACTGAATGAGTGAAATACAGGGGATGTGCACCCTTTATTACTACAATCTGTGTGTGGAGAACAGCAATGCTGGAAAATTCTTTAGACATTCTCAGCAAAGTAGGTCTTAGAAAAAGGAGAATTAAGTGCCAGAAAACATCTTTCACTGCTTCAAGGAATTGCCTTAGATGACAGAACTAACTGGATTTGAACTTACCCAAGCACCTTTTTGACCATCTAACTTATGGTGCTTAAGGGAGCTATCATTAATTAACACAAATATATTCATAAATGATCTAAGGAATCAGTCAGAGATTTTTCTTTGGATTCATATAAAGATATAATCTCTATTACAGTTCAGAGAAAGTTAAAAGAAACTTTTGCTAGGCAAAAGGAATGATTTATCCTGGCTAGCAAGCCAGGGGAAAATATAACCAGCTTGGGGTAGTTCTAATGTTTTTTATTATTTTTTCTTTTGAGCATTTTAACTAGCTTTTGGAAGAAAAAAAGTATTGCAATTAAAAGGAATGTGAAATATAACTATTTTTTCACAAATGTTGATGCCAGAATATTGTAGTGTTTGGGGTTTTTTTAAAGTGATGTGATAGAGAAATGACAAGGAAATTTAAATACTGATCAGAAAATCCAGATGTAGTCTTTTTAAAGAGCTCTTTGTACTGAAATGTATATGTCACACACTTATTTTATCAGTGAACCAACAAAGGACAAAGCCTGTTATACTTTGTATAACTACTATTAACTATTGTTATTATTGTAACAATCATTTATAGTCTAGTAAGAAAACAGGACTTCTTCTCTAAAAGCCTTAAAACCCACCAACATTTTGGGTATGTGAAAGCCTGCAGTAATTAAAAACACAATCCACTCCTCAGTGCAGTCAGTGAGTTGCTCTGCCCCACCATTTTAAAGAGAGCTCTAAACATTTTCACTCAGAAGGACTCCAGACAGGTTTGTGAATCAGCTGCAGGACTATCTAACTTTCTTCTTGCTGCTTTTACAATTAGCTTTTAAGAATTTATTCTCCTGAATTCTTTATCTTCTCTTTCTCATATTTTAATTAAATAGCATGTGTGTGGTTAAATTTATCCAGTAAAGCAAATTTATTTTTATGCTACTTTTAAATCTCCTCTGCATTAAAATATATTCTGATTATTCCATGCACCTGGAATAATGCCAGAAGCCAAGTATAACAAGTAGTTTTGTGGAAATCACAATATTGAGGTATTTCCTCAAAACTGGGTAGTATGGAGAGTCTTTCAAAGTGGGAACTACATGCTTTCTTCTTGTGGTGCTAATATTTCTAGTCATCAGTAACAGCTCAAGTACAAAGGTAAACTGAGGAAAAAGCATTTGCTATCCCCTTTTCTGAAAAAATAATGGGTTTTTTTCTGTTTGCCCAGTTTTCATATAGAATTCCTTACAGAAAAAAGTTGTGCAGCTACCAAAATCACCTCTTTGAATGGGCAAATCACATTATGAACTCTGCAAATGTGTTCAGAATACCAACATTTTGAAGCCAAAAGAGAAGAAAAGAAAAAGAGGCCCCATCTTCATAACAAAATTTTACATAGATAAAACCAAAATAATCCTGTTCAAACATGGTTGTCAGATAGTCTTACCATACTTCTTTCTTACCAACACAGGGTGGAAAACACACACTAGAATTGTTGATTAAGCATGAGAGGTGATCAAATTTATATTGATCTAAGCCTAATTTGGGAAACATTTCAGGGCAGCATCTCCTGATGTTCACCAAAGGCAAAATAAAGCGCTAGCATTTTCACTGCTACAGCTCACAACCATGCTTTAACGTGGCTTCCTACATACAGAAGCTGGGGTCACTGTAGTGTGTTACCTGGATTATTCTAGCAATAAAAACATCACAAGATATTTTTAAAAAAGCAAACTAAACCCATCCCCCCTCCCCCATCAATTTCATCAGTAGTTTTTCCTAAAAGAAAACAAGTAATATATACATACATATACACGCACACAGGGATAGCTCAGGACTACGTACAACTTCTAGGATGGCAGCAGTAAGGGTATGACAACACAGGATGTCAAAAGAAGCCACTGTGCTTCTCCAGCCCTTTGCTACGTAATTTGGAGGCCTCTGCTTCCCAGATGGCATTTGAGAAAGAGAGAGAGAGAAGGAGAGTGGGAGGGAGATGTTTTCTGCCTCTTCCAGAAGGTTTGGGTGAATGAACTTGCAAGTTCTAGGAATTGCAAAGATTTGTGTCCAGTGGCAGCTGATGGCCAAAATCTGAGCAGCAAAGGGCGTGGAAGCGGAGAGAACCAGACAGGCAGAAACAGAAAGACAGACAGACAGACACAGCGACAGAGATGAATGCCAGTCCCAACTGAGGTGCAGGCTAGATGTATGTCGTCCTTCCACCGATCCTTGCTCCCATTGCGGGGGGGTGTGTGTACAGGACTGTGTCACAGGGGCCAACTGCTCCAGTCCTTGTGCAGGCAAAATGCCCTGGGGCAGTTCTGCCTGAATAAGGACTGCAGGGTTTAAGCCACTGGTTCTCTGCCTTCAGACACATTGATTGAGGGTGAAAATGAACTTGTGAGGTTTAGTGTGGCTGGAGACGAGGGAGAGGAAAGCAGGGGAGAAAAGGAAGAAAGGTAGGGGGTGGGTTAAAAGGGAGAAGTGCAGGAGAAGGTGAGAGGGAGACTTGAGAATAGACTGTCAGATACTCCAAAGAATGGGAGCAGGAGCCCATGACAAATCATATGAAGCCTCTTGACACCAAAAGCAAGATGACTGTAAGGAAAGGCCCCATGCGCCTGGTTTAAGCCTGAGTGCTTTACTTCAGAAATAAAAAAGACTAAAGAAGAAATGACTGCACAGGTCTCCAAGTATTCTTGGAAGCTGAATGCTTCGGTACCTCTCTGGCCTTACTGCATCAAGGAGTCAGGAATCAATCAAGCTGCAACCCTCTGCTGACTTCCTACCAGAATTTGGAAACCTTTCCAGAAATGCAAGATATAAAGTACTTGGCTCTCCTGAATATCTGATGGACAAATGCCAAACCACTATCCAGCTGGCCTGGGCACAGCAGACCTGACCAACATTTTCTAGGGGAAGTAATACAGCAAGATAGGTTTTGGGCTTCTCTAACTTTCTTTATAGGGGTGCTACTTCCCGAAGCACCAAGGTCCTATGTCTCCCAGATACCACCATGAATCAGATCACACACAACACCGTACTTCCCTTTTTTTCTCCTCCTGTCACATCTCCCATTAATAAAATCAGCATTTCCATCAACCCTCAAACCAGCCGCAATGCTTACTCTTAGGAAAACATGTACTGCTACAAGAGGTGGGCAGCTACATTCCTAGCAGGGAAATACTCCATTATTTCACAAAAGACTTCAAATCACTAATTCCCTGTCCATGATAGTTCTCATCTCAAATCCATGCACATCTTGCATCCACTGGCATGTCATCTCTGCTGTATTGCATTCCGTACCTGTCACAGGTACGTCCTCCTTCTCTGTACCTCCTGCAGTGTTCACAGACACACTCAGACACGCAAGTAAGGACCCTGAGTGGAACAGGCAGGATGGATACCAGTCCAGATGGTTTTGCTCAGTCATCCTCATGCACTCCCAGACACAGCTAATGAACACAGAGGTACCCACACATGCAGACACGCTCAGAGGCACCAGCAGAAGCCCTCAGCAACAGATTCACAGGTAGGCACAAACCCACCCTCCCTCCCTGACGTTCTTTCAAGACAGACAGAATCAAACACGCAACATCCCCACTGTCACTGGTACCTGCACCAGTGCTCTGGAGACACACATGCTGCCACCTGAACATGCCTCTATAACACTCACATCTCTATGCCACAAACTGCCTACTGCAGTTGGATGGGACAACCTCTCAGCTGGCCACAGGGACTCATCCAGCTCAGTGGGCACTGCTAAGAGCATCACTTTGGTGGCAAACGAAGACTCAGCCACAGCGAATCTTTGGTCTGACACCGGCAGGTGAAGGAAAAAGGACCTTACGGACCAGAGAGGTGTTGGTTTTTCTCTCTGACTGAGAGGAAGGAGGTTACATTAGCAGCTTTTCCAGTGACTCAGGGTCTGACTGTTTTTCTTTCATCAATTTGGGCATCGTAGCAGAGAGCACAAATTGAATTTCATTTCCCCCTTTGATACAGCACAACAAATATTAATGAACAACTTTCTTTGCCTGGAGTGGGGGACTGCAAGCTGTCAGTCAGCTTCACAGCACTCAACTCCAGGCTGTGTCTGCTGATGTGGAAAGGAAGGAAATGCAATCCTGTGCCTGGGGCTACTTCTGGGATGATATATTCCAAATTTGCTGGCTTTTATTCAACTTCTATAACATTTTCTTTCCTAATAGTATTATAAAAGATCATAATAATTTTTGCCACCTTAATGTTTTCTTCTAAGGAACTTAAAGTGTTTTGTAAACACTAATGACAATACTTTCTTAACATAGGGAATAATAACAATCTCCAATTTACTGATGGGGGCACAAAGGTATAGGGATCTAGTCAAAGTCCAAGGAATATAAGCCATAGACTCTACCTCCCAGAGCCCATCTATTACATCATCTTTTGTCTTCTTCCCCAAAAGTCATGGTCTTGGTCTTAGCACTTAAAAAGAGTTGACACATGGTAGATATGGTCTCTGCCTTGGAAATTCCTTTTTTAATAGCAGATTAAAAAGTCTTCCCCTCCCTCTTTGGTTACTTAAGAAGTGGTTTAAGAGTGGCCCAAAATAGAATAAGCAAGTATTTAAAAAAAATTCTGAAAAAAAGGTCTTAATTTTGTGGCTGGGAAGTTAATTGTGTAACACTTATTGAGAAGCAAAGCTCTGAAAATGCAGCTTGAAAGTAAGGGAATTTAAGAGTGAATTTGGCAGAAACTGTGCCACCCTTTCAAATTTTTGAGCCCACCAGATTTTAACCTGCTCTGTGCCCTTTGCACTTACTCAGTTGTGTGAGATGCATCTCCGTGTGTCTGTGGAGCTTGTTGGGGGGACTTTGGAGATGTTTCCAAGTTGCAATAAGTCAGTGAGCCTAACGTGATACAATTGGACTTATCACTTGACATATCTCCACAGCATGGAGGTGTTCTAAGTGGAGGCTTCCCAGAGGACTCTGAAATGCTGAAGGCAACCTGGAGCCTACCTCATGGGTACATGCCTTCTCACTACTTTTGAATGCACAGCCATGCTAACAAAAATACGCTGAGCTTGGCATGCAAGTGTACACTCACCCACAGGCATGCAGATGAACATGCCTGCATACAGGAAACTCTCAGACATAAACACCCACCCGTAAGCAGATCAAACTTGCAAAGTAAGATAGCCACATTGGCTCAGAAAACATGTTCACAGACTCAGCTACATACACAGCAACCCATGTGTCTCCATCAACAACCATTCATGACACAAATAAGTATGAAATACATATGCTTGCATACACACTGTCTTCCCCCCCATGGATTCTGTACACTCTCCCATGGATTTGTAGGCCATGTACAGGCATCCAAACACATTCAGGAACATATACTACATCCAAAGGAGTGCACACACACAGACCCACCCATGCACACTCACATATATCTTAACGAAGGTTTTGGTCTGGGAAATTCCTTTTCAAGAAACAAAAATAATTGTCAAAAGGAAAAAACAGAGCATGGGGAACTGCACAAATAGATGCAGGCACATACCTACACACACACTGTGGAGTCTGCCAGTCAGGGTTCCCAACAGAACTGCTGCTATCACAGCTCAGCACCTGCTCAGTATGCTTCCCCTGAATACAGGCATTTGGTGAACTTCACAGAGATTTCAGGCTTACGTGTCTATGGCCACATGTCAACTAACCTCTGCCAGGTGTCACCATCTTCCCTAACTGACCACAATGAAACTGTCCCTTAGCTCCAAGAGCAGCACCTTCCAAGACTCTACCACAAACACTCTTCAGCTTCTAAGGAGTTGGGCAGAAACATCTTACCTGCACCTGACAGGGCTAAACATCTCCAATTAATTGAGTTTATTGGCATTTTAGGTTTTATTTTTTCTTTCTTTTTCAGACTCCAGGTCTCTTGGAACAAGACAAGACAGTGTACAGAAACACAAGGCAGGGTTTGCTCAAACCCACAAACAGCAAGAAAGCAACAAGCTCCTGAGGAGAAGGGGAGAAATGTGTCTGATAAACTGCCTCACACTACTTAGGAAGATGACAACTGTCTGTCCAAGATGGGCTGCTACTTCCAAAGCCCATTTGCTACAGATATAACATATCAAGTGCTACTAGCAGGAAGGGAATCTGACAGGACAAACCAACATTCAAAACATTCTCTTATTCAATAAGGGTTGTAAGTGCAAAGGGATTTCAGAACATTTCAGAACAAACTCCATCCATAGCTGCTGCTTATTTATCAGTGCATCAAAAGATTGTGCAAGTTTTTAGTAACAAACATTAGAAACTAGTAGCAAAGAACTTGCCTACATAAAAGAGAAGATTTAAACATGCCAGGTAACAAAAAAAAACGTGTGCAGAAATCTGTAAAAACTGTATAGAAGGAAAGGATTCTTTAGAGGAAACAGAGGGACCATTATGCAATGCTCTTCCTAACTCTTACTAAAAGAGTCAGGGCCGCTCCTGCTGCCTCTTCAACTAAGATAGGCAATGGCTGTTTGGACAGAGACACATCCTCATTTTCCATAGAGTTTTATAACAAAAAAATGGATTCTGGGCCTTGGCTGACAGGAACTTGAATTTAGACAGGGAATGGAAAAAACAGGGGACCTTGTCAGTTGTAATTAAACACACCAGGATGGATAGCCTTGGAGACTGAAGATCAGAACATCGCACAATTAGCAGCAGCATGACCTTCTTGACAACGTGCTGAGAGGGAGTGCAATTTGTCCTGCTTAAATTTAGTGGCTGAGAGCTGGGTGTCTAGACAGACCTAACAAACCTAGACACTCACTAGTCACTGGATGGGCATCTCCAAAGAGCAATTCATTTCCCCTGTCATAGACACGTACAGGGAGGCACCAGTTGGCCTGGGGAGGTGTGCATTTCTCTCCACTAACTGCAAGGGGAGGCCTGGGTGACTATCTGTCTTCCTCTCAGATGACTAAAGTTTAATGACACATATATCAAAGTGTCTTAATCCATGACATAAAGTTTTTTAATTGATAGGGAATTACTGTGAATTTCTTCAAAAGGATCCAATAGATTTTCCCTCCAGTACAAGGTTTCTGACTATGCTAGACCTCCATTTATTTATCAAAACACAAGGATTTCCCTCATTTCTACTTGAAAGACTTTTGTATGAATTCAAATACATCAGTCAGAAAGTCTTGTTGATTTTTAGTATAATTCATTTCCATTTAACTGTACTTGTTTCCTCAACTACCATTTACAGTTCTGCCTCTATGGATGTGAATTGAGCTTTTCCACAATCTGAAGCCTATTGTCAGATTCCCCGTTTAGTTTTCTGGTAACAAGTGTGGCATAAAAAAGGCTTTCATTTCATTAAAACTAACAACTTCAGCCTACTGATCATTGTAACTTCCCTCTACAAAGTCAGTCCAATTCCAATATCCCTCTAGTAAAAGGGCAACCAAAACTGTTTACAACATTCTAGGGGAAACATAAACAATTTTTTTGTGTGTCCAGAAAGTGGGACATTCAAGAGATGTAAAATAAAAATTAATTTTCAGTTAGAAACTATTTTCCATTCTCTCAAAAGACAAGGAAAATAGACTAGTGTCAAATAAAGCGTTTCATTTATTCTAAATCAAAATATTACGTCTTGGATAAATTCCCCTGTTTCAGAATTTAAAATAAAATGAAGCTGAACAGAAATTAAACTAGAACCAAGGTACAAAAACATTTTGTTTGGAAAGTTCCAAGTAAGGCATTTTGATTTTTTCAAAATGTTGCCTACATTTTTCCCTAAACACAACAGTGAGTGAAAACTATGCTGTCACTTTTGTGCTTGTGATAGATTGCTTCTACAGTACACAACAATTCCAAGCTGGAATGTTTATTCAACAGCCACATCATTTTACAAATTCATGATTGATTTGCTCTTCATTAATATTTTCGTAGCAATTTTCTTTCAATCTTTCTATTCTCCTGGCCTTACTAAGCTGGATTTTGCAGTGCAATTTTTGTCTGTGCTCATAAACCCAGTGGGTTCTTTGTAGTCTTTTGTTTGGGAATCTGTGTGTTTCCTGCCTGTCCTTTGTCTATTTATCCTCTAATTCTATATCCTTCCACCTCCAAAAAAAGACAGAGAAAAAAGTTTGCCTGATGTGATTTATTCCTTAAACACCAGCTGCTCATTTCAGTCTCCATGGCTCAGTCAATCCTTCATCTGCCTGCTGAGATGGGCACCAGTGGGGCCAATCAGTGTCAGTTGTGCTGGTGGAATTTGTAAGATGGAGCAAACTGGGTTGCAAAACCAAAAAAATTGGTTGAAACTGGTGCTTTGGGGTTTTTTTTTGGCTTTCTGTTTTGTTTTTATTTGATCTACCTTTTTTCAAATTGGAAACTGAACATTAGGAGCAGGTTCCTCTACACAGAGATGAGAGTTTTTATTTCCTTTGGAGGAAGCCTGGGTGAGGAGGCACATGGGGGATTCCTGGTTTGGTTCCTGCAGTTCCACCTCAAAAGAACTGACCTTTAGATCTCTGTGGGGTGGAGGGTATTGAATTGCCATGGGAAGCAAAGCATAACACGGGGTAGACCAAAGGGCTGGCCTGGGACTATTCTAGCAGCTTCCCATGGTACAAATGGCTTTTTCACTTACACTCCATGTTTCCCATCACTTTTCCTGCTATACAGTTTAATTCATGCCAGGCGGATTATGAAGTGGAGAAAATGATGCAACAGTCAAAAAGTCTTTTAAGTCGTTCCAAAAATTAAAACAAAAAACCAAAAAAGGAAAGATCTTCAAAACTAAACCAAAAGCTCTGAAAACAAACTCAAAATAAAAAAGGAAGGGAGAGGGGGGAAAAAAAAAAAAAAAAAAAAAAAAACCCGGGAAAAAAAAATA
>VYZX01000377.1:273912-288537 GCA_013401335.1 Brachypteracias leptosomus
CTGAGAATGACGTCTATAATGCTGCCAATTACGATGAGGAAGTCAAAAACATTCCAAGGATCACTAAAGTAACCCTACATAAGGAAGGGGCAGGCAGGATGGGGATTAAAAAGGAATGTTAGACAGACAAAAACAGTTCAAAGTTATCATTAGAATTACTGCCCTGATATCTCAAGGGATTTTTCTCTTAGGTCTACTTGTTGTGTCTCAAGCTGTAGCCCAGTACTGGGATCCCTGACTTGTTTGAGCAGCCTCTATTCAGCTGATGAGATGTCAGGGCAGCCATCCCTCTCCCCTCTGACTCTGGGAGAGGGGTGAAGGGAAGCCATATAGATGGCTTTGAGCATGACTGCTCACAGGAGTAGGGGTGGCAGGACCAGCTCCTCCAAACATCTCCCATTCCTAGCAACACAGCATCCTTCCCCATTTGGCTTAGATTTGGCTGGGGAAAGAGTACCGGGATGGTATCATACAGTTCTCTCAAAGAACACCTCCCCTTCTACCAGTGTGAACATCAATCCTCCAGTCCATATTCCAGATGTAATAGTCTGTGTTGGCACTGGGAATGGCCGGCTGCCCTGTCACAATGGAGGAGAAGGTGCAGTCAAGCTGGAGGTGTGCTGTTTAAACCTCGCTAGTTGTCACCTTTATCTTTACCCAGCCACAATGAGTACTTTAACAGTCACTTGCCTAACAGTTTCTATTATTAATTCTTTAGCTCCTGTCTTAAAACTGCAGAGTGGGACTGGTATTTCTGTTACCCCGAAAGCACGTCTGCACCACAAAATGAAGGTGTGAATGTAGCATGTGCTGGCGCTTCCCACCAGAAGGGGTAAGAACAAGAGCAAAGTCAGCTTTAGCATGTGCTCAGAGTGAGACCTGTTGCTCACTCATACTAAAGATAGTGCCACAGCAATCACAGCCACATTAGCTGTCTAGGACAAGCTATGGCAGATCTGCTAGTATGTGCTAAACTCATACCTTTACTTTGCTGTGCAGAATCACTCTGAGGGCTATCTCAAGCTTCTCACTATCCTAAGCAGAGCTTAGGAGATGCTAATCAGCACTGTTTACTGTCCCCATCCTGCAAGATTTTTGGCTGGATAGGCTGTAAGGATACAGGACCCTTTGGGAAAAGGATCTGTTCAGCCCAGTTAAAGAGCTTCTGTATCTAAACTTCCTGTAGGAGTCAATGTCAGGAGCAAAGAAAATTTATTTTGGCTCACTGAACACCTGTGCCAGCCTTTTCCCCTTGTTCTGCAGTCTTAAAAGGAGGTGGATNGTGAGCCTGTGTTCCCAGGCAGTGTTGCAGAAAGCTAAGAAGGAGAAAAAAAAAATCCCAGCACTGGCACTGAGCAAGCCAGGCTTGGGAACCTGAAATTACTGTGGGTCCAACTATCACATTGAGCAGGCACTGGCAAAAAGTGTCTTTCTAAACACTGGAACACTGTCTTCAGGATGCTTTGAGATTCACAGTTGTAAACTGCATTATGCTTGGGGCAGGGAAAGAAAAAAAAGAAAGCCACTGCCCAGCTCGTTCCACACCAGTGAAGGGAGTTGGTAAAGTGGATTTTGAAATCTTCTCAAAACCAGAAAAAAAAACTTTATCCTGAAACCTGAAATAGGCAACTCTTGGCAGATCTACACTGGAAAGAGTAATCATCTCATGGGTACACACTACTATGCAATTAGCTACAACAAGTAGGAAGGAAACGGGAGCAAAAGCAAACTCAGAGAGTATTATTATTCAGCATCCAGCCTAGAAAATACACAACAAATATTAGAATTAATTCAGCGGTGATGTCCAGCATCGTTAGCAACCAGATGGACCTGGAAAAAAACTGTAATTAGACTTCATCAAGAGGAAAGGGAGGAAGAGAACAGCAGATTAAATTGTAGAGGTAAATGCGTTTTGAATAAAGGACAGATACAGATCATACAGAATTGCAAAAAGAGCCTTTGCAGCCTGATGCAACCTTGACAGACAATGTATTTGCAGGATCAAAGAGAACAGAGTAGAAGACGACAGACCCAATCCTCCTGCCCCTCTTCAGGTGCACAGTCCTGCTGAAGGCAATGGCACTGCTCACATGCCATATGAATACATGCATTCAATAGCATGGCTATCTTTCATTTCCTTCTCGAATTGCATAGTTTAGAAATGATTAAGGATTAGAGCAGGAACCCAAACAACTCCAAAAAAACCCAGAGTTTGCTTTTGGGCAGCTGCAAGGGTGAAGATCCAAACCATGTTGTTCAGGTTTTGCCCACAAAAATGATGACTATTTTTAAATCGGTGGTGGTTACTTTTACCATGATTTGCATCATACTGCAAAGAATGTTTTTGGTGTAACCAAATTCACAATTCCTTTTTACTGAGCAACTTTTTACATACAGCCCAATAACCATTGCTGCTGGTAAAACAGCATTTGTTGTTTTAAGTAGCACCAAATCCTGTCTTCAGATGACCACTGAAGCCGGTGAATTAAATTTTGCTCCCAGTTGCAGTAATGCAACCTCACTGGAAGCAATGACACTGCACTGACACAGTTGGCACATCTCAGGAGACATTCAGACCTGGAAAGAAGTCGCTTTTTCATTACCATCACAGATAGCTGCTTTGGCCTTTGTGACAGCATATCTGGAGTTTCTCTGCTAACTTTGGTGGTGTTGCACCAGATTTATACTGTGAGCTCTTTCTCCCAGGATGCTTTGCTGAAGCTCATCAGCCAGCTCCTTGCTTGAAAATTGTGGGCTGGTCTGCTATGGGATCACAGGGAGAGTGATCTGTTATTGTGTGGCTGTAAGGTAGACTCAGAGAACTCTTCTCTTCCTCCTATACCTCTTAGATGAGTGATAGAGAGGAACCATGGATATGAATGCAGTTTTACTCAACCCCACATCCAATATACCAATGTTGAATTAAGGAAACACATAGATTTTGAAACCTTATTTTCCTCCTCACCTGTTCCCTCTGTTTCAAACAGAAGGGTGAAAACCAGGAAGATACTATTCACAGTAAGAGAGCTCAAAGTAAACAGAGAATATAGACGCTTCATTTGTGTGCAAGGTAATGGAATCCTTCCTTAAAAAGCCACCCTCCTTAGAGACATTTACCTATGAATGGCCATGTGGTTACTTAGCTTTGGATCAGACTTCATAATCTTGTCAGGAGTTGAGTACATATTGAGAGTGAACTACACCCCTTCGGGACTTGCCTCTTGTGACCTCAAAGTACCTCTTCAAGCCACATTCCTCATTGGAGTGTGCCAGGGTGGCTAATGAAAGACAAGCTGAATGAAGGAAGAGCTTTCACTCTAATAAAGAGGTTGTATTTCCAAACTATTTTTCCCACCAGAAAGTTCTGTATACTTTTCCCAAAGGGGTGGAGATCTGACTGGAAATGAATTGATGGCATTGTTTGTTTTTGCAGTACAGGAATTTAGAGTGCAATACCATATTTTACCCTTAAAGGGAGACGCTTGACCCTGATTTAGCTTTATAATTGCATGCCACATAATGGCAGCCTCAGGGGCTTACTGGGGAATGGTAGTCAACCCCTCTTGTGGGATGTCTTTGGAGATCCATGAAGGTTTTGGGGAGAAAGGAGGACAAAAAAAGACCAGGAGGATTGGACTGAATATTCAATAAGCATGAAATAGCCCCACCATTAGAGTACCTTTTTTCCCCGTTTTTTAATTTCCCCAAAGGTTGTAAACAATAGGGTGTCATCACATGATCAATAGTTAATAAAGGCTGAGCATAAATATGCAGTAGCTGACTGGAATGGAATCTCATTTGTGCAAGGGGAGCAGACATTGTAGCATTTCAGAATGAATATGCCAATCATTTTTAGGTTTCCTAGTTGCTGAGATTAGCTATCAAAGAAGCTCAGGTTTGTTTTGGTACTCATGGAGCCACTGAAATCTCTGGAGACCATTTCTTTTATTTATTTTTTTTGTGAATATGAGATCCTAAATGCAGTAAGTATGAAGCCTTAACAATAGCAGGGAAAATTGCCCACTGGAGTCTACCTGAAGGTCTGAGCTCAGAGTCACCTGGAGCCCATAATAAGAACGTTTGGTGGCTGGAGAGCTGTGCATCTACACTGAAGCAGAGAACTCCTCAGGGGAAGGGTGCTGCTGAGTCATGGTACCAGCTGGGTTTTGAGTGTCCAGCCCTGTGGGAGCTCCAGGGCTACTTGTGTGTTAATTGATGTGCAGCTATTTATCTGCTTATCCCCAAGTTTTCATTTCCATCTCTTACAAGGTGGCTGGCAAAATTTAAGAAACCTCTTTGAGAGAAAAGTCTGTACAGATGAAGAGTGCAGCAAGGGTCAAAGGTATTCACTGGGTGGAATCTGAATGTAGGTCAGATAGTCCCCAGTGGATGAAGTTGCTGCAATGTCATAGAGAAAAAGGGAAAGACATGCATGCAGGCATGCGGGTATGTATGTATGTATCAATACAGAAATGAAGCACTGAGGAAGAGAAATGAAGACATAGAGAAAAACTATACAGCCTAAAAGAAAACTACAGGAGAATCTTACTACTTATCTGAAATAAATCTGCATATTAAAATAACAAAAAGAAGCATCAATCTTAATCACTTGGAAAGAGTATATAGGAAGGAAAGAGGCTGATATCTTGATATTCAGTGTGATTCCTAAGCAAAAATTTCCTGCTGATTGTAAAGTGCACCAAAGCAGACTTTGCTGGGGATTTGCAAAATGAGATGAACTGCTGGTTTGGTTGAGGGTTTAGTATGTGAATTCATTTCTGAAAATGCTGCAGGCTATTTGGAGCTGTGAGAGTCAGTCCTCAGACTTCATTAAAAGAGGCTTTCCCTGAAAGTATTTTTGCAAAAGGGAGGGTTTCGTTGGAAAACAGTATTGCATCAAATGACATTTACACAGTACTGTGACTCTTGGCACACCTTCTCATAGCAGATTTGAGTGATTCTCATGTATCCTGAACAATCTTACAAAGCTACAATAGCTCCTGACATCAAACGCAGATTTGTGCCTGATGCAAATTCTGTTATGCTAAGGTACCATTTAGCTGTAACAGCAATCAAAGAAATTAGCAGAACCTAATAGAGAAGGAATAAAGTGGAGGATGCAGCTGCTTGGAGCTCCTGACAGGCTGCAGGAAAACAGCATCTATTTGCATACTATCTATCAGCTCTCAGCCATTGATGGATTAATTTTGAGACACAGACTCCCTGCAGTTCACCTACCAGTCACTATAATGAGTCACTGCTGCAGTGAATTGCACAAGGCCCCCCACCCCCTCCATGCTTCATCAAATTTTTTGGCAAGTAGGGAGTGAGGAGAGGAGCTTTTTAGCTCCCCAGACTATTCCAAAGGTCTGGTCATTTCTGAAGAAGCCTCCTGCCTCTCCCTGCTTATTGCATAAGAAAACAAGACCAACTTGTACACCAAGATACAGTAACGTTAATGTTTCCCTTTACCCTTTCTCACTCTGTTTCATGCTCTCTCTCACAATGAGGATGTTGGTAAAAACAGACAAGTGTCCCTTGGTGTCTGAGGGCCTGTCTGGACATGCTGGACACTCTGCCTGACAGAAACAAAGGAGTTGGAGGACCTGAATGGCCCTGTGATCTGGAAAAAGACCCAAATGTTTATTTCTGGGGTACCTTGTTATTGGTTAAAAGTGGCCACCTTCTGATTATTGTTTGAGAGCCTGTAGGTCCTAAAGCAAACTATGGGTCTCACCTGTGCTTCTAGTGGACAGATACCTCTATCACGGGAAGAAAAGAAACTCCATTACCTGAATCAAGGTCCCCAAGCCACCATTTGACAAACTTAAACATTTTTTGAGGCTGGAACTATATAATCTCCTGTATCACAACAGAACCTTTTTTTATGCTCTCCACACCTCCTGATAATTGACCACTGTGGGGGGACATGCCTAGAAAAATCTTTACCATACCTGTTCTATGAACTGAGAATTCCAGTTTCCAGATTTTGCAACCCAGTTCATTCCACCAGAATTGTATTTTCTAGATGGTCCCATGAACTCCTCCATGCCTACCTACATGGTGATACAGTTATCTTACATCTCTCCATATTTCATTTACTGTAAAGTAGCTAGTAGTACACAAGCACTCAGCCATGTGGAAGGCTTGAAGTGCAATATTATGGTCCCAGGTCCTCCAAAGACTGGGAAAGAAGCCTAGCAAAGACAGTATGGAAACATGTATTACGGAAGGACCTCTTAGAGGTGTCAAAGGTTATATTTCAAGGCAACCTGCTGAGATGGCCTGAGGAAATCATAACAGTAAAACATGCTGAAACTGGATGATTCAACTAGCAGACCCTGATGTCATTTTTGGCCTGAATTGCTCTTAGCTTCCTTTGAAGGGAGTGTGAGTAATGCCTCAGAACCTTAATGCCTAAGGCCTTCTTGATATAAATGCATGAAAGTGGAGGCAGAGTAACAGAAAGGTCTCTGATAAATTCTGCTCTCCACCTAGAAAAATAAGATAAAAATTCTTAACTTTCCTACAGGTATGTTAAGGCACAGTGATACCCTGTGAGGAGTTGGGCCCTTTTCCTCATAAACATCAATTACATTGCAATCATTTAACAATTGTTGCCCTGCAGTCAGAAACTGGGCTTGTTCTCAGCAAAGAGAAACAAAATCAACATCTGTCTTGCCAGAAAGACTGAAAAGTGGATATGATGTCTTGCTATGTCTGAATAGATCATTTATAAAAAAATGTATTCCATGAGAATTTTGTTTCCAAATGCCATTAGGAAGAAGCTGTAAACACTCAAAGACTTTGCAAGGCCTAGAAAAAGCAGGTCTTGATGAGAGTCAACAAGTAAGTCCTGAAAGCAATAAACCAAGCCAACAACAGGGAACAGTCCTATGAAGAGGGCAAACAGCTTTGCTGTTTTAAGACAGGCTGTCTTCTAAAGTTGGGCTGACATCGCAGCCCAGGAAAGAATGACTCAAAAGAAGTAAAATTCAACCTGTAAGAAAAAAAAGACACACCTTTCAGAGTGAATAGCTACTTGCTGTTGTGGGAAGGTAAGACAGTGGCAATTAATGGCTGAAAAAGCATTCCAAACATGGAATAGCTTCCCTGTCTCTGTATGCACCATGGAAAAGGCTATGGACTACTCTGACATGGTTGCTGCATGGACTGTGCACTGTAAGAAAGGCGCAATCTTCTAGAAACAGGCCAGTAGGTATGAGCAGTAGGTTTTTGAATAGCTTCTTTTTTTGTGAGTTACCTCCATTTTCAGAAAAGATTTGATTTTATATGGATTAGTTAATGAAATAATGCTTACTTTCATGTAATCCATCAATCAAAACTCTCAAAGGAGGATGGTTACTTTCTTTTTATGCTTGGGGAAGCAGAAATATAGAAACCTAAAGTTTCCAAGGTCCCACAAAAGCCAGATGCATGATAAAGAAGAGAAATCAACTCTCTTAGACCTGCCAGCTGACCATTTGGCAGTGGAAATGACATTTCCTAACATGATGAACAGTTCTCAACAGGGGCTTTATTGCAGTCTGTTAGCCGGTATCATTCTTATGTGAAGAGAAGATTCACATCTGTGAGAACTCTTGACCCTTTAAAACAGCCTCACATGAAGTGATAGAGGTTTTGGATTTTCTTCTGAGGGTGAGAGTAAGTCTCTTTTCCCTGGAACTGTTCCCTTTACATGCTGCTGCTGACGCTGTCAATACTGTTGTGAATGAGACCCCCATTCACCATCCCACTGGGCTTTTAACACTGTGTGAATAATTTCTGTATTAAATAATTAAGTGTAATAGCTAATACAGTACTTCCCACACTGTTGCATTGTGCAGTCATATAATTATTTTTGATCATTTATGATGACATTAAAACCCCCAAGTGCCAGACTGAAAATAAATCTGTCACAATGTTGCAGCAATATGCAAATTCTCTGGGTACATTTGCTGTGAAAGAAAAGGTCCTTTTTCATTGAAGCTCTTATACAGCTTCTTTAACAGTTTTTTCTGCCTACTGAATTCTCCATTGATCCTTCAGAAAACCGGAGGATTGCAGCTCCGGCTGATCAGTGTTAGAAATTTTGCACATTCTGTATGGTAATTAGAGGATCTATTTGAGTGCAGAAAATTGCTGGCCTCATCCTCCAGGAAGGAGAACATCCTGCATTTAAACAATGAATGTAACATGGAAAGCAGCCTTTTTATCCCTCACCAATTGCTTCCACATGAAAAGACAAGTTTTTTTCATGAAGAGGGAAGTTTGTTCTGTACACTCATTTCATTCTTGGCCACTTTTTGGAGGCATTAACAAAGAAACTAATTGAGATTCACTCTGCTCATGCCTTCCTGCAACATATGAGAGACACTGGAAGAGGTTGCCCAAGGGGTCTGTGGATGCTCCATCCCTGGAGGTGTTCAAGGCCAGGTTGGATGGGGCCTTGAGCAACCTGGTCTAGTGGGAGGTGTCTCTGCCGTGGCAGGGAGGTTGAAACTAGATGATCTTTGAGGTCTCTTCCAATCCAAATCATTCTATGATTCTATGATACATTTTCCATGAGGAAACGGGAAAGAGACCAGTATACTTTATACAGGATGTCAACCAATCTTCAGAAGAAAGACTTTGATGTTTCATGACCCTTATTCAACTAGAGGTATGAGCTAGGTTTTACTGCAAAATTCCATTTCTCATCATCTGTCTAGTTTCTTCTGTTACATTCACCTACCAAATGTTTTTCACATAGCATGAGTTGTTTAGGTGGAGTCACGCCTACGCCATCTCAGAATATAAACATATGCACAATAGAAAAACTTTAGTCTGGCACTACTTTCTTCTTCAAAGTGTTGGGAAAGGCCAGATTTCCCCTCCCACATACATTCAGGATCTGGTGAGGAACTGAGTGAAATCTCAAAGTATAAAAGAGGATTCCCTGTACTTTCACATGACAGAGAAGGCAATTATTTGCTTGCTAACTCCTCATTTGTGGAAACTGTTGCTAAGCCGACCTCATCCCTGAGTCTTCTGTTGCAAATTTTCTTTTTCTGCACTAACTGGAAGATTTATTGTTCAAGGCTTTACAGTTACACTTGGTATGCTGTTTAACTTGACAGAACAGCACTCTAAAACACCATGATGTAGTTCCTCTTTCTTTTAATGTCACTGCCTTGTAACATGTTGGTAGCACATAGTTTCAATTTAATGCCTAAAATAACAAAAGCAGCTGCCTTGGCCCTTGGCTAGTGGGATGCTCTTCCATGTTCTGTGAGAAAGTCTCAACACTGAGCTGCAGTGAGAGTGCTGTGGCATAGACTGTGTTATGTTAGGCTCAGTTACTTTCTTAGCCTCTCTTTTCTACCTCCTGGACATATGAGCAGATGGAAATTCTGTCAGGCGAGTGGCATCCAGGAGCAAGTCTATCTGATGGCTCTCTGTTCCAATCCACAGATGGATATAAAGGACTGGGATGACCTGATCAGCCATGTCCCAGGTAATTATGCCAAGTATTTCTTCACATTGAAGTCATCTAAACATTCTGGTCTGGCATATAGTACTTTTAGTATTTACTTTTGCAGAAAGGGCTTAGAAAAGAGGTTCATTCTTCCTCTCAGACCTGTGGACATGAAAGACCATATGGTCAAATCCCCAAATGATATGTATGCTGTGCAAAATGCATGAAACTTCTGGCAGACAGGTAATCACAGTAAAGGGAAAGCAGAGGAATGATTAATGAGGGGTTAAGATTTTCTGCCTTTTCTAGTGTATTTCCAAACCCCTTGAGCCCGATTCAGCAATTTCTTGAGTGCCTCAGACTGACTGCACACATACAATGCAGTGTCTGGTTGTGCACTACAGAGATGTCAGGGATTTCTGGTCATATGACCAACAAGCTGCTGGGCTTGCTGGAGCTGCTGAGATTAATTCCAGCTGGACTGCTGGCTGTACAGTAGAGGAATATACAATAAATTCAGACTTCACTAAGAAAAAGTATTTGGGGTGAAAAAGGGAAGTATTTCTGGGATAACATGCTGATGCATTTTGCAACGGGACTGAGATTAATCCATGGAAGTAGGGAAATACATTTGTACCCAACTTTTACTGCAAATTACTCTGATGAGACAGTATACAGGGAGGGTCTGTGGCTGAGATACTGATGTGTTTGAACATGGAGACCTGGGATGTCTGCCAGGGAACTTCAATAAAATGTAGGAGCACAAAAAGATGTTCATTAGCTTAAAAGCTATGGGGTTTAATTCAGTTTTTAATTATCTAAAAATCTTTTCCCATGTTTACTTTTCCTTTCGGCCCTGTTTCTGTTTTTCTTTTTTCTTGCATCATTTTGGTCAAATCATTTCTTTCTCCATTTTATTAATACTTTACTCTTTCAGGGTCTTTTTTTTTTTTTCTCTCTGCCTTTAAGTATATTATGTCTGTTCCCACTCTCCGTTATCTGTGTATGTTTCTTCCTCCCCTCAATTTCTCTCTCTCAGACATGGTCCTTCCTGTTTTAGCCCTCTCACTTTCTTCAGTTCTTACCTGACTATTCCTAGTTCTTTCCCTGCTGTTTCTTAACCAACATCAAGCAGAGCTCACTCTTCCTTTTTTGTTGAATGAGGTATATTTTTTCACCACCCACAGATCCTGAACATATGAGCTTTCTCAAACCTTCTTTGCCTTTTAAAACACTTATTCAAATGAAAGTCAGGGTGATGGTTGGAGACTGCCCATCCTATTGCACTGGGTAGATGACTCAGTCATCAAATACCCCATGCCCCGATGCTGCCCCTCCAAAACAGAAAGGGTAATACTGAAGCTGAGGAGAGGAAACAATTAGGTGACTGCTTAGGTTAAGAACCCGCCAAAACCAGCAGAGAAAATCTGCAAAGAAAGAGCTGTTTGACAACCAGAACTGTGTGGCCAAACTCCAATGAGAGGGAAGCAGCTGCCTGCACCATGGGCTCATTTATACATTTACACAACCTAAACTACTAATTTATACCACCATACTTCATCCCAGACTGTGTGATTTTTAACTAAATATGATTCCTATGTCTGTTGGATGTATCTGAAGTGTTTTTACATGCTGAGAAAAAGACCACTCACTGTAACCAGTTTTCCTGACAGTTTTCTATCAGTGCAGAATGTCTTTACTTTCATTTCCCCATATAACCTGGAGAAACAAAACACTGTGATGAATAATGCCAGGCCATCATCCTGAGCTATACAGATATTTCTAAAGGTACTAGAAGAAGTACAAAAAAGCATCATATTTTCAAAACTAACCAAACTTGTTTCTGTGGTGCAAGGGGATAGACTGGATGTACATTTCAGTTGTTTGTGTAAGTGTTGAAGCCTTACCATGGAATGACAGATTATGATTATGGTGACAAAGAAGAATGCAAGTAGTATGAAGCAGACAGTGTGACTTTAGGAGAGAGTGCTCAAAGATCTGTTTATAGGCATAAATGTATGAGGAATGGAGTAGTAAAAAGGGAACAAAAACAGATGAGTCATTTTGCAGGTTTGAGGAGAGGTATCAGTGCATCAAATGTATGATAAATGCTGACTGAGAGGCGCTTAAAGAGGAATAAAGGAGGACAAATGCATCAGGGGAGAAAGAAACACTGAGGACATGCAGATCCATCAGTAAATAGAGACTAAGAGCCAACCATGGGCAACACTCATGACTTCCACTACTCAGAGGGTCATAGCTTTCCCTGGTATCACATGCCTTGTGCTGAATGTGAAACTTGTTTGAAACAGTGCACGGAAGTCTGAACTCTGCTACATGGAAATGACATTAAAGAATGGCAATAATTCAGAGAAAAGTAGCAGTGATAAATGAGGGATTGAACTAACCATCTGAGGCAGGACAGATGGCATTGTTACAGGCTGCTTTACAAATAACATCCATAAACACCCAGGAAAGAAAGGTGTTGACAGTGTCTGGTAAACGGAATAGACTTGTGATCTGTAGTTTCTCTGATAGTCATAATTCCACAGAGAAAATCCCCAAGATTCCCTTTCCACATGCAGACCTGGATTTGACAAAATATAGGAACATACACTTTATATATGGGAGTAGCTCCACTGATATGTCTTCCCTAGTTTGAGATGACGGGAACAGTGGTAGAAAATTCATAGCTCTTGGATTACTAGTCCTGCCCTAGCCAATGAGAGGATAGATGAAATGTTTCCTGAAAGAAAAAGTAGATGTGGTTCACCAGTAAAACAGCCCATTCCAGGGGGCTGGAGAGATCTGAAATTCCTGGAGGAATATCCATCCCCATATTAGCATATACATCGACAGATGGTGTAGCTTCATATGAATAGGAATTTTAAGTTGCTGCCTTTGAGTTGAAAAGATAAACCCCAGGCAGGTTTTGTAGAGCAGCTGCTCCTTCATGGTCTGTTGCCTGTGGGAATTTCTTCTTTAAGAAGCTAGGACAGTGGTAGCTGTGAGCACCCCAGACAGCACAGTATCTCTCATTCCCTTTAGTAGTTTTCTCTGGAAAAAGCATGAAGCAGCAGCAGCTTCCTCCATGCAGTAACTGGAAAATAGCTCACCAGACTGGCTGAAGAATTTATAAAATTAGAAAAACAAAGCAGCAAAAGGCCTTGTCTCAACAGCATTACTTTTAGACTGTCTGTCTCTTTGAAGTAACTAGTATTGAATCAGTTTATGAGTGTTGGCCAAGACTAACACTCACGTCCATTTGGGAGTTTTGCTTCAGAGCAGTGCATTAATACTCTGTAAGGAGATGCAGGGCATGCAGTGGATGTTTTCTTTATCAACAGCCCTAATCATCCCAAATTTCTCTTGCTCATTGTTAGCATAACCTCCTGTCAAGACTGCATCAGACATAGATGAGCTGTCTTACACAGTGCTTAGATTTATCCTGCAAAAAATCTGGGATCTGGATAACTGATCCTCTCGTCCAGAAAATGTGCCACACAGAAACATGGAGGCTCTCAGAGGTTGGCTTTGTCCCTGCCTGGCATGCACTATCTATACCAGCAGCAGCTGCTCCAGTTAATGCACCTCTCTTCTCTATAGCCTCCTTCGAGACCAAACACACCAAAACACCATTCACAGAAGATGGCTGATAAAAAAGACAGGTATCAAAGGGACTTGCTGGCTAAAGCAACCAATCTCAACAGTAACAGTATGTTTAGTTGGGAAAGCCCTTGTCTTTCTAACCCCTTCACATACTTTCTGCAAGAGTTAGGAAAAGAGCCCTGATTCAGACTTGGCTCCTGATCCTACAGATGGCCTTTCAATGAATAAATCGTCGCTCTTACCAAGAGAACTAGCTGCAGGGCTGGATTATCCATACTGATTCTTTGCAGACAGGCACATATGTGATCCCACTTAATGTCTGTGCAACTGGCTGTGTTTGCTTCTTTTCACTTTTACTGTCAAGAGTAGCAAATAAGAATGACATGTGTCCTCACTGAATGGGAGTCAAGAAATAAAAACTGGATACAGTAAAAAATATGTTCAGTCAGAGACTACCACCTTCTCTGTTGTTATGCATGTAATACACAATTAGCACTGCAGTGTGTTGTGTTGCTTCATATAACAGCAATAGCCACACCACTGCCTGCAGCAGGAACTCCTCATATTAGGCTTCCTCCAAAGTGGTTTTGCACAGGCATATCCTTGTGGTGCCTTCTGTAAGAAGCTAGGGTGATAGCACCTCTGAGTACCTCAGAGATCTGTTCCAGTTCCTTTAGCAATTCTCTCTGGTAAAGGTATGAATAGACAGCAGCTTGTTCTACCTTGCACAGATGGAGAAAACCATGATCCTCTTTTGCTGCTGCAGACCTTTCATTCCAAGGTGCCCTTAAGAAGTGGCTGTACAAGGGAGAGCTCTATGGTGGCTGCTTCAGAGTTACAAGTCAGCCACTGTGTTGCTTGCTGTAGTTGAAAGTTAGCTGCAGTACCCACTGTTGTGTTAAGCACCACAAAGTTGGAGAAAATACAGCAAATTTTGCCAGCTTCAGTTCTGTTCTGCCACATCCTCTTGGGGCTTGTCGCTAAGGTGAGGACACAACACCTTCAGCTAAACAGGTTTCCTGCTTTCTTGTCAGTCAGAAATCTTACAGCTCCCTCATTTTAGGGTACCCTTCAGATAGAAAAGAGAGATGTCTGGGCACAAATTCAAAATGTGACAAAGCAGCTTGTGTTTTACTGCTCAGGAAATGACAGACATCTGTCTTCAGCAGAGACCTCATGAGCATTTAATCTCACCATTTCACATCTGGGAAACACTAATATCACTTAGCATCTCATTTCTTTGACTGGTTGACTTGGTTGGTTAGAGGGGAGAGGATGATGGCTGTGCTGTAGTGATGTTCATCCAGGTGACAATGAAATCCTTCTGGACTTTTCCAGCTGGTGTTCCTGGGGACAACCTCCATCTGCAAATGNAAATCCTGCGGTTCCATTTTAAAAAATTTTGCTTAATTTCCTGAAGGTATTTAATTAAAATAGGAAATAACTAAGAGTTTGTACAATTTTTGGCCTACAGGCCAGACTAGGATTTGAAACAGATTTAGTCTTTTTGCTGGCTATTCTTTCAGGATGGTCAGGACCCAACTTGAGTTTGTTGTCTG
>VYZX01000377.1:290247-315843 GCA_013401335.1 Brachypteracias leptosomus
GGAAGACTCCCACATCAGAACATATTCTAGGCAAGTTCAGCTTCAATCCCAAGGTGCAACCTGAAGAGAAGTACATTGTGTCCCCCAGTGTTGGTCCACATCAGTCCAAGTTGTCATCTGGGAGAGGGGGTTTCCAACTTTGGAGAGCAGGTTGAGTCAATATGGAGCAGGGAATGAAGGCTGAAGGCCAAATCCTTGTACTGAATGGACAATGGCAAGTTNTTACTATAGTGTAGTAGCTGGAGGTTTAGTTTGGAAATTAGAGAATCATGGAAAATTGGGCTGAGAGGGACCTCATGAGATGGTCTGGTCCATTCCTCTTCTCAAGGCAGATCATACATTCCTAAAATGTTTCCATGAAAGGTTCTCCTAACTTAATCTTAAAACCTCAAATTATGAAGGTTCCACAATTTCTTTAGGCAATCTGTTCCAATGTCTTGCTATCCAGAGGATACATGTTTACCCTCAGTTGATTTAATTTAATACTTTGTTGTGCAGCAAAACATGAAAAGGATATTGAACACAGGACAGGAAAGTAAGGCACAGGAAGTGGAAAGGACCTCTAATATTAGCGCCAATTACTTACTGCTAGAAGCAACCATATCAGTTAAAGCCTTCCCTATATACGTACAGAGCTCAATATGATTGAACTTTTCCCCTAAATGCCCAAAACAAATTCTGCTGAGAACTTCATCTTTCTCAAAGTTAAGAATCTCCTGTAAAGCTGAACCATGAAATCAGAAGAACATTATAAAATGTGTGAGATACATTTCTGTGCATATAGTGTGCAGATGGTATTTTTACAAAGTGCCAGAAGATTTGCTTGCTAATAGACATGATGAAATCTCAAAAGTGAAAGCTAGATCTCTCCTGAAAATTATAATTCCTTCTGATACTTCACAGGAAAAAAAAAAAAATCAGTCCTTCAGCAGAACTCCACAAGATGCTCCTAACCTTCAAGAGAACTACATCTGAGAAAGGATAGTGATATTTGGCTCAGGAAAAAAATTAAATTGTGGCTCTTCTAAGAAGTCCTAGAAAGTGGGGAAGAAGGAGAGAGAGAGGCTGGGTGGGAGTAAAGTCAACACAGAATTAACAAGAAAAAGTAAGGCCAAATTCAGTAGAATTAGAGAGCAAAGTTTCTCTGCTGGGGAAGATCTTAGGCTCTTAGTGGTGATCCTCTGTTTAACATGAAAGACAAGCATGACTATCAGACATGATGGTTCTAATCTTTACCAATGTCACACCTGATGCTTCAGGTGGTATTTGCCAACCCCAATGTTTCAAGGTATCCTTCAAGATACAACCCCATGTGTCAAGGTATCATTGAAGATATGAAATGGCATGAGGCATCTGTGTTTAGGTATCTGGATTCTACTCCTTATGACACACCATTGAATTTAAACCCCAAAGAAGAAAGCCTTGTGTAATCTTAAATTATGTGATGTCAGAATATTTGTCCTTGTCCTGCAGGAGTTGTGCCAATTTAGTTGGAAGAGCTTGTAGGTTATAATCATACTCCATGGTGCAGCTATACTAGCAGAATGCCATAGCCCAATGGATACGACAATACTTTCAGATAGGACCTGCTGGGGTACTGAATATTATCAATGAAGTCTCAAATTGAAAACTAAAGCAATCCAAACCACCATTGAAATGCAGCTCTCCCAGAAGAAACATTTTTTTCTGAAGTTCATAACTCAAAATGAGTCATGCTTGATTAACTTCACTTGGGCCAGGAGATTAATCATGGGATGCTATTTATATTTTATTTAAGGAAAGTCAGAGAGAGCATTAGAATAACATTCAGAACGGAAAACCTGTTACAGCCTTAACAGTGTCACTATTATTACTTAATGGAAACTGTCCACTAGGAACCTTCTCTATTAGCAAGTGTTGCTTTTATTTTTTTTTTTCAGTATGTCTACTCTCCAGTGAAAAAGACATCAAAGGTATGTGAGACTCCAATCCAGAGAGCAACTGTCCAGCTCAGTTATTGGTGGGGTAATAGATAGAAAATTTCACCTCCTCCTTCTCCTCACAGCTGCCCCACACACATGCACACACACACAGAGGCCAGGAAACTCTACGTCTATAGCACTTACCTTGGGTTTGAAGGCGATTAATTTCAGGACCATCTCCACAGTGAAGAGGCCAGTGAAGAGCATGTTGAGGATATTCATGGCTTCTTTGAACATGCAGCTCTGACCGTAGTGCTGAAAAATAGCATCCCAGCAGCAGCGTGAGGAACGGCTAGTTAGGAATTCACAGGGACTCTCCTGATCTATGTTGAGGTTCTCTAAAGAAAAGCCCAGCACACTTCATTTTTTCAATTTAGAATTCCCATCTCCCTTCACATATAAGCATTTCTTTCCAACCTTTAGCTATTTTTGCCATCTGGCTCTGGATTTCCTACCTTTAAAAAAAAATAAAATCTTTTTGAGTGTGGGCTACCAAAACCACACTTATCATTCCAGTTGAGGGCTCATTATAAATTTGCATAATGGTACAAGTTGGTCTCCAATTGTGTTTGTTATCTCACCCTTCCCTAACTCTTGGATTACTTTTTTGTTTGATTGCTCCTGCACAGTGAACAGGGGTTTCACTGAACTGTTACTAATGATACCCCAAACATTCCCCAAGTAATTACACTTAATTCAGGATTCTGCAAAGTGCACAAGCAGCTCAAATCATATCTCTCCAATATGCATTATCTTGCATTTGTCAACTCTGAATTAAATTTGCAATCATGCTGCCCATTCGCTTAACTTTATTAAGATCTTATGAAGTTACTCTCCATCTTCTATTGATTAATTCAAGTAGTGTCTTCTGCAAATGTTCCCACCTCACTCTTCAAATCCCTATTTCCACATCACTATACTCAAGGCTGGTTGCACTGCCTTATCTTAAGGTCATCTTCCAGTTCATGTTATAAGAACCCATTTGTAGTTGCTTAACTTTGATAAACTTTAACCAGCTTGAACCAATTTTCGTATTCAGCACTGGCTGGAGGTGATTTATTTAAAGGCGTTTCAGTTAAAACAGTTCAACCACAGATGAAAGCCAGGCCAGAAAAAATATGTTGTTGAGGTGTTTTCAAACTTGCTTGTAACATTTTCCTTGAAAGACACTAGTACCTTCAGGACTCTGCTTAAAAGCCTGGAGTTTTACTGGAATGTGGCTTTTGTATTTGCTGTCTGTTACGACGCTTCATCCAAATCTGGCCACAGTGTAAGTCTTTGAAATATTATACTTTCTCAAGATGAATGTAGACTTTGTAGATACTCCAGAGATGCTGTCCTGCCTGTGGGGTCACAAACATCTCACAGCTTCTAGTTCTACCTGCCCTGGGCATGCACCATTGTCACAGCAACTGAGCATGCTTCAAAGCTTCAGAGTAATCATTATAGTCCCTCTCTATTGCTTTATGATGGCTGGGCAGTAGATACTTCAGCTGAGAGCAGAGCACTTTCTTGTGCTCATGCTGCCTCATTCCTTTGTTGGTACCTTAGGCAAGAGAGCAGAGGAAGCTTTTTCAATGGGAATGGGAAAGAGCTAGACTAGTGAAGAAAAAGTAGGGAGGTCAAGAAATCTGGTGGGATTGGACTGGAGACAGTGAGGGAAAAATAAGGTGAAAATGGACGATGGATATAGACTTAGACAGCTAGTGAGTGGTACAAAACAGAGGCTAGTTTTGATGCGAAGCTGGAAGTGAGGCAGACTGGAATTGATCCAGTGGAAAACGTAATGGTGAGATTCTAAGGTTAAAAGGAAAGTTGGTGTAGGAGTGCATGGGGAGTTGGACTCACAGTAAGGGACAAAGTAGAGAAGGGAAAAATGTAGCAGACAATCAAATGGAAAGGGCAGAAACAGACCAGAAAGAAGCTCCATGGAGGGGAGTCTGTGCAGTGAGAAGAGAAGAACTGGTTGAGGAGTGGGGATCAGAACTGTCTGGCCACAGATCGGGGAAGAGAGTTCAGAGACTGACTAGGTGAGGAGAAAGGATGGGTTTTAGGGGGGAAAGTGACAGGCAAACTAGCTCTTAAGCAGGCAGAGTGTAGAAAAGAATGGGGCTTGAATGTCCAAGGAAACTGGGAGTGCAAAGAAAGGCTTAGCAGATGTAGTCTGAGACCGACTGAAAATAAAAGGGAGGTGAGGGAGGCCTTGGGCAGAGACAGACTGGAAGGAAAAAGCCAGGGAAATACAGACTTTGGGAAATGTACAGAATAGTTTCAGTCTACGTGGGCCCGTTTCCTGACTGAAAGGAATCTAAGACTTCTTTTTGTAAGCTGGCTACTTAGCAAAGGTTTTGACTCCTTCCCCTTTGCTGCTGTTCCACCTGCACATGGTATATCTACTACCTCTATTTGCTATTCTTGTAGATCAAGCTGCAAATGTTTCTTTGGTGTATTTGCATTAAATGTTTGGGAAATCTTCATACAGTAAGGAAAATGAATGCACAGCATGGCAGGTAGTAAGGGAATCAGTAGCATTCATAGTAAAGCAAGTTAGGCAGCACCTTCCAAGAAATGCTGTAGCTGGAGTCAATCCTGCTTTTAAGTGATGGGATAGACAATATGGCCCCTAGAGGTTCTTTCTAGGCAGTTTCTATGGTTCTTAAAACAGAATAAAGGAGATACTAGGGCCTTCTTACCCTCTATTCCCAGTTTTCTTGATTGCCTTGTTTTCCAAAATACAAAATACTCTCTACTTTTAAGCACAGAAAAGCCCCAGATTTAAAATTCATATCTCATGTGAGTGGCAGTTCCGGGCTTATTGCTGCATTTCATAGAAGACAAGTCAGAATTGAGAAGTCACTTGGTATAGTGGCCACTGAGTTGGCCTGTGACGTAACTGTTGGTTTGGGTTTCTTTTCATCTGTTTTTTTTTAGGGAGTTAGAATTGTTGAAAGTGTCAGATATTAGCAAGAAGAGGAAGAGAGGCAGATTCCTCATTTTAACTAAATGTCATCATGACTGACAATGGTACAATGGTTTTTATCATGTCCCTGTCCCTCTCCCTCAATACAAGGTGTGAAGGTGAAAATAGGTCTCAATCTCGAAAATTTCTAGATTTTCCCCAGCAAAGTCTAATAATTCATCACCTGTAAGGTTTTCAGCTTGCTTACTTACTTGCATGGCCAGGCAGATGGTGTTCAGCAGGATCAGAACAAACATCAGGTATTCAAAATAGGTGGAGTTGACCACATACCAAACTTTGTACTGGTACTGGTTTTTAGGGATGTATCTCCGCAGGGGCCGGGCTTTCAGGGCATATTCTACACACTGGCGCTGTGAAAGAGGCAGAGTAGATTTAAAAATAAAAACCAACACACAAGTCTTGTCAGCTACCTCCAAACATAATAAAAATACATGGTGTTTTAGGTTTTTACTGTAATGAAAATGTGTGGTAGAATTTCTTCTAGGTCATAATCTGAATGTGCTTATCCTACCTGTTGAAGAGTTCCATATGCACTTGCTTTAGCCAAACAATGCTGTCATGCTCATCTCAGCGAACAGCACAAATTTTTAAGTAAATGTTTTCCCTTGAGCAAATCTTACAGCAAAATTTCTTTTCCCACTGCCAAAGATGGTGGTGAAGCCAGCTTATTGTTTTATTTTGTTGGCAATCTTCATATATTCCACTCTATATGTATTTCTCTCTTAAATGCTTATTCTCAATGTATTTTCTACCTTCAGTGGCAACAAGTTGTCGTAAATTACCTGGTTTTTGTCCAGCTCACAGTTCTTGTACTCTTGTTCTCCTTGTTCCTGAAATGTGACGATGACGAAACCAACGAAGATGTTCATCATGAAGAAAGCAATGATGATGATGTAGATAATAAAGAAGATGGAGATCTCAACCCTGTGATTATAGATGGGTCCTACATCCTCCATGTGGGAATCAATGGATCTATACAGCAACCTGAAAGCAAACAGGAGCCCAATGCAGAGAAAATCTGCAACTGCCTTGAGGCATTATAGGTGATGTTATAAACTTTATATTTGTGATTTTCTTCTACTTGTATCAAAATTAATTCACTCGCAGACGTGCAGACTTGCACTGATCTGAGTGCAAACTCTTGCAAAAGAGAAGACATGGCTCTTGCTAACTTTAGACTTTTGAACCTGTTCAGGTGTGAAATGTTTTCATAATTGAATGATTAAAATTTAAAACAAAAGCATGTCCTTCAGTTAACAGAAGACAGGATAATCCGTGTTACTGGGAACTGTGTTTGGTGAGAAAAGGTGATCTCAGCACTTCCAACATTTGTTAATGCTGCTGTTGGCATCACCCAGCGACACAGCTTAGGGTCATCCTCTTGATACCCTGCATGCCCAAGTCACTCTGACAGACCAGAGCTGTGGGAGTCCTCAACCTCTGTGGCACAGACAGCACAGCCTGGTAAGACATCCCATGTCTCTCCGTATTGCAGAAATAGCACTACTCTGTTTCATATAGTCCTGCTGGCTACCATTGGGAAAGTTGCAATACCTAGCAATACCAGTAAGTGCCTGACAGGCATTTTATACCCGTTTATATACATAATATTTGTAACAAATATTGCTATCACTGCTACAACAATCATTTTTTAAGAGCTAGAAATAGTGCTGTGCACTGTTTACAAGTACAGGAACAAGAATTCCTGCAGGTCCTGAGGAATTTACAAAGTACATAATACTACAGTGACTGCTACTACTATTGCTATATTTAATGCTTCAGACTTATTTACACACTTAGAATGGGAAAGACTGTGCTCTGCATTTGAATTTTCTCTTTTGAAATGAATGAGGATATTTCTAGTGTTGCACTGGTCCAAGAAGCACTCACTCTGGCCAGCCCTCAAAGGTTGAAACAGTGAAGAGGGCCATCATAGCAGTCAAGACGTTGTCGAAGTCAAACTTGCTGTTCTCCCAGCTCCGGGCCTGTATCATTGGCTGGTTGACCTCACCATCCTTGTACGTAATGTAGTACCCTCTGTGAATGGAGAGCAGAGAGAGGGCATGGCAGAACTGCACTTCCAGTACGAAGCCCTGAGAGTGGGTGGCCAGGGAAGGGGGCTAACAGGGAAAGGTTAGACCCACCTGCATTCTGCTGCTGTCTGCTTGGAACTATCTGTGCAGCTGTACAGCTTGCCCTTGAAAAGGAAGAAAGAGTAATGAAGCTTCCTTTCCTGACATAGAAGGGTTGGGGCAGATCATGTAGCAAGGAGACTACGTTTACTACTTGCTTAACCAACTATGGCTATGTTCACATGTTCTTTTTCAGGTAAATGTCAGAAAAACGGATCAAGAGTGGCCTACATCTGGGTAATTCAGAGCACAGGCCTTCATCTGCCTGCACATCACTTTTATGTGTATGTCCTGAGGTCCCTGGCCACTGAGTGGTGTAGAACAATAGTTGTCAGAAGGGTGGTGAAGGGCAAAGAAATAAAAGCAGACTTAAAGAAGTGAATGAATAACCTCCCATGATTATCTTCCTCTGTAAGACGGGGTTAGACAGCCTGCAAGTACCAATCCATTAGAACAGTCTCCTTCACCTCCCTGGCATTAAGTCATGCCACAAGCTATTTAGAGAAGAAGGAGGTTACTGATGTTACTGGTGTTATGATTACAGATGAAGGGCAGGAGTTCTGAATATGCCTGATCTGGTTTTGGGGAACTACTCATAGCAGGAGCCCAGGTAACACTGACAGTGCCCCAAATGTTTGAACTTTCACGCAGAAGACTCCATCTCCCCTTTCTCACCCTTCTTCATGCTATTTTTCTTCCTACCCTGTAATGCAGCTCAGTGTAACAGATGAATGAATGGGCCTAATGGTTTTACCTTAAACAACTGAACTCCAATGCAGGCAAACATGAACTGCAGCAAAGTGGTGACAATCACAATGTTTCCGATGGTTCGGATGGCGACAAACACACACTGGACCACGTGCTGCAAATGGAAAAGAGGAATAAAAGTAACTTGCAGGATTATTCTGAGCTGTTCTGGCTAAAGGAGGAGCCCAAGACTAAAAATACAAATAAAAGAATTATTTAACCATTGCCCATTAAGTAAGGTTTCAGAAAATGGGAGAGAAGACCAATTTTTTATGTTCCTCACTGTACTCTTAGAAGTAGGCAGAAAGTGACAGGAAAATACCAGAGGTCAGCTCTCTGAAACTTCCATCAGCACTGACTTACATAGTTGGGTACCCACCAGCCCACAGGAAGGAGCTTATCTACTACAGTAAGGCTATGTTAAAAAAGGCATGTAAGCCCATATGCAATCCTAGCAAATTACTTCATTTAAACTCATTGGTGATGCTGGGCCACCCAACTGGAAAGCAGTAGGACAGAAAAGGGCCTGAGTGTCCTGGTGGACATCAAGTTGAACATAAGCCTTCACTGCAAAAAAGATGAATAGTATCTTGGGCTGCACTAGGCAAAGTACTTTCAGTAGGTTGAAGAAGGTGATCCTTCCACTCTACTCAGCATTGCTGAGGCCACATCTGGAGTACTGTGTCCAGTTCCCAGCTCCTCAATACAAGAGAGCCATGGATGTGCGACAAGAAATCCAGTGAAGGGCCACAATTATGATTAAGGGGCTGGAGCATCTCTCCCATGAGGTAAGGCTGAGAGAGCTTCAGCTTAGAGAAGAGAAGGCTTGGGGGAATCTTGTCAATGTATATAAATATCTGAAAGGAGGGTGCGGAGAAGGCAGAGCCAGGTTCTTTTCAGTGATACCCACTGAAAGGACAAGGGGCACCAGGCACAAACTGAAACACAGGAGGTTCATCTGAATATTAGGAAACACTTTTTGTGCTGCGAGGGTGACTGAACATTGGAATAGGTTGCCCAGAGAAGTTGCCCAGTGGTGTTTCCCTTCTTGGAGATATTCAAAAGCCATCTGGGCAGCGTCCTGGGCCACCTGTTCTCAGTGGCCCTGCTTGAGCAGGGTTGTTGGACAAGATAACCTCCAGAGGTCCCTTTCACTCTAAACCATCCTGTGTTTCTGCCAAAACACTACTTGAATTATTGCAAAAGTCCTTGTAGCCTGAAATAACTTGAATTTATAGTTTACAGAATGCATTGAGGCTCTTCTAACCTTTAGTCCTTTGGCTCTGTTGATGGCCCTCAGTGGTCTAAGGACTCGCAGAACACGCAAGATCTTCACCACATTGATGGCACTGGACCTGGAAGAAAGTATTGGAAGGTTTGAGAGATACAGCAACATAGGGCGTGTGCTGCAAGGACAGATGGGTTTCACCTACTCGTTCTTATTTGAAATCCAACATAGCCTTAGACTGCCTAGGATAGTTACAGAGTCAACTCTTTGCTACTGTACTTCAAGGGTAAGGAAACTACTCTCTGATATTATCGTCATATGTCTTGCTTCCTGATCTGGGCAGGATCAGTATACATTCTTCTCCTGGTTTTCATCATTTCTGGTGTATTAATGAAGCGAATGAAACATGGGCAGGGTATTTTTTTAAGCAGGGGAGGCTGCCAAACACTCTGTAGATATCTATGACATGGCAATTGTAGTCAAGTCAAGATGTAGTCATCAGGAGACATTTTCAGATAAGCTTCAAAGCAGCACTCCACTGAAATACTCATAGAGTGGAAACTCCAGGTAACTCCAACATTAAAGGCATACTGCCCACCTGGAGTTTGATCCTGCAATGTGCTTGGCCTCTGATCCCACAAATCAGTCAAGTGTGTACATAAATTAAGGATGTGGAAACTCCCACTGAATTGATTAGGATGACTTATGTACTTAAAATTAAGTACTGAACATGACAATCTACTATAACAGAGCTCTCTGCATCTTCCAAGACTAAAATTCTGACAGAGAATCTTCTCCATGTTGCATGATATCAGGCCCTTCTACTGATTTTTGGAACAGGTTTTTTTGCTAACATATGAGGAGTGTAATTAGGTCTGTAAGAAAGAAACAGCAGGTCAAAATGAGCACTGTGCCAATCTTAAGACCTTAACTGGAAGCCCAATGGACCTGACAAATCCTTCTGCTTGACTTAGCTCTGAAGCATAACATACATGAGTTGCTAATCTGTAATGCTATCAAATTGGGAGCTTATTTCATATCAGATGTGATACAATTTAGGAAACTTCCTATCTGACACCCAGAGTTCCCCATAGTCAAGTAAAACTATAAATGTATTAAACTAATTAATAGATCACAAAGCAGCATGACAGAAGCAGGATCAACTGTTACTGCCACCAGTACGCTGGAGATTCACACATAGCTCTTGAAACACTTGAAGGTCTTCCATTGACCAAGACCCACAACATCTTAGGAAGCAGCAAAACATTATCACCATATTTTCCAAAGAGGTTATGAGAGTGCTAGGAGGAAATAGTAAGTCACTTAACTGTCCTGAACTGATAGAGTGAATCAAAGAGCTTGGAAAAATGCTAAGTGTCATGATTCCCAACAGACCAAGTTTCTTGTTCTCATTTGCTCTTTCTAGAAGATCCTCCCTTCCAGGTCACTAGTACAGCATTTCTCAGTTATTACCTCCCCTCTTGAGAATGGATTTTAATGGTCTTGAATCATCTGAGAAAAATACCTCCAGGCTCCTGAGAAAAATCTTACCCAAATAAGACAATGAGCCTGAGGTATCACCTCCCAACCCGGCCCCACAATCCCAAAAAAACAGCCAGTTAAAAATAGCTCACTCACTGGATCCCAAAGGAGATGAGAGAAACGCTGACCACCAGCAGGTCTAAGATGTTGAAATAGTTTCTGCAGAAGGAGCCCTTATGGAGGAAAGCCCCGTATGCGGTCATCTGCAGGAAGGCACATGAAGATACAAACACACTTTGCCGTTAGCATCTGTTCAGAAACCAAAACCATCTGGTTGTGCTCAGAGTATGTAACTGGGGAGGGGCAGTATATCTAACACAGTAGGCAGTTTACCCCCAGACCCCAAAGGAGAAGCTGAATCCCCATTGAAAGAAGAGAGAGTGAAGAAGACAGTAAGATAACCGTGAAAGCCCTAACTATGGAAACACAGTACTAGGTTCAGTGAGGAAAATAGGCACTTTGAGTGCATAGAGTACAGTGCATTTAGGATTAGCAAAGCAGCAGAATAACTGTTTGCAAAACTACTCTTTGCAATCATGTTTTTCCCTTTTTCTTCAATGGCAGAGGACATGTGAGTATGATGCTTATATTATATAAAGGCCTCCTTAGCTAAATTGAATAGGAAATATAAAATAAAAAGGGCTCTTTTGTAATGTTTTTCAATGCTTAGACCATCTGCAGTGGACAGTTGAGCTCTCATCCCTCCATGAAGACAAAACAGAATCCCTCAGCAATTTGATGCTTTAGAGCTGAACTGAAGCAACAGGAGGAATTCCTGCTCTCTTCAGTTTGCTCTTTCTGTTCAGCTCAATCCTGTATTCCTTTTCCTATTCCTAACCATCTTCCTCCATTTTTATTCTAGAAGCAGATGCATTTTCCCCTTGGTTTTCCTCACAAAGCCCGAGGTACAATTCCTCGAGACAGAGTGGTTTCTTTGTGGAGGTAATCATTATGCACATCACCCAGCAGAGGAAGGGAAAAGTTTTACGTATTCTGCAAGGGACTCTCTGTCCTGCCTGGGTATGAAGGGGTATTGAATACCTGCTGGCTTTGAGGAGGTTATCACAACTCCAGAATTGGATTACGTGACAGTGCAAACAGAATGGGTCTGAGCCACAATGTCAGACCTAAACACTGCTGAGCTCAGAATTTGAAGTTTAGACTGAGCTCAGTTAAAGACTGACTAAATGAGTTTGGCACGGTTAAAATGAGTGGAGTGATGGGGATATTTGTACCACCTACCTTAGACTTGGTGAGCAATCTAATGTAGCTGCTTTGAAGAAACCCCATCCCCTCAACCGCTAATGTCCCTCCATTGCCTGGGTTAGGAACACAGGCTTCTAAATTTTGTCCTTTGAATCTCATCTAAGCTAGATGTCTAAAGTAACTCGAAATGGACATCATGAGACTGTTCCTCAATGACGAGCTCTAGCCAGACTCCCAGCTGAGAAGTGTGAATTAGAAATTCAGATTGGAGTTTTCTGGCTCTAATAGCTCAGGATAGTTTACTTGCTAGTGGTTTCCAGCTGAACCTACCTGTGACAACTTTATTTAGAGGAAGGTGGAAAGGCACATGGTATATCAGGTTATTTTTTTCACCAAACATCCATGACACCAGGGAACTGACTATCAATCAGTCAGACAGAACTTAGAAGGGGAGGAAGTATAAACTCTGGTCTTAGCTTAGAATTTATACTTATAGACACATTCAGTTAGGAAAGTGGGGAGGGGTTCTTGCCATAACAAAGGAGGTAAAGATGCCCTTTACTGGTTAGATTTTGTATGGCAAATTTCTTGAAAGAAAGGAGACACCATTGAAATCAGGAGGGGAAGCTCTGCTGAGTTTAAGTTCTATACAAACTGTGGTTCTCTCAAGCCCATTGATATTTTTTTATCTCAGAAGAGGCTCTCAAAGAGAGTATAATCCATGTCTACCTTCCATCTGGTGCGTTGAACAATTTTTAGGATGTTAATTTAAAAACTTTGTGGTTCTTTTGCTAACATTCACCAGACTCCACGATGGCAGTGTGAGGCTTGCAGGTGCCACCAGCAACATTAGGGCAGATGAAACTTGCTTCTCTACAGCTTTGAACATCCTATCACTATTTAATCTTTTGTTCCTTACTATTTATGCTAACTTTTCTGTTGTGCAAAACATTGTTCTCAGTGCATGGAAGCAGAGAAACAAGCACTGAGAAACCATGCAACTTGTGGGGCAGGAACCAACAGGATAAGAACAGAAGAATTTCTTAAACATTTGTAATTCTTGCACTCCTCCCCCACTTGAACCCAGGTTATATCCAGGGTGTTAACATAAATCCACCGAAGTTAACAGGGGGACATCGGGAAGGCTGAGGTACTGTGCAGTACTCTCCCTTGGTGAAAACGGACCAATACACCAACAGCTTGGGAGAGGTTCTTCTTCCACTGAAGTCATTAGCTGTGCTACCCCTTGCTTCAGCGGGAGCAGAATTAGAATTATTTCAAATGGGTGGCTTGAACTATGGTTTTATTTTTAAATGTTGCTGTTGGGATGCTTTCCTTTTTTGACAGGCCTTTTTGCTCAGACATTTAGCATGTGCATGTTCAGATCCATTGTGTAAACACAGTTGCACGCTGCACAAATATGCAGGGGCCACAGTGCTTGCCAGCCTTCAGTATGGATACTGTTATTAGGGTCTTGAGCTGCAAGATTTGAACAACTCTAAGGTACTGCCTGCCAGCACTTAGGACCAGCTTGCTGAGAAAAAAATCAAGCTGCCAAGTGAACCTAGCATTTAGAAAGCCAGAACTTTGCTCAATTACTGTTATTTAAATTATTAGCCTATCAATTTGGGAAAATTAGAGTTAAGAAAAAGGCAGCCTATTTTTATTTTCTTCTGAGGTAAACTATTCCCCTGCACATTTCCCTTGGTATAGAGCATGTTTCTGGCAAATGGGAAGCTAGGTTACAAACAGGCGTGCAGCAATTTTCATTTGCAGCTACAGTCCTTGGTGTTTCAGTGATTTGTATTCTCGGTTCCCTTTCCACACCTAAAACGTGAGCTTCTGCACCGTGCTCTCTGTCTCCTACTTGACTGTGCATCCTGTAACCTTACAGAAGTCATCAGACACCCTCTGGCCCAGCCTCATGACTTGAATGGGCTGTAGCAAGTATAAGAGGAGGTGTGTGTATGTATGTATGTACGTGTGTATGTACGTATGGATGGATATTAGGAGAAATTTCTTCATTGAAAGGGCTGTCAAGCACTGGAACAGGCTGCCCAGGGAAGTGGTGGAGTTACCGTCCCTGGAGGTACTTAAAAGACATGTAGATGTGGTGCTTAGGGAAAGGTTTAGTGGTGACCTGGCAGTGCTGGGTTAATGGTTGGACTTGATCTTAAATGTCTCTTCCAATCAGAACGATTCTGTGATTCTATGTGCTCAGGGCTCCTCGCACAGCAAACAAATGCTCTTTTAGAAAGACTGGCCAGGGTAGAGAGAGAAATTTCTGGTGTGATGGCCTGTTTCTTGGTTCCCTCTGACTTTTTCAAAAAAGATCATCCTTTCATTGTGATTCCTCTAAAAAGCATTGTTTTGATATAGGCCCTGAATTACAAGTTTGAATATCAAAATTTCACAGACTTTTTAAGCAACTACCAAAATGTTATAATTGAAAGAGAAACAATCCTTTGTGTAGAGATAATAATGGGGTTAAAAACAAAAGAAAAAGAGAGTGACAGAAAGAAAGATAAGGAAAGAAAGATAGATAAAGAAGAAAATGAGTGTATTGCTCAGATTGGTTACCTTAAGAATAATTTCTAATGTAAAGATACTAGTGAAGACATAGTCTGCATTGCCTAGGATCTGAAAAATAAGCACAATTGGGTTAGTGGTACTGAGAGTGACCCAGGAACAAACATGCGTGTGTGTTAGCAACAGATAGTGGCAGAAAACTAGTAAGCTTGTGAATGAGTAATGGCAGAGAAGATGGGCACTTTACCTTCAGAGCAATTTCAATGGTGAAAATGACAGTAAAAAATATATCAAAATAAAATAGAATCTGTAAAAACAAAAGGGAATAGGAGTGGGGAGGGTAGATCAGTGGCTGATCTCTTAAAAGGAAAATCACAGTTCAAAATCAAATACATATGCTTTTTAACAAGGGAACAAGAAGGACTATATAGGAAATGGTTTTGTAACGACGTCCTGTTGAACGCAATGAAAGTCCTGGCACAGAGGACAAGAAGCACATTACATGAAATCTTTTCTGAGTTACAATCCCATGAGGACTCTAGAGACAAAATAAGTTTTTGGTTGTTGTTGCAGAATGTTTTCTTTCTTTCTTTCTTTTTTTTTTTTTTTTAAAAATCTGATAAAGAACAGACAGTTCAAGGGTTTTTCCCAAACAGACTTTCAAACTAAGAATACAAGGATGTCTGGTCTCTCAGTGGAAAACGTGAGATTCCTTCTTATTAGCTTACATTCAGGCTTGTTCTGTGCCTTTCGCAAAGGAAGAAAAGCAATCTGCAAATTCATGTTCTAGCTATTTTTTCCCTCTCTCCTGATTTGCTCTGGATTAGGATGAACAACAAAGACTCTGCCAGTTGAATAGAATCCCAGTTCTTGTATTGCAATCATAATTTGGTCACATACTAAAGGTGCCTAACTTAGATCTTGCATCTTTCTATTGACATCCTGGGTAACAGGCAAGCTGAAACACTCATCATTCCCATGAATGAATGGGTATATTGGAGGTGTGCATAGCAGACCACAAAAAGTAGCCCTAGAGTGTCACAGAAGGCAACAGCAAGTCTGGAAGTGTAAAGTGATTTTCAAAGTAGCAGCATCAAGGACAGAAATGTCTTTCAGTGCCAATCAACTGACACCCCTCAAAAGGAAATGGGAACTTATTTACTAATGGGACCAGGATTGATCTCTCATTGTTTTCAATGCATCCCAATGTTACCTACACTACAAATGGTGAAAATAAAAAGTATTTTGGATTACTGTTGTTTTACCATTACCAAGTTCTAAACAGAAAGGTAAATATATGTAAGCTGTAGAAAACTGATCATTTGTGAAATTTAAACATTTACTGCTAAACCACTAATAAACATACAGCAGTAAATGGCCCTTTCCTAACCCACAGGTGTCTATTGTATCTCAATGCCCACCCCCTAATTCAG
Organism: Brachypteracias leptosomus; assembly: GCA_013401335.1. Lineage (NCBI taxonomy): Eukaryota > Metazoa > Chordata > Aves > Coraciiformes > Brachypteraciidae > Brachypteracias > Brachypteracias leptosomus. The sequence continues at coordinate 306,006 of VYZX01000377.1, forward strand.
ATTTATAGGTGGTTAGATTGTTACATCCTGGTATGCCATGGGCAGTGGCATAGCTACTGCAAACTGCAGGGTTATTTTAGATTGCACCATTTAAGCCCAATTCAAATCTGAACTAATTTGCAGACACCGAATGTCAAATGGGAGGATGTATATCTTACTGTTGCTGTCTAACAAAATGTTTCAGGTCACTGTTCAGTGTTTGACCCCAGGTTGTTTTCACTTCTTCAAGGCTGTCTTGGGCTCTATCAATTTTTGCAATTCAGAGAATTAAAAAAGGGCCATTTAAAGGATGGACAGTTCTCAATTGCATCCTATATTAATTTACACACATTATAACTGGGAATGTCCTCTTGCATTGCTGCCTTGTAGGTCCTGACATTTGGTCATTATATCCATGGAATAATTTTATAATCAATGGCCCAGATTCATGGGTACTCTCAAGCTGTTTTGCATGACTTCACCAACATAAAGCAGCCATAAAATTGATTAAAGTGTATGATTAAGCTGTACCTGCAGCTGCTTTACATCACCAGAGCACTGTGAAGTAGCTAGAACATGCTGGTGAATCTAGTCCCAAAGCTGCAACTAGTAAAAATGTCCCTTATAGATGAAATCATGCTTAATGAAAATCATCACTGCTTCACCTGTGCAGGCAGTACCATTTATCAGCAGGCATGTTTATTATTATTTAAAAATAAATTTACTCTAGAATATATTAAAAATGAACAAGCACCTTGCCAAGGGGCAAACAGGAGAATAATGTGAACGCACAAAGTCTTAGGACTTGCTTGGGCTTTAAAGGCTGCTTGATCAGACTGGGGTGGCACTTCCAAAAACTTGCTGCCTGAGGCCTGTGTGACACAAAAAAGATGCAGCCACTAGCCCACTCTGGGACTGAAGCAGTGTCCAAGCCTCTTTGCTAGCCCTTTGTGTCTTCCTGCTCTGGGACAGTTTGTGTCAACAGCAGCAGTATTCTGCATGAGTCCTTGGGCACAGGTTAATGCCTCATGTTGCCCCAGAGTGAAGGCAGAGGGAGTTACTCTGCTTTCAGCTTGCTTGTTTGCTTTCCCTCCCAGGCCTCTGTGTGGGCACAGGGCAGGACACAATCTTACTGTTCTACTGTCAAGGTGTAAAGGCAGATGATATCTGCAACCCAAACATCTTGTCAGTGTCCCCTTGTATGATACATTTTAAACGTCTGTACCTGTAAAAATTAAACACAGATTTTCATGCAACATCAATGGGTTCAAATACACAAAAACCTTCAGCTCTTTTATCCAGGACAACCAGCTCTGATTACTTTTTTTCTCATTTAAATCTCTCTGCTACATATTCCGCATCAGCTTTTGTGGCATGTCAGAAGCCCATACGCCAGCTGACATCATGCTGCAGCACTAATACATATTGACATATATTTATCCCTTCATGGTGGGCACACTCAGCCATGCACAAGTGGGTCATTAGTGGCACAGGTTTGACTGTATTATTTAGTGACATTATTTCAGGACAAAATAAAAAGTAGTTAGGCTTGGGAATAAACAGCCACATTCCCTGTATGCACATATATGTTTAAAGGCATGCTCAGGCAAGGATATTTCAGGAAGGTAAAACACTGAACATTAAATTAAGATTTTATTATTAAACAACAAAAATATTGTTCCACTCTTTAAGCCTAGCAAGCTCTTCCAGCATAAAAGCACCAAAATACCACTGCAGACAGTAGAGATCAGAAATCTCACATATGACTGTTGACTCCTCTGATTTCTGCAATGACCCCAGATTAATGGAAACAACCCTTGGCAAAGCTAAGGGAGCACTGAAGTTTTCAAAAGGCTAATAAGAATGGTCAGGAAAGAAGGTGAGAATGTACCTCTGTGCTGAATGCCTTCCTCTCCTTCCCCCAGGCTGGTGAGGAGAGGAGCACAGCATATTTTCTAAGGATTATCCGAAATTTAATGACAGCTTTGCAGCTTGCGTTCAAATACTCTGATTCTAACCTTGACGACACCAATTTCCCCCAGAGTGACTGCATCAAACTCAAGAATGCTACTCCTTATTTACACCAGTGTAAACGAAGTGAAAATCAGGTCCTGAGCTTTTTAGTTCAAAAGAAATCACGTATCAGGAGAGCAAATGTTCCAAAGAGAACCTGTAAATCCCCCAGATTAGAATTATCTGCATCCCAATCAATGTTTCTACAGCCCATTTCTAATGCCTTAATCCCAGGAAACAATAATTTTACTTCAGCCTCCTGTCCCTCCTTCCCCTACGCACACTTCTGAAATGAACCAGAGGCCAAATTCTGCACTGAGTAATGTTCCCTGCAAAACCCAATGATTTCACACACAGCCTACAAAAGGCACAAATCAGGGAAGAGAGTCACTCCCAAAGCCCCTGATGCAGTCTTTTCTGCCTTTCCTGGTTTCAGTTCATGATCTGCTTGTACCACACTTCTAATACACAGAGAGGGAAGGAGGATGGGAAGCATACTTGGTTCCTAAAGGAGAGGTGTCGGACGGGGTCCTCAGCTGCCAGGGAGATGCTGCTGAGCAAGATGAAAAATAGGATCAGGTTGGTGAAAATGTTATCGTTAACGATTCGATGGCAGTGGACACGAAACCTGCAAGAGAAAGGAGAGGCATAACTTTATCTCTCAGAGAACAGCAAGACCTGGGAAACCTTTCCCCCCTCCTCTTCTGTCAGCAGGACTGACGCTGGAGGATTGCTCTGCAGAGTAGCTTCCCTCTGCCTCAGCAGCAGGGAGAACAGCGGGCTCAGGCAACTGTGCTTGGCCCTGCTGGGTGCTGGGCAGCCTTGGCTCTCCACATCATGCAGTGATGCACACAGAGTGACTGGCTGCCTGCAGGACTCATGCTCCATGCATTTGAATGGAGAACAGCGTCCTGACAGAGCCTTTTGTGATTTAGATGTGGTTTGAAAACTGCCAACCCAAAATCATATCTCTTGCTTCCATTTGCAGAACCATTCCCCATACATTTAAGGGGGAAAGCAGCAGAAATGGGCCAATGTCTTTCTGAGCTGGGGCTGGAGTATCACTGAGCAGCAGCAATGGGGGTTCTACCTTGCTAAGGGGGCACTGACCAGATCAATACATGTAGGTCAGGCTGGCATTTGCAAAAGGCTTCTGGGAGGACATTGTGTCATGCAGAGTGTCCACTAAACATCAGCCCAATAAAATATTCTTGGCGCTCTTAATGGGAAATTAGTAGGTAAAGGAGCAGCAGTCTCTCATCAAAAAGTGGCATGCTTACAGGAGACCATTACAGCACCTTCTATATGTTGTTATTAGGATACAAGGAGTTAAACCTCATAACAGTCCTATGCATAATTCTAGAGGCACTTCATTAATCTATTTAGCTCTACTTTTGGCTGTTAAGCCTCCAAGCCCCTATTATAGCAATTTTACAGATGATTGCAGAGGTTAATTTACTTCTTCAACAAGAGACAGTGGGTGGGTGGCAAAGCTGGCATTAGAGTCCATGAGTTCCAACCATCATCAGTCTCTCCCTGTTGCACATATCCAGGGAGGAGTGGTACAAACCCTGCTGTGGAAAGATTGGCTCTGAATTCAGCTATGCTTTTACAGCCCTGCCTTACTTTGGGACTGTGTTTGGAGGCCAAATCCCCAAGCGAGATGTTGGGATACATGGTACTGCACAGACCACTGGGCAATAAGTGTATTTCTTCACCCTTGGAAAGATATATTCCCCTATGTCATAGATAAGCCCTCCACTCAGTGCTGGTCTCACACATCTATGTTGGACAGACAGGTGAGGCAATGTGAAGCCACATTGCAGGAGCCCAAGGGGAAAATGTGAGAGAAGAATTATTGCCCTCAGAACTATGCACTCTCATCCTCCTCCTTCCTTTTCTTCTTGCTCATTCCAGATGTGTATGAATGAGCAGAGACACATGAACTCCCTACTGGGAGTGGATTTTGAGCAGCCATTAGGACAGGAAGCTCCTACCTCATGCTTGACTGATTGCATGATGTCTTGCTTGCAATTTTGGACCTGAATATGTTGGGGAATTCCAATTACTGACTTGTCTCCAAGTCCCATATTTCCAAAGCTTTCATGATTTGTCTTCAATCCACCTTGCAGGTGCCATGAACTCCCACTGAATATTGCCAGGAGGCTCCCTACAGTTTACTTTCATGAGGATTTCATGCTAGGGCCTTTAAAGGTCCTGGTCAAAGGAAGTCTCTGGTATGAACTGCTGAAAGGGAGTTCTGCACCACATAACCTTTGGGGCTCAGTCTGAAGGGGTTACCTGCTCTCCGCTTCCTTGTTCCAGCTAAGCAGTCTCTTAAATACCTGTTGTTAGGACTGAAGATGAAAAAAGCACTGGCATCAGGCATGGGTACAGCTTTTTCCTTGAGGTGCAGCTCAGACATTGGGCGAGGTCGAGGGCCGACAGGCATCTCAGGTTCTTCCTCATCTTCCTCTGCTGCAAGAAGCATTTTTGTCTTTTAATACAAAATACAACCCATCATGGAGTTCTAGGGCATTTGTCTCTATCATAACTAGAGCTAAAAACTAAGAATCATTGAAATAGGATGATGGAAGGTTGAGGTTCCTTGTCCACTTCCTTCCTCCAAGGCAGCATCCACTGCCCAGTGCTCACCTTGGCAGACATTGATCTAATCTCTCTGTAAAGCCATCAATGCTGCTAAACCCACAATATACTCACAACAGTGTCCTCAGATGCTTCACTGTCCCTCCTGAAAAAAAAGCTTCTTCTAATGACTGACTTGAATAATCCTTGTTATGGTCTAAATCCATTTTCTGTTTTCTTATTTTCCATGGGCACAGAAAACAGACAGTTCCCTTCCTCTTACAGAAGGCTTTTACATGCTTGAGGATCATTATTATGCCTCTTTCTGGTTCCTAGAGCAAAAAGCAACAGTCTTTCCTGGAGAGCTGTGTTCCCCAGGTCTCTGATCATTCTTACTACTTTCCTTCAGCAGGATTAAGCTGCAGTTGATGTTTTACTGGTACAGAGGAATTGGATTACTTCTTATATCTTATAATACTATCTTCCTGTTTGAGTGTCCTTCATGGGCATTTCTTTGCATTACACTCTGGCATTAATTTGCCATCAGTTTCTGATTTGCACAAAGCATAGATTATTTACCACAGAATGGCTGCTTAGCCTATTGCTCCCCACCTCTCTGTTTGTGCTGCTCACTTTTCCCAAGAATGGCACTTTGACTTCATCCATATTGAACTGCATCTTATTTTCTTTAGACCATTCCTTAAGTTTATAAAGATATGTTTTTCTTCTCCTTGTAAGGCTCTCTGTGAAGCCACTGTCACATCTGGGATTGTGTCTGGATGAGTGCATGTATGCCCCAGAGCGAACATGGAGCATGGGCACTTTGACTTATACCAATCAGAAATTCTTAGAGTTGTCCCCTTTCACAATTCAGTGGGGGGAAGATTGAAAAGGCAGAAAAAGGNGCAGATCTCCAGGCAATGTGCAGATCAATGAGCACTCTCAAGGGAAAAAATGCAGAGATGGGGACTAAGTGGCATGTGAAAGAGAACCTTCATTCCACCTTTGAGGGTTCTTCTATCTGTGGAAGTCAGGCACTGTTTTGTAAATGACGTGATAAGATTTTGTTATTTTAAAGTTCTTAATCCTCTCAATCAGTGAGACAGGAAAAAGTATTTTTAAAAAGCAACTAATTCATCTTCCAGCCAATGTAAAGGAGGAAACTCTAGTTAAAAGGTTTATCTTAAGTCCATAAAGTCAGATAAATTCCAGGAAGAGCCTGTTCCTTTAGGGTCAGGTACTGTACTTAATCTGGCAATGGACACATCAGAAAGAGCAGATGAATCAGCACATATCCTAATCTAGATGTTGGAGACCAGAGAAAAGTGGCCTTTTCAATGCACGCCATTATCACATGCAAATAAGATTCTTTCCTTACACTTGCAGTAGTTAGAAGTTCAGCTCAAATTCACTTGATAGATTTTTGTATAGATGTTTGATCTGGTATACAGAGTTTGAACTTTTTAAGCCAGTTTATTTTGTAACAGCTCAATTTTATGTTGCAATATACTTTATAATACTGGCTTTACTGGTTGAAGAAACATTCTTTCAGAAGTCCTTTTGTCCAAAGCACTTTTAAAACTGGTGTTAATGCTCATACTTATGTAATATTACAATACTTTGCACTTGCATCTTTTATCTACAGGTTTCGTAGTGGGCTGACACTGAGTGAGCCAAGCGAATTCTTCTTCTTTAACAGCAGAATACTGATGCTCATCATCATGTGGGATATTTGAGACTCCTACTTAAGAATACTAGTATTCAAAGTCCTTGTTCTGTGCCTTCACTGTTAGATCGTTCCTTTTCTTTTACTCAGAAAAAACCTCAATGAAGTTTTAACTTTTTCTCCTGATTCCCTTCCTATCCTATTGAGGGGGTGTGGGGAGGAGAGAGCAAGGAGCCATGTGGTGCCTAGTTGTTGGCTAGGCCTAAACCAAGACAAACCCTTAAAAAACACTTTTAAATGGGTATGAAACAACAAATGGGTATGAAAATGGACTCTTAGCAGAAGCATCAGCCATGAAGACCATAAAGAACATTGTTCCCTCTCTTTTTCTTGTGTCTGCCATACATCCAGTAACATATTAATGATTCTGGCAGCCACATGCCTTCAGGCTGGAAAAATTCAGTTCCTTAGTCCTAGGTAAAGAATAATGTTCTAAATATTCTTTGTATAAAGCAGAGTCTAGGGCACAGAAGAAAGGAAACTCTGAGACCCAAATATGCAAAGAATAACATGATTACATGTTATCATTGGGTCACTACCTAAGTTATCTACCTGCCTATAGAAACAGTATGTTGCACAGTTGCCAGCATTTGTAGAAGCAAAGGTCAACATGGTATTCACAGGTGGGCTAGGCAGCACATTAGCTGCAATCCAACACTTGTCCTCTCACTGTTTTCTATACCTAAGGTATATTTGTGTTTAAAAAGTGACCCTTCTGGTCAAGCTTGCCATGAAATCATAAAGAAACACGACTCAAGTTCAAATCTAGGTTTGAACTCTCCTAAAGTTCAAGGAAATTCAAATCTGGGACTATCTTCTTGAATTATGCTTCATTAGAATGGTGATGTCCTTTGGTTGTGAAGCCATAAGCACACACAGGCTATAGTGCAGCTTCAGTGAGAAAGTCAATGATGAAGAATTTTTTTTTTACCGTACAAAGACCAGAACTCCTGTGTAAGGACATTGCTTTGCTTCAACCTCCATGAATCATCCCAAGCTTTTACCTCCATCTAACGTTCTGAATTCTTGGTCTGTTTCTGTACTAGACTGCAAGACTAACTCCCTGTCTTCCTATAATAAACATATGATCATAATAAACCTTTTAGAATACACAAATCTCTGGAAGAACTAGTCTTTCCTTCCAACAAAGAGGATGGGTGATCTGATAAGCTGCAAGTACACAGAGTATTCTGGGGGCTAGGAGAAACAATGTGTAGGAAATAGAGTCAGAAGAGGTTATTGAGAAAACTGGTTGAGGCAGCAGAAACAAATAGGAAATTGAGTAAGGTAGGTTGAAAGAATAAAGGGAAAACAAATGAAGTGACCATTTGTGGGAAAACGGCACAAAATTGGGGGGGATGGGACACTGTTCCCCAAAAGTTAGGCTCACACTCTAGCATGAGCTGCAGAGGCCTACACGGTCCTTGGTCACAGGAACGGAGTGCGGTTACCGTGGGGACGGCCTCTTCTGGCTAAGGGAACATGCAACCCCACCTGAAATAGGGAACAGGGGCTATGATCGTATCCCTCAACTGGACTTTGCTCTTTATAATATCATTATAATACTAAAAATCACACCCACGAGTCAAAATGACTCCAACCCTTCCCCCCCGAGCATGCACCCTGTTCTTTTTTAATCCAATCAAAGTGAAAGGAATGTATGACTAGAGTCACTCAAACTCCACCTAAAAGTAAAGAAATACTAGAAAAGATGATGGATTAAGGAGAAAAATTAGGGGAGAAGACCTCCATCGAAACTTTGGGGATCGGTCGAGGGGCTGAACGTACCTTCCCCCCCTCAGTAGGCACGCCTGTTTGGGTAAGNCCGTGACACCATTTCGAATTGTTTTTGAACACTGGGTTAGGGTGAAAGATGATTTCAGAGGATAGAATTGTACAGAGCCATGGAAAGGTCATAGGCATTAACAACTTAAAACATAAAGAGAAAATAGGTAAGACCAGCTGACTGCATCTAAGAAGCAATAGGATGCTTCACTCAAAGTACAACTGAAATGGATCCACGTGCAAGTGGGCAATAAAAGGTGTGTTCCCAGATAGGCCATGTATGGCTGCACAGCACCTCCTGTACCATAGCTGGATTGAGCAGCAGTCAGCAGAAGGATTCTGGACTGGTTAGATGGCCACAAGGGGACTGGACATGGTACATGTGGGATTGGGAACTTCTTGTTTGCTAATGCTGGGTAAAGGCTTGGAGCCTTGTTTCCCAGAAGTGACTACACAAGGCAGATATGTCATGCCACATCATCTCTGAGAGGGCCTTGGTGTTTCTGAGCTTTTTACAGCAGAATGGAATAGATGACTGTGATAAATCTGATCTAACAAGGGATTTACAAAACTTTACTGCATCTGAGCCCTATGGTTGACTTCCATGAATTCTGGAAGAAGTGGTCAGGTAATTTTGTGAGCTGCTTTACAAAGAACTGATAAATAATTCAAGAAATAGGCCTGTATAGAAGTGTTATCATAGAATGGCAAATAATCAAGATACTGTCACTTTGTATTTCTAATACTTTAGGAGATGGGAGAAAACCTGACAATCCATTCAAATTTTAGGTTCTTTTCAAAAGTATGCCAAGTCAGGAGTTAAAAGTGTTTTTACTTATTTTTCTGCATTCTAATCTTATTCACGACTGCAGATAAAATGTCCATGATACAAATTGTAGACGTAATTTTTGGTCGTATAGTTCACAGGTTATCAGTAAGCTTAAATTTGATATACAGGTGACTGTAACTTCACTTTAGAAAATGTAATGGTCTGAAACTCCAAGCCAGCTGAGAAACAGAAAACAGAACTGTATCAAGCTGGTTTAATTTGTGCTTCTCACTAAAGACTCCCAAAAGCCCCTTAGCAACTGAGGATGGGTGTCCAGTAAGTGCCTGTGCCTATAGAGGTGCTGGGAAGATTAAAGTCAGAGTGATCTGCCCTAGGTAATGTTAAAACAATATTACATGGTGTTGGAACCACACTCTATTCCTGATAAATGAACTATAAATACAGACAAATACAAGTATAGCAAATGTGGGGATTTTTTGTACTGAAAATCAAATGCAATGAACAGTTTTCTTTTTTGCTTGTCTGAAACCCTTGTCCATCTATTTAAAATATCACATCAACCTATTATCAGATGTTTATTAGGAATCATGGAATAGCAGAGAATGTGTTTTATTACCTATTACATTCTGTTACATAATCCTAGAAATGCAGAAGAGCAGAGCAGGGAAGGATCATAAAAAGCCCTCTGGTTCATGCCTCTGCTAAGCCAGGATCAACTAATTATTATATCTAAGCCTTTTCTGGCAGATTTTTTTTTAATCTGTTCTTAACAACATTCAGTGATGCTGACACTGATCTTCCACAACCACCATCACAATCTTTTCTAGTCTCACCATTAGAAAATTCTCATGTGGTGTGAATCTTAAACCTGTTACTACTTCATAATGGAGATAATCCCCCTCGTACCTGTAACAGGTCTTTATGCATTTGAAGACATTTCTCCTGCCTTTCCTAACTCA
>VYZX01000377.1:315873-326297 GCA_013401335.1 Brachypteracias leptosomus
AATTACTTCAATGTTAATTCTGGCTTCCTATTAACATTGTTCTCACCATGCTCTTCTACAGTCCATTCACTTCAGCTCCACTTCTCCTAAGCAGAGCACCCAAAATGAGATACAATATTCCTGCTGAGATCTCATCAATGGTGAACAGAATAAAACAATTGCTGTGCTCTGATTAGCTTTCATTGGCCAATTAGAAGAAACCCATAACTGGATTAAAGAGTCCTGTTTGCACTGTTTATAAATCTTACCATTTGCCTGCCTTTTGAAAGACAGCAAAATGTTGTTGGCACCTGTTGAGCTCATGATCACAAGGTTCAGATTCTCTTCTCAAGGACTGTTACCTAACTAGCTGTCACCCAAGGTCCCTTATTTGTGAGTTGTTTATTCCTGTCTACGTGTAGACCCTGGCACTTTCAATTTTATTTAGACTATTTATCCAGTTCCTCAAGAGCTCTTTGAATTCTAATGCTGTCCTCCAGCATGCTTCCTGTCCTTCCTAGCTTCATGTCATCTGCAAATGTAATAAGCATATTTCCTCTTCCATCATTCAGGTCATTAACAATGAACTGAAATGAACTTGGCACAGGCTCTTGTGTTATAGAACCTCTCTTGGGCCATCACTACTCTCTGCATAAAGGGCCTGACCAATTTCTCTCCCAGTAATCTAGATCATGTTTTTCTAGCCAGCTTATGAGAATGTTATAAGAGACAGTCAGAAGCCTTAGAAAAGCTAAAGAGTACGACATCTACTTCTTTTTTCCTGTCTACAAGTCTTGCCAACCCCTTTTAGAAGAAAATAAGGGTGGTTTGACATGATTTGTTCTTGGCAAATCTATGTTGGCTGCTGGTCATCTCCTTATCTTGCAATCATATAGTTTGTTTAATCATTTGTTCCAGCACTTTTCCAAGAATGGAAGTTGAACTGACCAGTTTATAATTCTTCTGTTCTAACCCTGCCCACCATTCAGGATCTCTTGAAGAAAAACTGCTTAAATTTCTGAGATTTCTTCAACCAATCATTTAAGTACCTGAGGATAAAGTTAATTAGGTCCAATTGACTTGAAAACTAGTCTAACTAATGCTTTAGCTTTTTTCCAATTCTAGTCTGAGATCTTATGCCTTGAGAATTATGTTGATAAGTCACACTGTCTTTTTTGATTAGAAAAAAGTGAAAAAAGGCATTCAGCACATTACCTTTCATGAGTATCTGTTGTGAGTCTCCGCTGGCCACTGAGTACTGAAAAAATAGACTGAAAACACAGTCATATGTGTTTTCCTGTATGATCTGCCCTAGATTCTATGGTCCTGCTCTGGCAGGGAGGTTGGACTCGATGTCATCTCCAGAGGTCCCTTCCAACACCTAACATTCTGTGATTCTGTAATATGTATATTTTCATATACAGAGACTTGCATATGATTTGATTTGGTTCTCTGTAAAGCTCTGTATTTCCAAATACAGAGTCTTACAGAGAACCAAACCAAATATGACTGATCAGTATAGGGACTGCAAAGGACCAAGACTACACCCGTGCAAACACAGGCAAGCACATCATCCTGTCCCATCATGAAAGCATTACACGTTCAGCATACCAATTTGTTCGTATATGCATTAGCAATTGGAGCTTCTCTTTGTCAGATCAGGGATAAGAGGAAGAAGATGTATACCTGGTGCTTCTGCTGTGGGATATGGGCTCTTTTCTTCGTTTTCATTGGGCTGATAATCATCCATGTTGATCTGACAGAAATGGAAGAAGCAAAGCCTTTATCAGACAAAGCAGAGGGTTTTCATACCCTCAGAAACCCAAGGTGTTCATGCCATCACTGCATAGAAATGCTGGCTGGCAGCAAACCTCACCTTGGTAGCAGGTGGGGATTCTCCATCAGCAGTGATCGATTTCAGCTCAATTTTCTCCTCCTTTGTCTCCTCCTCCACAGCTGTTTTTTCTATCTCCTGTTTCTTTTCGGGACTAGCAGTCCTAACAATTTTACAAGATAAAAAGCAGAGAGTTACGAAGGTGAAAAGCTGTTTCCCTTTCAGAAACTTCATGTAGTACAGCACGAATCATGAGAATGATCAGCTGGCTGGCACCTCTATTCTGAGTCCAGCTTACATACCAGCAGCTCCACCTTGTCATCATCTACAGGCAAAGGCAGAGACTGCTCTAATTCTATGCAGCATCCTTTTATTTTACAGCATTCTCAATGACATGTTTTCATGTGTGTGTGTGGATGTGCATGTGGGGGATGTATGTGCCTCTGTGCTTGTGCACATGCATATTCTAGATCTGTCAGTAGAGATCTCTTTGTTCACTCAACGATAAAGGGCATGAACCTTTTTCAATCCATATCTTATGGACTTCCAGTAGGTCGCCTACAAAGTTATGCCCCTCACTGTACTTCCAGAGCCAGGGAAACCTGCTCAGTAGCATGCAGGACACAGCAGAATGATTTGCACAAGAAATCTCCTCAAAGCAGTGTGGAAGACAGTGAATAGAAATAACAAGTAAGGAAAGGTTTCCCCACTGTTGGCAGCATGGAATGAAAGAGAAGCTTTACATCCAGCTCATGCCTCCTAAGAGTCTGCAGAAGCACTAAAAGAACTGGCAAGAGAAGTACAGCACGTGGCTTCTAGAGAGGAGGAAGCTGCTGAATCTTGTCCTGGGAATGACAGTCTGAAAATACACCTTGTGGTCCAAAGCAATCAGAAGGAAATAGGGAAATTCAAATGGGATTGTAATATTGACACCATTTCAAACCCTTTCTCTCCTGATGCCCTGAAAGCTCATCAGTCACCCAGACCTCCTTTGCTCTGCTGACATCATTGCAACTGTGGGGACTCCCAGCTCATGACACCTTCTTGTCGTTCAGTTTGAATTCCTTTACATAAAAATTTAGATATACATAATTCCTTATATAATTAAATTAATCACATCTATATAATCTATACACACCCACAGAGAAGTTATACATATATATTGCATATACACACATACTTATTTGCACATATATATGTGCATAATGTCTGTAATTATACTCACAAGAATGCATGCATATGAACGTAGACAGGTGTATGCAAATAAATTTACCTAGCTAGCTTTTTCCTTTCTTTTTCCTCTTCCTCCTCTTTCTGTGCAGATGTTAAACTTTCAGCATCAGCAAGGTTGTCCACAGCAATGGCCAAAAATACATTCAGCAGGATATCTGTTTGTGTGCTGCTTAAAGAAAATGGGCTTTGAAAAGTGCAGAACAACATTATACCAAAGGTTTCTTAATTGAAAATTTTTAGCAACCTATCATCAGATCTCTTGGGTTTTCCAAACTTCCTCTTCGCACAAATGTTCAGGATGTGCATATCCAGCATGCAGAAACCAACACCTTCCATGTAAATGGCTAACGCACTGTGTGGGGCTTCCAAAGCTTCACAACAGAATGTCTGATATAAAACGTCCAGACTTGTATTTTAGCTTCCAATTTCCCAAGAGTCTTTCTTTGTGCAACAAATCCCACTGAAGATAAGGGGAGAGCTGAATGCTTTACATCTTTGATGGCTTAGGTGACTTTTGTTAAAGGGCTCTTATATTCAAGAGCATTATATCATAAGAAACTTGGGCTTTCCAGTTTTGGCCTACGTACCAAAGGCTGAACAACTTCATTATAGATATTCCCTCAGACATGAGTGGATTTTATGGACAGCAAGCATAGCACTCTCATTAGCATTTCTGAGGTAAACTAAGAGAATTTCATTCAGTTTGGGCACTGAAGGGTTGAGCTGACAACTCTGCCATCTCCTAGCAGAGAATCCATGCATGGCTTGTCATAGCCACATAGCTGAAGGGCAAGGAATAACAACTGTTTTCTTGTCTTGCCTGTGTTCAAATCTTGTGTTACAAATCTGAACATCAGCTTCTTTTACAAATTTCTTGAGGTTGGGTCTTATTACACCATGATAACTTTTAAGTAACCCCCTATTCAAGGCTTAGTCTGGAACTATAGCCACCCCTCTCCATGGGCTCCAAGGTCCAATGGCTTCAAAGTCAGCCAGCATGTAGAGCTGGTTCACATTTTCCTCTGTAGTTCACAAGGAGACACAAATTGTAGCTTTTTTAAGCTGTCAGGCAGGCTGCCTACCTCGACCTTCAGATAAGAGAAATTGCACCATCTCACTTTGAAGAGAGGGCATGCAGGTCAACTGAAATGTCAAATAACAGGGTTTGAGAGATCTGAATTATGAGGAAAGGCCAGAAGAGCTGGGCTGAGACTACAAGGTGGCTTTATAGAAGAATCAGTATAAAAAAAAAAGTCTCCTCTGACACAGGAGGGTCATTTATTAGGGAAGCAGAAACTAAACATGAACAAATTTGGAGCAAATTGAGGTATAGAACAGAACCATAGCTCTATGTTATGTGCAAATTCCAGTGAAAAGACACTCTCAGGCTAATCGTGCAATGTGCTTTGTGCCTCTTGGGATATGTACAGTGCCCTCCCTTCACCTTGAAGCCAGAGAGAACTGAAGTTACTTTACATTAACACAGGCTAGAAGATAAAAGAACACACGATTTTCTGTTGGAGTAACACACAGTAATTGAAATGAAACATGGTTGCTGTTAGCTTATACATGAATGAATATGTGATCTCACATAAATCAATTATGTCAAACATATGTTACTCCCATTACAGCATTTGTATATAGCATATTGTAGATTATACGTATCCTTATTCCACATAAAGCTTGGATGAAAGCACATAGAATATATTACTGAAAAGGCAATTATAGCAAAAATATGTAGTAAGTACAGTAGGTACATTCAGAGATTAGTTACTGGAGAAGGCAGGAAAAAAACAACTATGAGAGAATTAAGGGGAATGAAAAATAAAAACACTAAACATGTAGAGATACTAAATAGAAGCTAGCATGTGAAACTGGCACATAGCTGGATCTTACAACTTCTTATATGCCTGAGCACCAGCTAAAATTAAACTTGTTTAACTTTTGGCAGTGCAAAGCCAAAATTCAGAGCTAGGGAAAGGATAAAAGTATAAGGTATGAAAGTAATTGTTTTCTGAACTAGCAAAGTAGTAAAGGGTGGCTTTAAATTCAGCCCCACTTGGAGAAAAGAGTAGCATCAAAGGATACAGTTTCCACAGATGAAGAGGATGATGAAGTAAATACAGACCAACATTCCTGGAAAAGAGGGGCCGCCATAAGCCATGATCCCATCATACATCACCGAATTCCAGTCCTCCCCAGTCAGGATCTAAACGACACATTCCCACCAATAAGGGATACAGCGTTAGACCACACAGAGAATTTGAAAACCCCATTAACACAAAGATATCTATTATCCTAGAGAACACTTCCCTCTCCCAGGATGGCTGGACACTCTGTCTGTGTCCATCTAGAAAATAAAAATAACAACACAGAACAAGGAGAATGTAAAGAGGGTCTGTGCTCAAAGTGTAAAATAACCCCCAGATGTCCCCTTAAAGATGATGGATGAAGCCAAATGGCTTTCCCAGACAACTCTCTTCAAGTCTCCCCACCTCTTTCAGGCATTTCCCTCCCGTGTCTGTTGTTTCAGACAAGCTCCAGAAACTATATCACTGAATACAGTCCTCAGCACAGCCCTCCCTGCCACTTTCCTTCACCTTGCACATGAAATCCTGGCCCTGGTGCTCTTGGCTGATCACTCCCAAAACTGCAGTCAGCTTAAAGGTCATTTGATGACTTCTCTGATGCTGTGAGCAGATATTTGTTCCCCAGTACAGGGAGAGGGAGAAGGACAGAAGCAGGGCTGGGCTTTGGCATGCAGGTGCTGCCCTGGGACATGGCAATGGCCATTATTTTGTGCTACCCTGCGAAGACCTGGTGACCTTGATACACACAGGGGCTTTAGCTTTGGTTCCCCACTTTGTGAGGGAATACCCCTGGGCTAGTAGTATAGCGTGGCACCTTGCTCCTGGAGCTGTTAGTCTGATACCCTGTCCCAGGGACTGTCAGGCAGCAGGGGAAGTGTGCAGGACCTTCTCTCTGCCTCACCCCATGTAAATACAATGTGTTGGCCCCACTGGGATCACTCTTGCCCTTACCTGAAACACAGTAAGGAGGGACTGGGGGAAGTTGTCAAATGTACTCCTCCTGGTCTGCATCTCATCAAAGTTAAACTTGCCCCCAAAGAGCTGCATCCCCAGGAGGGAGAAGATGATAATGAAGAGGAAGAGAAGCAGCAAAAGGGAGGCAATGGAGCGGACTGAATTCAGGAGTGAAGCCACTAGGTTACTCAGGGAGTTCCAGTATCTAGGAGAGAAAATAGAGGCAGTTAAAATTCCTTCAGTCCAAGACTGGTGCTCATGGACTGCACAGGATATAGGTTCAGGCTGTCCTCCGTGTATAAGCAGGCACTTCCAAACACCCTGTTAAGCAGTGAATCATTGATGTGCTTCCCTAAGATAATGAGACCTACTGCAGCTAATGAGTAATTTTACTACCACATGTGTACATACACAATTCCCTCCACCCCCCACCCCATATGTACACCCAGAAGATTATTGCAGCACTCTCCAGCTAAGGCTCTGCAAATCTTATATCAATATACAGTGATTACTTCTTGCTGCTTCAGTGAGTTACATTCTAACCAACCTCATTACAACACTCACAGATGTTATGGCATCCAGAATACCTCACTCCAGAGAATGGCCTGTAATAACTAACAAGAGCAGATGGGGAAACAGTTTGGATGCAAATACAAACTTGTCCAAAATCTGGTGTGTGCAAGTATGTGCTTGAGCTCACTCACAAATAGAGGTTGCTAAGCTTTCTGGGATTGAAAGGAATGAGAAAGATATTAAAGGTCCTTTCACACGTACTATAAAAGAGACTCCAGATCTACATCCATAAAGTTCAGAGTTTCTTTTGCACTTGGAAGAGCACACCATCACTGCTTTTTTGGATATCAAACCCACTATATTTCCTCAAACAGGCTGCAGAACATTTTGGAAGGACTTCATTCATGAGAAAGGATGTCTAAGACCTGTTTTTCCATTGTATAAAGGCTTTGGTCAAGATCAGATTGATGTATGATACACAGAAAGGATCTTCTTGCCCTTGAGATCCCAGTTTAGAGATGCCAGAAGCATGCTCTGCTGCACCATGTCAGTTTGCTTGCATTCATTGCCAACCTGCAAAGTAGCCATGTGTTGAAAAAAGTCCTTAGAAAAAATGGTAAAGAATCCATCACATCACCCATGAAGCAACTTCCACTTTGGTCTTGCATCTGCTCAACCAATCCTAGTCTACCACTTAGCTGGTCATGACTACTTCTCTTCTATGCAGTTTTGTGTCTGACAGAGCATTCAGACAGGGATGCCGATTAAAAGTCACCTTCCCATCACCTCATTTTGAATTACTAGCAAGCTTCAACAGCTTCACAGGTCAGCAAGCCAATAGTATGATCTCTAAGTCTTTCTTCTAGCACCATCTCTTGTGACCAACCACTATGCTTTCAGATTACATCACGGCCAATGTCCTCCACTCACTTCTCCCAAAATCCATAACATTGAACCTTTTTTTCCTTAGGGGATTCTGAATTTCTACCCATACTTTCCTTGGAGACAGAAGTTCCTCTTGAGAAGGAATGCAGACATGCCTAGTTCTCTCACTCCTGAGGAAGCCTGATCCTTCAATATATATGGTTTTTCTGATGGTAGTGTAGTCTTTAAAGACAAGAATTCTTAAAATCCCAGTTAAATTAATATTTTTAAAATGTCAATGTAAAAAGAACAGTTTTCTTGTTCTATGGAAGATAGGAATGTTTGAGGAACCCAATCACTTTATGAAGGTTAGCAATCTGATCTGCAGTGGGGACGCTGACATGTCCTCTGAAGTTCAGCAACTGGTTCATCTCCAAAGGCTGAGCTTCAAAGAGAACTGTGATGTTTTCCCTCCAGCCCAGCTCCAGCACTTCAGAGAAAAATAGAATACTTTAAAGTTTAACTGCAATTAAAGGGATGAGCAATGAAAAAAACACAGAGCAAAGGTAAGGGCATGGAAGAAGCTGTGGGCTCAGTGCCACCAAATATCCTCACTGAATGTGCAATGTAACAGCTCTCTGTATTTGTGTTTATGCTTACAGCTCACATACTTTCACACTCTGGGAGGAAGGGAAAGTGATGCAGGAAAAAGGAAAAATTCATTTCTGATGAAACTCAGCTGACTTTAGCACCCTTAAACCAGAAATTGACAGGGTCCAGAATATCTCTCCAAGTCCTCCAATGTCAGTCAGGACACACATTTTACAGGTCTTTCTAACAGCGCCCTTAAGAGGCACACAGTAAAGCTGTTACACATCTGAATAGTCTCAGCGACTCACTTTAAGCTTAAATGTCTTGTTATCTTGGAGTGCAACTGCAGAGGCTTTTATCAGCTCTGCATTTCTTACAAATGGCTCAATACCTGAGATTCAGTTTCTTATGTAACTAACAAACTTAAAGCAATTAACTGACATAACCTGGTGATAAGATTAGTACTGTTTTATCTGTGTATTGAGTGCTGGCTAGAAATGCAGCATCATTAGAAAAGTAAACAAAATAATCGGGGGAGGGAAAAAAGAGAAAAAGGAAAAAGGAGAGGATAAGGAAGGCTTGACTTGACTAGGATGTGAAAATAACAATTGTCTTATTTTAATGTCCTCGAAGCCTGACCTGAGGTTACTGTCTGCCACATTAGGTGGCTGCAGAACTAACATGAACACCCCCTCAAAGTGAGATCTGAGTTTACTCAATGAAACACAAAGCTTTTAAAAGTCAGGAGCAGTTGAAGACCAGAAAAAGAAAAAGTCTGTCACTACTTTGTCCTCTTTGGTTAATATACTACAAAGAAAAAACAGTTACAATAAACCTCATGGTGCTGCTGGATGGAATCAGAGGTTTTGGACCAGGCAGCACGTCATGGGAGGCAGGAGAGAAAGCACTGCTACTGCCTCAGACTAACAGGGAAATGAATGTGTTCTTAACATCTCCCACTTGCAGATCTCAGACCCTTGAAGATGCCAGTGAATGAGGCACTGCAAAACCCCAGTGAGTAGGATGTGATTATGATCCCTGTCTCAAAATGG
The DNA here is from genome assembly GCA_013401335.1 of Brachypteracias leptosomus. Taxonomy (NCBI): domain Eukaryota; kingdom Metazoa; phylum Chordata; class Aves; order Coraciiformes; family Brachypteraciidae; genus Brachypteracias; species Brachypteracias leptosomus. The sequence goes on from VYZX01000377.1 coordinate 324,984, forward strand.
AGGAACGATGCAGAGAAGTTAAATGGTTTGTTCAACATCTCACACAAAAATCAATTGCAGATCTGGATTAGAACTTAATGTGTTGTTTTATTCTCTTCTCTCTCCTCTCCACCGCCTTCCACTATGTCTTTATGATACTGGTAATCACAGATGCAGAGCTTAAAACAGTAGCAACAGCTGGCAGTCTCGTTGTAGGAAAGCTTCCCACACAGTACGTCCAGTATAAAACCACTTTGGAAGCAGGCACAAAAAGCCCATGTCCTGTTTCTCCTCCCTATAGTTAACAATGACATATCTAGTGGCAGGATTAGGTATAAATTATCAAATTTCAGCGGCATGTTGCAAATAAATTTATTTATATTTTAAATATAAAGGACTAAATATAGGGATTTATAAAGCAGTAAAGGACTACTTAGAAAGATCTTCTCATAGCAAAGGGAGATTTTCTGCACAGCCTTGTGAAAATTAGAGAGAATAAACCAAACATATTATATTGTCTTCTTGTCTCATGTACAAGACTAAATTATTCTGAAGAGTATTTACAATTTTGGAAGAAATGTTTGCTCTTGAAATTCTAAAGGTGGTTTACTAAAATTATGCATTGTTATCTGACAGCGCCTTTATTTCTTTCTATTATATTAGGTTGCTGTATTTATGTTTTTCCTAGGAGTGTATAAGCTTGATGAACCCAGAATTTGTTTGTGCTTGGTGTTTACCATGGAAAATCCTACATATTTGACATAAAACATTACACTATCATCCCTCTCATCCTTCCCAGCTTTCTAGGATTGTATCCCTCTGTATAGTCATTGCACTCAGGTAGTGTATTCCACCAGTATTATCTTGTTAATAATTCATCAATGTATTTAGTGAATAACGAAAACATTTCATTATTATGAGTGAATAATGAAAACATTTATATTTTACTGCAAAACATAAGAGGTAAAAGTTTTGCTTTAACGCCAGAATATTCTCTCCTACAGTAAGACATGAGTGGGCCTAAAATAATGTTTTGGAGGCTTGTGCTAGGGCCTTCCATATGAGGGTGAACTTCACCCACGGAGGGGAAAAATCATGAAGAAAATTATGAATAATTAAAAAACACAGATAAATCTGAGACTACTGCAACCTACTTGCCAATATTTTAGGAACAGGAAAGAAGGCAAAATCCGATTAATACATTATTCATTGTCAGTTATTCCTCAGCTCCGTTCTTTACACACAGCCACATGTATAAATTGCAGGTAACATTTGCTTCCATGCAAAATGTATTTTAGTTCTGTTGCAGAATGAAGGTAAATGTAACGGGAAAAG
>VYZX01000378.1:0-41940 GCA_013401335.1 Brachypteracias leptosomus
ACCTTAAACCACAACAATAATGAACACAGAGAGAAAATGAATCTATTTTCTTAGTGTTGTTTTTGTTTGTTTCATTGGTATCATATCAAAACCTTCCCCGACATTGGATCAGGACACCCTCCCAATGAAAATATGTTGTATAGTAAGTTCAAAAGATTGTGTAACTCTTAAGTGACAAAACACAGGAAATTAGAGCTGACATTTTTCAAGAGATTTTCCTTTTTTCAAAGCTTCCTATGGGTCTAAGTTCAAATTTGGACACAATCAAAGAAAGATAAATTTATTGTGCTTAATCTTGATGTTTAGTTTGTGTTTCTTCAGCACAGAAAATAGTAATGTGGTATTAAAGTTTTACTGCCTCTGTGTCCTGCACTCTTCCAAGGATTCTGTTCTTGATCAAAGAGCATGGTCTTGAGCCTTGGGAAGAGCTTTACACTTGTGAAAAGCTAGTGTAATTATTCATGTAAGAAATGAAAAAATGTGCTATCACCATTTGGTGCTATTGTAAGTGAGCGTGAAAGTTATAGAAAGCTGAGATTTGTGATATAGTGAGGCTATTTTGTTGAAATTGAACTATAACTGCTCACAAATTGTGGGATCTCTTATGGAATTAAATTATATTTTGAAGGTTTTTTCTCTATGTTTTTCTTAACTAAACTATTGGCATGCTTGCCTTGTGCCATGACACCTACCATATGAGATTGGTCAAAGAGCCTCTTTGGACAATCTCTAGGAATGATTTGTGGTGGAATATATACAGCTGATTAAGTATGCAAAATACAGACATCAAGATTTTGTCTTCTCTCATATTGCAGAAGAACATTTCTGTTTGCTTTGTTCTTAAAGCCTTTGAGGCAGAGCTCGTAAGGCACTGAATTACGAAAAAAAACAACCAACAAATAAAAAAAAACCCCAACACAAAACCCCACAATAACAAACATGTTTATCTTTGAGTTCTTAAACATAATCCATTTTTATCTACAACGAGAGTAGGGAAGTGACTGATCTTAACATAGAACTTAAAGACACTGCAGTTCTATTTTAAGGAGTGTTCTCAGGGACACATATTGGAAAAGAAACAAGCTGCAGAACTTCCCATCAGGGGATGTATTCAAAATTAAGTGAAAAGCTTCTAGAAACAAGGGTTCTATAATTGTTAAGTAAATAAATAATGGGATGTTGACTGTAAAAGTAAATAAAGAGCTCTAGCATTCTTTTTCTATGGAATATTGGAATTATTGTTTCCATTTAAATATAGATACAACTTGCACAATCTAAGTGCTTTGATTCCTCAGGCTGAAGGCACCCTGAAGTTAAAAAACACAAGGACATCTGAACCACATATGCTTCTTCTGGTCTATTTTATATCTGAAGAAAGTACACATCTCTTGACCCTGCATATGTAGACCTGAGAAACTTCCCTGAGAACATATTTCTTTGAAGGAACAATTATCTATTTTCAACTGCAGAGAATAACGATTCCCATTTTAAATTATGCACGTCTAGATTACAAGTGGCATAAAGAGGTCAGATCCCGTCCCTCAAGATAAGATAATTAACAATGTTCTGTACTTGTGGTACAGCTTAAGAGGCATGTTATTCTTCTGTATTATGACTCCACAGTTGGATGTTTTCAGGGCAGTTTCCATGTTGACTCAGATGGCTTTTTCCAATGCAAAACACATTGGAAACAAGCATGATTTTTATGATATCATAATAGTTCAAATTCTCCAAGTATATCTGGTTAAAGACATGGGTGGTTTTTTGGGTGAAAATTTTGGCATGACTCACAAGCATCAAAATTTTCATCATCCTTCATCAGGAAACTTATTATTTTTGCTGTGAGGGTGCCTGAGCACTGGAACAGATTGTCCAGAGGGGTTGTAGAGGCTCCATAGTTGAAGTTAGTCAAAAGCTGTCTGGACACAGTCCTAGGCAGCCTTCTGTAGGTTAGTCTGCTTGAGCATTGGTGTTGGACTAAAGGACGTCCACAGGTCCTTTCAAACCTACAGTGATACTGTGATTCTCCACTATTGCAATCTGCTTCTATTTGCTTATTTAGTTAAGGCTATTGAGAATATGGATGGTACGTCCATCTGCTCTGATATGGGCTGCAGGAGAAAAACTTCATCACCATGGCCTTCTCCACACGCTGCAGGGGAATCTCTGTTCCAGCATCTGGAACACCTCCTTCTCCTCCTTCTTCACTGACCTTGGGATCTACAATGTTGTTTCTCACATTTTTTCTTACTCCTTTCTCAGCAGCTGCACTGTATTTTTTACCCCTTCTTAAATACGTTATCATAGAGAAGCCACAAACATCACGGATTGGCTCAGCTTTGGGAAGCAGTGGATCTGTTTTGGAGCCATCTGAAGGCAGCTGTGTCCAGTACAGGGCAGTCCCTGGTCTCTACTCACAGAAACCATCTCTGCAGCCCCCTGGCTATCAAAACCTTGCCACAGAAACACAATACAAAGTGATTGTTTTATATCTACAGATACTCTGCGCAGTAAAATCAGGGAGCTTATTTGCCTGGACAGCACAAACTGTTTCCAGGTTTCTGGCCTGTTCTTGGATTTATTTAATCATTTATGGTGAAGTTTTGCCCATCTTATTTCAGCTACTGCTATCAGAAATATATGTACAGTATCTACACCTTAGCTCAGATAGATCTTACTTTTTAAGAGATACTGGTTGTTTAGCTTACTTAAGTTTTAAATAGAATGAATCACTTTGAGATATAATGTTGTGTGCTTTAGTGTGCTGTTTGCTTAGCTTCTCTTACTTAACATGAGCATCTACATTTGCTTAAGCCTTGGGCTGCAAGGTGTAAATTTCCACTAAGGTATACTTCACTGAACCTCCTTAGTCAAAATAGTGCCTCCAGGAACAGTGTAAATCAAAAGATAGGAGGCTTAAAGGCTACAACCATCAACAGCAGCTGCAGCTGCCTGGAGACAGTGAAGGAATCCCATGAGGAGTCAAAAAGTGTCAGAGGATCTCAGGCCAGAATCACCAAAGGACACGTGAAAGGCGTGCGAAGATTGCATGAAGGCTGGATGTATAGTCTGTAAGGGTATAAATGCCCAGGGATTTCTTTGTTCAGGGTCCCTCTCTGGAGACATCCAGCTTGAGTTGACCTTGCTGCTGTAACATTCTATTCTATTATTTATTTTTATGAGATTCTATGCCTAAGATTGCTTTGGGAAAACTAGGGTTCAGACTGTGCTTCTTTAACTTACTCTTTTATTCTTTAACCTCCAGTACATATGCTAAGAAGAAAAGTATTTTATACTGGATGGCATTTGAAATGCAATTGACTCCCTTCTGCCTTGTTGCTGTGGAGCCTGGGGTAGTATGACACTCATAATTTTGTGAAAAGACTGTTTCTTCAGTTTTGCTGTCCCTGGGGTGCTACTTAATTGTTATTTACTTTCAAGTCCTGTGTGGTTTTGGTTTGATTTGTTCCAAACAATTTGACTGAGTGTAGGTTCATTTTTTGGTTGATCAAGATATTGTTTTAAGTTTCTGTCTTGAAAAAATCTGTGCACAACCCAAATATATGGTATGGATACAACAAAAAATTTGAGATTTTTCATATAAGAAGATTTACCATTTTCCAATACAGACATTCAAAAAACCCCAACTATATATAAAGCTCTACATAAAGTTACACTGGAAAAGTGATAGAGCAAATAATTCTGGAAATAATCTCCAAACATGTTAAGGACAAGAAGGTGATTAGGAATAGTTGGCACAGATTTATAAAGCAGAACTGACACTGAACTAACCTGACAGCCTTCTATGATGAAATGACTAGCTCAGTGGAGAACAATGCCTTCATTTAGTCTTCCATAACATTTTCATAGACAAAATTACAAACTACAGACCAGATAAATGGACAATAATAGATTGAACTGTGAAGGACTGAGAGTAGGTTGGGCAGTTAAGAGGTGAAAACTGGCTGAACTGTTGGCTCGGAGGGTTTGTGATCAGAGATAGCTGATATCCAGCCGATAGTGGTTTGTCCCAAAAGTCACTATTGTGGCTAGTACCATTTAATGTCTTCATTGCTGATCTTGATGATAGGACAGAACACACCCTCAGCATGTTTGCAGATTATAAAAGTGTGAATGGTTGATGCACCAGAAGCAGTGTGCGGATATTCACAGAAAGGGACACTGGTTAGAGACATGAGCAGTCACGAATCTCATAAAATTCAACAAGGAGAAATACATCTAAGGAAGAAAAATTCCAAACACCAAGGCAGGCTGGGGTCAATCAGCTGGAAAGCAGCCTGACAGGGATGGTACCTGAGGGTCAGGGCTGCCAATAGATTGACCATGAGCCAGTAGCATGCTCTTGTAGCAAAAAATGCTCACAGCTTCCAGGGCTGCATCGGATGGTATTGCCAACAAGGTTGAGTGAGGTGAACTTCCCCTGCTCCAGTGCTTTACTCCACTCTGCTTAGAAACATCTGGAGTGCTGTGCCCAGTGCTGAACTGACCAGTACAAAGGAGAAATGGACTTACTGAAGCAAGTGTAGCATGGTGCCACAAAGATGACTTAGGGGCTTGGAACATCTGTCACACAAAGAGAGACTGAGAGAGCTGGGACTGTTCAGCCTGGAGACAAGAAGGCTCGGGGGGATCTTAGCATTGTGTCTAAATACTTGACAACAGTGCGGAGTAATGATGATGGAATCAGGCATGTCTCAGCAGTGCACAGTGACAGGACCAGAGGCAATGGGCACAAAATGAATCTCAGGAAACTGCACTTAAACATAAGGAAAAGGGTTTTTTTTCTGTGAGGGTGCTTGAGTACTGAAGCAGGTTTCCCAGAGAGACTGTGGTGTCTCCATCCTTGGAAAAAAATGAAAACCTGATTGAACATGGTCCTGAGCAACCTGTGGTAGGTGACCCTGCTTCAGCAAGTTGGTTGGACTAGATGATCTCCAGAGATGCCTCCCAACTTATGCCATTCTGTGATTCTACATGTCAATATTTGTAGTTATCTAATATTCAGGGTATTGAAAATACTATGATGAGTGAGTATTTACTGTTAACTTTTAAAACTCATAGTTTCCAATGTCTTTGATATAGGAGGACTATTTTCTTTATACTATTACAGACCAGTTTGTAGACCAGTGTTTTGTTCAGAAGACTCACTAATGTGCCACTATTTTAACTTGTTTGATTCTTTTGTTAGCAAAATCGTAAAAACATCATTATCTTTTCACTTAATTCTGATGTAAACATTTACACAATGGCAATTGTTGATGTAACAGAAGAACCACTCATAAACAAATTAGACGGATGGCAAAAAGTTAAATGGTAATTTTCATTGCCAAGGACAACCGTAGCTAGGAAAAAAACATGGCTTTGGAGCTCTGGTTTTGGTTCATTATCTTGCTAAACTCTCCACTTAAGAAAATAACTGATTGAGCATCAGGTCACAGCTGAAGTCTCTGTTTCTTCTATAAGGATCCAACAATTTTATCTATATTCTCCTTTGCTCCTTGCTATTCCTAATTTCTTCCAACTACTTCAGGCCTAATATCTTCATCCTAATGCTCCAGATGTTGATTCTTATTCATCTTTCAAGTATAAGTACTTGTTCAACTCATTTGCACAGAAGCAGCAAATTAGTAATGCTCCACCACAGTAGTTTATTGGAGTTTAATGTACTAGTTCCTCTACATTGGCTTAGTGAAATTATTTCAGATAACATTTAGCAATAGTTTTACTTTTGCAAGTATCAGTCACTTTGCATCTGTTATACTGTTCTATCTGTAATTTCATCATAAGTGATTTACTGAAGTTCCATAATGTTCTATTTAAAATCTACTGAAGAGACATTAATTTTCTTCTTTTTTTAACTTTAAAAATAAAGTGCTGAAGTTGAGATCAGTAGCACTTGTGGTTTTCTACACAAACTGACAGAATTTGTGCCAATTACAAAATCATAGAATCACACAATGGTAGAGGTTGGAAGGGACCTCTAGAGATCATCTCGTCCAACCCCCGCACCAAAGCGGGTTCACCTAGGGCAGGTCACACAGGAGAAGGAGACTCCACAACCTCTCTGGCCAGCCTGGTCCAGGACTCTGTCACTCTCACAGGAAAGAANAGAGAGACTGAGAGAGCTGGGACTGTTCAGCCTGGAGACAAGAAGGCTCGGGGGGATCTTAGCATTGTGTCTAAATACTTGACAACAGTGCGGAGTAATGATGATGGAATCAGGCATGTCTCAGCAGTGCACAGTGACAGGACCAGAGGCAATGGGCACAAAATGAATCTCAGGAAACTGCACTTAAACATAAGGAAAAGGGTTTTTTTTCTGTGAGGGTGCTTGAGTACTGAAGCAGGTTTCCCAGAGAGACTGTGGTGTCTCCATCCTTGGAAAAAAATGAAAACCTGATTGAACATGGTCCTGAGCAACCTGTGGTAGGTGACCCTGCTTCAGCAAGTTGGTTGGACTAGATGATCTCCAGAGATGCCTCCCAACTTATGCCATTCTGTGATTCTACATGTCAATATTTGTAGTTATCTAATATTCAGGGTATTGAAAATACTATGATGAGTGAGTATTTACTGTTAACTTTTAAAACTCATAGTTTCCAATGTCTTTGATATAGGAGGGCTATTTTCTTTATACTATTACAGACCAGTTTGTAGACCAGTGTTTTGTTCAGAAGACTCACTAATGTGCCACTATTTTAACTTGTTTGATTCTTTTGTTAGCAAAATCGTAAAAACATCATTATCTTTTCACTTAATTCTGATGTAAACATTTACACAATGGCAATTGTTGATGTAACAGAAGAACCACTCATAAACAAATTAGACGGATGGCAAAAAGTTAAATGGTAATTTTCATTGCCAAGGACAACCGTAGCTAGGAAAAAAACATGGCTTTGGAGCTCTGGTTTTGGTTCATTATCTTGCTAAACTCTCCACTTAAGAAAATAACTGATTGAGCATCAGGTCACAGCTGAAGTCTCTGTTTCTTCTATAAGGATCCAACAATTTTATCTATATTCTCCTTTGCTCCTTGCTATTCCTAATTTCTTCCAACTACTTCAGGCCTAATATCTTCATCCTAATGCTCCAGATGTTGATTCTTATTCATCTTTCAAGTATAAGTACTTGTTCAACTCATTTGCACAGAAGCAGCAAATTAGTAATGCTCCACCACAGTAGTTTATTGGAGTTTAATGTACTAGTTCCTCTACATTGGCTTAGTGAAATTATTTCAGATAACATTTAGCAATAGTTTTACTTTTGCAAGTATCAGTCACTTTGCATCTGTTATACTGTTCTATCTGTAATTTCATCATAAGTGATTTACTGAAGTTCCATAATGTTCTATTTAAAATCTACTGAAGAGACATTAATTTTCTTCTTTTTTTAACTTTAAAAATAAAGTGCTGAAGTTGAGATCAGTAGCACTTGTGGTTTTCTACACAAACTGACAGAATTTGTGCCAATTACAAAATCATAGAATCACACAATGGTAGAGGTTGGAAGGGACCTCTAGAGATCATCTCGTCCAACCCCCGCACCAAAGCGGGTTCACCTAGGGCAGGTCACACAGGAGAAGGAGACTCCACAACCTCTCTGGCCAGCCTGGTCCAGGACTCTGTCACTCTCACAGGAAAGAAGTTCTCCTGATGCTGAGGTGGAACTTCCTGTGTTCCAGTTTGTGCCTGTTGCCCCTTGTCACATCACTGGACACCAATGAAAAGAGATTTGCCTTATCTTCTTGACACCTACCTTTCAGATACTTATAGATATTGTTCAGATCCACTGTCAGCCTTTTCCTCTCCAGGTTAAACAGCCAAAGGGCTCTCAGAGTTTCCTCTAAGGGAGGTGTTCCAGTCCTTAATCATTCTTGTAGACTTCCATTGGATTCTCTACAGTATTTCCCTGTCTCTGTTGAACCAGGCATCCAGGAATGGACACAGTACTCCAGATGTTGCCCTACCAGGGCAGAATAGAGGGAGAGGAGAGCTTCCCTCAGCCTGTTGGTCACACTCTTCTTAATGCAACCCAAGATACCGTTGGCCTTCTTGGCCACAAGGGCACATTGCTGGCTCATGGCTAACTTACTGTCCACCAGGACTCCCAGGTTCTTTTCCACAGAGCTGCTTTCCAGAAGGTCATCCTCTAACCTTTACTGGTGCGTGGGGTTATTCCTCCCCAGGTACAGGACTCTACACTTGCCCTTGTTGAACTTCTGTGCTGCTAGCTCTCATCTTTCTCAGGCCAATATCAAACTCAGCAACATCCTCTCAGCATAACTTCATCTTTTATTCTTCATCTGTTTGCTCTTCTCCATCTCGAATCAGCCAAGGGGGAAACACACTGAGAGAGAGCTCAGCAAGCTGTCCCTAACAGAAACTCTCTTCCACAGGAACTCTCTTCAAACTGATCATCTTCTTGTTGCTTCTTATAAACTGGTCAGTTCCTGGTTAATACAGCTCTAGCCTTGCCCACTACCCCAACCATGATCACCTGGGGGAAGGCAGGGCCTCACACAGGTGGGCCAGGCTCTGTCTGTGGGGCCTGAAACCACTTGGGGAACAAAACATGTTGCTGAATTGTGACTCATCCATAGATCAACTCCAACTCAGGGCCCACAGCCCAGGCCCTGGCACTTCGACTTCATGAGGTTTCCTTCCACTCAACTCTCCGGTCTGTCTATATCTCGCTGAATGACAGCACAGCCTTCTGGTGTATCATCCACTTCTCCCAGTTTCGTATCATCAGCAAACTTGCTGAGGGTACACTGAATTGTTCCTCCATTATAGCTTACAAGGGGTGTTATGATGCCTAGAGACTAGAGAAGGACTGTGAATCAAAATCAAACATATGGATTTGAGCTGCTGAATACTTAGATATTTAGCAAGCTTATCCTGCTTTTTATTTCCAAGTAATTCAACTAATGAGGTATAGCTCTATCCTCGACCTATGCTGAACTGGTACTGGTACTTTGCATCTTGATTTTGATCATTAACCGATCAGTTATTTTCCTTCAAATTCAATTCTCCATGCCCCTTCCTTCGAAAATGTGACAAATTTTGCCATGATATTTGCTGTCAGTGCTGCTTGTTAGGAGATACATCACAGGTTGTATTAATCTCATGTAACATTAGAAATCTACCACAGAACCATCCTTATCTATGATTTTCCCTCTGGGCTCCCTTTATAATGAATGGAAAAATAACAGCATTTTTCAGAGCATGAGTCATCTGACCTATTTTAGATACTTCAGGATGAGATGAACCATGAGCTAGAAGTTCTTCTTTCTCATCACTGACCAAACTAGAAAGGGAGATATGGATGGGATCAAATTATTCCTTCCAGTGTGTTTGACTTCATTTTTCTCCTTTACCTGAGATTACTTTACTGCCGCTGTATGAAGGTAGGATAGAACAGATCACAACATTTTTTAGCTAAATAGGGAAGATAGCTCACACTGGCCATACAATCCCATGCACAAATTCTGTATATAAACATGAAATTCCAGCTGAGTGCTCAGGATGTATTGAAATCCCACATTTTTTCAGCTTTGATGTGCTAAACAAGAGGTTAACATATTGAATTTCAGGATCGTAGAATGTTCCAGTTTTAAGAAAAGTTACGAGCTTGGTTTTCTAACCACGGAGACCAGAATAAGAAGGGGAAATCTTTTCTCTCTCCTAATTCGGGAAGACACTATAAGCAGTGGATAACTGTGCTTCAGAGCAAGTTATCAGGAAAGAGAACATGGAGTTTTATTCAAAGATGAGAAATAGACCAAGAATAACGTATCAGAGAAATGCTGTGAAGAAATATTATATCTTTTAAAAATATCTTAATTAAAATACTTTCAAAACTAATAAAATGTTTCACATTTTTTTCTGCTTCTATGCCTCAGAAGAATGCAGAGCTCCTTTCTTCCTCAATTCTAGAGGTTAGAGAAATCATCTGGGAAGGAAATAATTGTGATGCATTCTTCTACTTATGAAGATCTTTCCAATGGATTTGTGTTGAACCTAAAAAAAATTGGGATAATTAGAAACATGTTTTTGAGTAAACGAGATAATTGTTTCTGACAGGTTCAATAATTGGGAAGCAACAGTTTATTGTAATCTGGAGTACATTTTTTTTGTCGGTATGAACTGAGAAGTTTTAAATTTTTTTGACCCTCAAACAAACAAATTTACTGAACTTTAGGACCTACCTTCAAAAACTCCTTATGTCCTCAGGGTGACTACTTTTATGATCCAGTAAAACATATGTCAGGTTGCTATGAATATTCCTATGAGCACAAGTTTTTAGAGTGATGTCTAACTAGAGGTCAAATTGAATATAGAATTTAGTATAGCTACAATAAAAGCAATTAAACTAATTTTCCTTGTTAGTTCTATACACTGAAAGCCTTTGTTTTTGCCAACAACAACAACAAAAATTCCACATTTTTCATATTTCCAAGAAACATCATTATAAATTAGGCTCATCATTATTGTTTTCCAAACAGTGACAGCTCTTATTACTTTCTCTTTAAGAAAGGTAGAGTGTTTGGATAAGCATGTCAGAAGATGGCTTTTGAAACCAGACTGTCTGTGATTTCTCTCACTAAACTTTCTGTTTCGAGTCTTGGTTTTCAGTTCTGGATGGGAACTTGTGAAAGTGTGGCATTAAATTTAAGCTAAAGTTAAAAATTATTAAAAGGGCTTGGTTAAATAATATAATGAAATTTTACTTTGTTGTGAAAGACAATTTCCTTTCTTAGTTTACATTATACAGTAGAAAATCTTTCTTAACCACATTAAATGTTTTCTCTGTAATTAAATCTCCCTCCTGATCCATCCATTATTCAGAATACATTGCACCTTTTCCTAAATGTTTTACCTAAGAACTTGAGCCTGCATTCATTTTTCTTCTTCTTCTTTTAACAAGTCTGTTTTCTTCGTATTTGACTTTTACTGAGGAACAAGATGGTTTCAGCTTTATTGCATTCAAAAATTCAATTGCCTTTAACATTGAGTTGAACTGTTTAGTCACTTTTGATTCACTCTTCATAGCTGTATTATTCATAACAACAAGATTGTATCCAAAAATGTGTCAAATTTGGATTATTTTATTTTAGTACTCTTTCCTTCATCACTCTTGTATTATTTTGAATTAGATATTCTGTGAATAAATTAAAAAATAACAACAACAAAAAAACCCCAAAAACCAACCAGATAGTATAGACTTTAATTTCCGCCAGGTTCCAGATTACTTTCAATCTAAGAAGGGTGGTGCGCAAAAAAGAGGATGGAAGACAGCAGAGAGAAGCCAGATCATATGGTGTTTTTAGAGAGACATTCAAGTAGTGTTTTCTCAGAGAAAATTGTGTAGTACGAAGTCTTTGCAGAATCTGGAGCTGTGCGTGAAAGATGAGATCAGGACTTGTAAAGTGAGAAATGCTGAAGTTTATTTAATAACTTCTGTAACCCTGTGATTTACATAATCTACTGTCACATCATGGCTGCTGAAGAAAAAAAAATCCATCTCAGAAGGCATTTCAAGCAATAGAAAACCATCTTTTACTACATTGCTGGGCTTCTAAATGAAAATTAGTTTTTTATCACAAAGAGGGAAAGATTTATTATGATTTAAAAGTATAAAAACTAAAATGAAAAGAGCAAAAGTATTTTCCTAATAAAATATATCTATAGCAAAACTGTAGTTAAATATGTAGATTTTTTTTTTAACACAAAACCCCCTAATTTTCTTCTAGGGCTGTAATATTTCATGTAATGTATATGTATTTTATGTCATCTCATTGATGTAATTATAATGACATTTACCTGGACAAGCTTGAGAAGTGGGTCTGTGTGAACCTCATGAGGTTCGAAAGGCCAAGTGCAAGGTCCTGTACGTGTTTTGGGGAAATCCTCGGTATCAGTACAGGCTGGGGGATGACGGGACTAAGAGCAGCCCTGCAGAGAAGGACTTGGGGTTACCCATGGGTGAAAAGCTGGACATGTGTCAAAAATGTGTGATTGCAGGCCAGAAGGCCAACTGTATCCTGGGCTACATCAAAAGAAGCATGGCTAGCAGGTCGAGGGAGGTGATTCTGCCCTTCTACTCTGCTCTGGTGGGACCTCATCTGGAGTACTGAGTCCAGCTCTGGAGTCCTCAGCATAAGGAGGATATGAATCTGTTGTTGAGAACTTACACTCCACAGGGAGAATCTGTGGAGTTCTTTCCAACAGGAGTGAAAAAAAAAAATGGAAAGAAATAATTTTCCTAAAAGGCTACAGCTAGTGTCTCATGGGATAAGAGCTGAAGAAAAGTGTAGAAATTGTGGAAAGTGAGATATGTTTGTTGGCTTTTCCTCTCTTTGGTCTTGAGTCTGAAAGCAAAAAGGATAAGATGTCCTGGTGATTCTAATTTTTGACAACTATGGAGTTTTTTTATCTTGAAATAAATCTTGGGGCTCTTAGCAGCCTGAACTAGGAAGAGATGTCCCTACTTGTGTAGGGAGGTCAGACAAGATGACCTCTAGAGGTCCCTTCCAGCCTGAAACATTCTATGATTCTATGAAATTCTCAGTCAAATGAGGAAAATGGGTTGTAGAAAAGCCTTCTTTGTCTTTTACCTTTCTGGAGGGACTGCTTCCATCTTCAGCTGAAGACTCTGTACACTATCCTTCACGTAGATTTAAGCATTCCTAAAAATCAGCTGAAGTTCTGTTGCTTTTTCATTTTTATTTCTGGTATTTTGTTCTTAAACTTCTCCAAAAACACACACAGGAGTATAAAAGGGAACCCACAGAGTAACAGATTTTTCTAAAATACCTTTTTTGTGGCCTAAAAGTAATGAGGTTTTTTGAACCAAGACTACATAATTGAGAAATAATCTTTATTTTAATATTTTGTCAGATTCTAACTGAAATTGTTTTCATGTGCTTGTTCAAATGCATCTGCTCCATGTTCATGACTGAAGGGAGTCCAAGAATGGTAAGGCTATTCAGAACTCAATATCAAGTGATACTTGATATTGAATGTAAATTAAAGTTAAATTAAAGACTAATTTCCTGGGTTTTTTAAGCTAACAAGAAAACTGCTTCAGCAAAAAATAACTGGAGCCACATTCATAAAATGGATGGCAAGAAGGAAACATTCAAACTTCTTTCTGATATAGGCTTGGAAAATAAGTAAGTTTAGTGATCTTACTGAGTCACACAGTCATTCCATCAGCATACAGCTCCAGAAGAAAATACAGCAAAATTTAGAAGACAAATCAAATTTTGAGTGGCTTGAGTATGCCTTATATAACATATATCTCACCTCATTGTCATTGTTTCAGTATTCCATTGACAAAGCTCACAGGGACTGATGACTCTGCTCCTAATGCTCCAGATGAGTGTTTTAGACAACTTAAAGAATTTATAAAAGTGTGACTTAACAGAGTTCAATGGCAAGGTTCACTCTATTACTTACTGCACAGAGGAAATATACAAGGGAAAACTGAGTTAGAATCAATTCGGAATAATTTGTGGAGAGATCAGAGTTGTGAAAAGGTAAGGGAAACCCTCTTGTTGAGTCAACAGGTTCAGAATGAAACCCCTTCTCAGAGAGGGTCTAGATGTGGCTGAATCCATTCCTAGTTCCAACCTTAGTCAATGGTTTATAGCTAAAGTATTATATGGGTTTATGGCTAAAGGATTATGTGTGTTTACTCAATCCTTTATACCACTTAGCTAGGATTTCAAAGTTCCAGCACGCTTATTAGCAACTCATTTGCCTTTCATCCAGACGTCAGGTGCTAGTTTGCTCTGAAGTTCAAACCCTTCAGTCTGTGTACCCAGTGTTAGCTCTCTCTGAAGTTCAAATCCTAGATTTCCTGAAGTAAGGTCTCAGGCATTGGATTTTCTAAAAATTAATAATTTAATAGAGTGGTACAGCTGCAGGGTCACGTTACGCAGGGTACCTCTGGAGAGGTATAAACAAAGAAATCCTTGGACAATTATACTCTTACAGACTATTCACCTGTCCCTCACATGACAGTTTAATCCAATAGAAATGTTTGGGTCTAGGGTCTTCTTGTTCATCACTGTGTCCAAATATGATTCTGGTCTGACATCTTCTGACCCCCTTGTTGAATTTCTTCATTGTCTTCAGATAGACTGTTATCTTGTCTAATTGCACCTGCTGTTGATAGTTGCAGCCTTGTAGACTCTTTATCTTCTGATTTACACAGATTCTGGAGGCTCTGTTTAGACTAAGTAGGTACATGTTCAATAAATCTAAGTGGAAATTTACAGCTTGCGGCCTAAGGCTTCAGCAAATCTAGCTACTTATGCTAAGTAAGTGAAGTTAAGCAAACAGTATACTAAATTACACAACATTATAACTTCAAGTGATTCATTCTATTTAAAACTTACTTACTTATTTAAGCTAAATGACTAATATCTCTTAACATTAAGAGGTGGTCCCGGCTCAAAAGGAGAGTCACCTGGCGTACAGTCCAGCTACCCTCCAGGGGAAATTCAAACTGGGCTCATCCACAAACCTCTTTTTGGCAGAAGATCTCATTGTTGCAGATCATTGCCATGCAGCTACTCTGCCTAGCAGGAAGAGCTCAAAAGAAGGCTCACTTAGGCTGTCATATTATATTTATGGAATAAAGTTGTTGGCTTGTAGTCAAATTGAATACACTGTTAATGGTATGCACAAGACCTGTTGTACCCATAACTTTCCTTTTTAACTCTGCTCCTTTGTGGGTTTCCATGAGTTCTTGGCCTAGATACAGATGATGCCTTTCCTTGCTTTGGAGCCTATACCAAATGGCTACTGGGTTTGTCAAGTGCATCCATCACACAGTTACATGTCTAATACTCTATGAGAAAAGTGGGTCTAAAAAACTAAAAATATGAAATGCAGTGAGAAAGGGAGAATGGATTTTTGTTAAATCTAACCAACCCATTTAATTAGTTGTGATATTACATAGTATTATGTTTCTGAAGTAGTTAGTCTATACATCATGTTCCAAGAGAAAAAAAAAAGAGAGGTGTTGAATATGAGGGCTATGCATTTACTGATCTCAGAATAAGAAGCAGAAAGTTTTATAAGCTTCCTGGAAGTAACATTCATCAAAGACGATTAAGAATAAAGATGTCATTGCTGGTTCAGATAGTCCATAAGTAGCATATTACCTGGTGTTTGGGAGGAAAGGGAAGAAGGAGGGAGCACTGCTGTTTACTTATCCTTTTCATGCTTTTGTCTAGTACATGTATTATGTGTTATTGGCAGCTTTTGAGGTAAGTGGACCTTTAATCTGACCTGTTACATCCATTCTTATGTTCTTATGTCTTCAGAAGTCTAATAAAGAGGAGAAACCAGAAGCCAGGAAGGTGCTAATTAATATTTATAGTAGAACTAAATTAATCAAAGAACTTTAAAAAAGGGAGAGGAGGAAGTGATATAAGCCTCAGAAGTACCATGGTACACTCCTGGACAACAATGTAATGTTCCATTGCAAAGACGAAGTATGTTGCAAGGATCATAGCTTTTACTCAGTTTCTTATGCAGCACCAGAAGAAGGAGAGAGGAGAAGAAAGCATCTGCTGGAAAAAAAAAAAAAAATCAAAGAGAGTTCATTTTAAGTTAGGACTGAAATATCTACAAAGAAATACAAATGGCTGTGGTTTGGGGTTTAATCTTAATAAAGCATTTGTCTTTTGTCTTTTGTAACTTACTTCCAGTGCTGAAAAATTGCTTTTTGGTAAACACTGGAATTGCTTTTAAGTAAAAATATATTTAAACATTGTGTAATGGTAAAAGTGACTCCTTGGATGATGATCTAGAGACTCAGTATTTATTTTCTACTAGTAAAATCAAACATACTGAAAAATTCTAACTGGGATATTTCCAAATTAATTTGTTGTATTTCTATTTATGCTCCCATATCAGCCTAAAGTTAGTGACATGAGGTCCTAAAAGGAGAAAAGAAAAGTTTTACTTGTACAAGTGATAGCTGCAGAACTTTTATAGAATTAACCAAATAAGATTTGAAGGACAAGCTAGAGTTCAGAAAATGACATAAAATAAGCTTAAGAGAGGGTTAAAAGGGAAAACAAAACACAAGGGATACTGATGGCTATGAATATCATAGCTAATTAAGTTGTCTGTTTTTTTCTTTTTTCACTTACTCCACTTGCATAAGTTAAATTTCAAAATTTAGTTTAAAGGCTATTTACTTCTTTTTAGCATTGAATAGTCTGACTTCATTGTTCCTAATTTTTTCCTTGCATTATAATTGTAAATTTAATGAAGTTCTGTGCTTCTTAAACACTTCTCGGTCATATTGTCATCCACTTAATTGTAAGGAAATGTGAAGAGACAGCTATACCAGAAGGTTTTATTAAAGTATCAAAACCCAGGAAGCTATGTACACAAGCCAATTAAATGGCACTGCATGTCCCCAAAGTAGAAAGCACACAGAGTTACATGTAAGTTGATATTTTATTCAGCAAATAAATCAACCTTTACACACTCCATAAAACTAATCAGGTACAACATATTCCATATGGATTAGCAGTCTCTTTACCCCAGGTATATTAAAAAGCATGTGGAAAGCTACTTTACCACTCTGAAAGCTGTCACTGAAAGATATTCCTTGGTATTTCACTCTCCAATAAAACGTGTGCACTAGTAATCAGTCACTCACTGAAACTATTATATATGCAATATATTCAAGCACTTACTACTTTCCAGGTCTTCCTTGACCACAGATTCATGTGATTATGGGGAACACTTTTCAGCTGAACGAATGGGTAAAGAAGTCCACGAATGTGTAAGACTCACTATGGTGGATCGTATACTTCACCTTTATAGAACACTATAGATCACAGACACGTATATTCTATTTACATATTGAGCTGAAAATAGGTATTCTGTTACATGGGATTTAATTTTCAATTAATTTTTTGCACATGAAGTCTTTATTTTATCTCTAGAAATGCTGTTTACAAATGTTAACTTTCTCAGTTGCACAGGTTCCAGAAAAAGTTGTCAGGAGTTCAGGCTGAGTTCTGCACTGTCATAAACTTGTGGAAAGCTCTTGAAACACAAGATATTTTGAATGATAAATATTGAATGATAAAAAGCTAATATTTTCTCACTGAACTGTTGCATTCAATTATTTTGTCTGTCTTATTATAATGAAAGTTATTTTGGATGCGACTCTGTCCTTCCTTCAGCTGTCCAAATAAGCATTCCACCATTGCTCTGTAGCTAGCGGGAGGATGAAAGCGTTCTCACTAGGGCCCTGCATATACTTATAAGCCATATCAGACAAAAAGAGGAAGGATTCCTCCATATAAGGCAGCAGACTGATGATTACAGTACAACTTTGGAAAGGAACAAGGACCAAGAAGAACATGTGCGTGCTAGATCTTTTCACAGCATTATGACGATGTACATTATCAGAGTTTTCCAGGTTATCATCCAAAAAATGGTTCTACCACCCCTTCAAACCAAAAAAGATAGATAAATAAATTATAGTTTCAGAGGGACAATGATGCAGACAGACAATGGGTAGCACCAAAGGCTCTAGACCAGCTTGGAACTCTCACTCTCTGCAAGACAAAATTGTCAGGACTCTGAGGGAATCAATGGCCCTGCCTGTTCTTCCCTGGACCTTCCCCCACTCTGCTTATGGCCTGTGACCCACTTCACCCCAGTCTCTGCCCGAGCCACACTGTGGGATGTTGGTCTCCAGCTCCCCACAGCCCTGCCTTCCCCAGCGATGGGCCCCACTGAGCTAGGCTCACCCACAGCATATACCTGTCCCCAGGGTCCTGCCGGATGCCCAGGGCTGTGGCTGCTCCTGGTGAACCTGCCTGCCCTGCTCCCTGGCTGGGGCAATGGGACAGGTCTTGGCTTCCAGCCCCCGCAGATATAGGGAGACCCCAATGCTCCCAGGGAGCCCCTGGCCCACAGGCAGTCACCGTTGTTTCCTTTTCCTTGACAAAAATATTATTCCTGGCATATTCTTCATGCTCACAAATGGCAGGCAAACAATTCTCAGCAGAGCATGACAGTCCTTTAGCAGTGCCAGACAGACAGTTGATTTTCCAATACCAAAATGATTAGCACATACTTGTGAAAAAGAGAGGTAGCCAGTTTCCAGAGAAGGTCTGTAACTCCTTCCCGCATGTGTACCAGCTTCCCACTCACGTTGGAGGCATCAGCGTCAAGGAAACAAATTTCATATGGACATGGCACCTCATGCAGAAGTTCTGGAGCTCCACATATCATTTTAAGTTTGAGAAATAACATGATTCTGTCTCTGTTCAAGGCTCAGAGCAATCCCCCACAGAACAGAATTTGTTTCACCCCTCTTCCCCCTCCCTTCTTCCCTCCCAGGGGAGGAAGAAAGGCCTCACACAAAGTTGGAATTCAAGATTACAACTTTTAACAGGGATTAACAAAAGGGATATCAAACGAAGGGAAATATACAGAGGTAAGAAGGAAAGGTATATATACAAATATATACAACACCGATCCTCGATGTCACTGGATTTCTCCCGAGCCACGTGGAGTTGTAGCAGCCACAGAGCCTTCCGGAGCCAGCAGCAAATTCCAGCAAGGAGGGGGCGAGCGGAAGTTCCTGTGTCCTTTTATAGAGTGTGGCAGGAAGGGGAGTGGAATAGCCACTCCACCTGTCCCTCCCCTTCCCGAAACCTTAAACCACAACAGATTCAATGTTAATTATTCTGTTTCAGAAATTCTGGAGGTTTCATCATATAAGTCTGTTTAGTATACATTTTTGCATGCAGTGTCCTGAGACATTTCAGCAATGACTAGAGGGCCTTCTTTTGCAAAGGTCTACACATCTTTTCCTGTACTATTAACAGCAATGTTGCAGAGGAACAGTTGTCCAATGAACCTGACCAATCAGCAGCTCCGACCACTGATACAAAACTGAACCAGAGTGTGTACTGGCCAAGTCTCCTGCACTGGTAGGAGCTGAATATTGAATCAGAGAACCTTTTCTTAGATGTCTTTGTTCTGTATAGCATTAAGGTGGCCAATCTGCCTCTCTATACCCTAGCACTAGAGTTTGAATACCAAATAGGTCAGCGCAGGCACAAGTAAGCAAGACTTGGAAGGTCTGACAGGCAATTTTCCTGCTGTGATTTGATGGGGTGAACTCCAGAGCATAGGGCTCCCTAATGGTACAGAAAATTACTCCCCTCTCCACATTTTTCAAGCCAGATTGCTGCCTCTTATAGAAAATCTTGTTCCAATGCCTAGGACTTATCAAATGCCGCAGCAGTAGAAAGAGAACATCTTCAGGATACCACTCCAGGTACTGCCTCTGTATTTTTCCAAGACTTAGCACTTAAAGTACTTCTTTGCACAGAAAAGTAACTGAAGATACTAGAGAATCTTTCCAGAGCCAGAAGCAGGTAAAGTCATTGTAACAGCTGATAAAAGACTTATGCACTTGCATTTTTTCATTAGCTTCACCTATGTTTTCTTTTAATCTGTTTTTCTTCATAATACACTTGTAGCCTCACCTGGCTGAAGCAGGTTATCCATTAATGGCTGTATTCATTTATTTAAATGCAATGGCAAGAGAATGCATGGCACATAAGGCAGCAGAACATCACTAGACTGGGAGCATTCACAAATCATTCTGTCTAGAGAATAAAGTGACTTTGTTTCTTCCAGCCTTTAAAGATTGTACCTTTTTACTTCACATAGAAAAAAAGTCAGTCTTCCAGTTTGTGAATAACTGCCATCCTTCCACAGAGGGCAGCCAGCACCTAGTGGAACATGAAGTTTTACAGCAGGATTTACATGTGCACTTTTGCAATCACAGCAGCACTAGAAAGGAACTGCTGGGATTAAAGCTATGAATACAGAGCCAGAAGATGTGAAGCAGATGAGAAGAAAATGGCAAGCAAATGTATGATGAGTCAAGATGTAAGAACATGCTCCCAGGAAAGAAAAGGTGCTATAGGAGAAGACAAATAGTTCACCCTCTGCCTAAATTACACACGCTGTGGTGGATTAATCATTCTGTAAGAGTAATGATGCTTCATAGAACTTGCTCGACTCTGAATTTTGGATTCCATTTTGGCACAGAAGTTTGTAATGCATATTGACACGGTGATTTTTATGGACAAGATTGAGTCCCTTTCACTTCAAAAAAAAAAAAAAAAAGCAGCACTTCCTACATACAGGTTTTACTGTCTGAAAACATGAACAGCAATTAAAAGAATTTAAAATTTCATGTTTTTCAGATTGGACCTAGTTTGGGTGCCTAATAGGTAACTTGATAAACAAACAATGGTCACGCTATTTTAGTCACTGAAAGATAATTAACTTTGCTGAAATGTGTATGCTTCTGGGTTGATGATGTGTTCAATAGGATAGTGAAAGAAGACAGCTCTTGCCCAGATGCTTAATGTTCAAAATACTCAAGTGCCTGAACGTGGCCAGTGTAATCTATTTCTAGTAGTTTGTAGTCTGAGCTGAGCACTACAAATTCTGAGCGCTCTTAAGCTACTCAACCTCCTGGATAAAAAATAGTCCTTTTTTCTCTCTGTGCCATTCTTTCCCAATCCTTAAAAAAAGGGACAGCTGTGCAAAGGGATATCTGGTTGGAGAAAAACTGAAGATGTTGAAAGCCTTTTGTGCTCTGGAGACCTCAATTTCAAGTACTGTACTTTTTTTTTTCTCCATCAACGGTTTTTGCTGCAATAGCACCATGAATTTATTTAGAGATTTCCAGATTTGCAAGAGTGTGAGTGTGCAATAGCGTGGAATGCAATTAAAAGTGAGCTGGAAGTTCATCACTAGATTAATGATATTTACTGAAAATTCATTAATTACTCTTAAGCTGAACTGATGCACTACAAAGGTTATTTTTTAAATCACCCCAATATCTGTCAGATTTTATTAAACTACTGCCTGCACAGTTATGAAACGTCAGGGAGAGACTTCTATAGTACAAAAGGATTTAATGGATTGGAGCTTGATTTTCACATGTCCATCAGTCATTACAAGAACACAAGAAAAGAGTATGTAGAATCCAGACCAATGGTACAGGGGAAAGAGTTGAGGAAGAAAAAGAATAATGTATGGTGGGTCATAATAAGAGAACATGCTGGAAAAATAAGGTTCTGTAAGGGGGAAAAGGCAAAAAGCCATGGTTATTATTTATTTTAATTACACAGACACATAGATCATTGAAAATACTGTATCTTACAGAAATCTCTGGTTTAGAAGTTCATGGGCATAATAGTTCAGGGAGAGTGATACAGTCTTACTTATACGAGAACTTGGCACTTTTTTTTCTCATTGTCAAACTTAATTCTAGTTGAAATACAGAACCTAAAAGAAAGGATGAACAATTAATAACTCTTTCTACAACCCCTGCTTTTTCAAGTAGTGCTAAATAAATGATGATATACTACAAAATTTAAAGCCCAGCAAGAATCCAAACCCTTCTATGGTACTCATAATGTTGCAGTTTAAAGGCAAACTGCTCAGACTCTCTAGACAACCCTTCTGAAGCTTCTCATCTCAAAGTGAATTTAGCCTTTTAATTGAAAAGGCCATTTTTATTAAAACTTTTTTATATCAAACCAAAATAAAAATGGAGGTTTACGAGCTGGCCTCTTGTAAGTGGACACATGCCTCTGTCTATGTTTATGCTTGGGTAACTGAAAATACAGAATAAAGTAACTGTTTTTATAAAGTCTACTATTATATTTGAAGCATAAACACAAAAATCCCATGACCTATTCTCAAGGTTTAGGTCTGGGCAAGCCAACAGATGAAATATGAGTGCTTTCTATTAACACCTCTCCCTTACCAAAGGGAAAGAGAAAGGGGATGAGGAACAGAGACTTATGGATTGGAAAAGAAAACTAAAACAACTTCAATGAAAATAATAATAATAATCTGAAATATATACTAAACTAATATCAAACCCACCCCCCACCCACCCTCTCCCCCAGTGGCAATTGCATCACTGTCACCATGGATGCTGTGGAACAGGCAGTGAGGATGTGCCATCTGCAGATGGGAGCCAGACTTGGGAGCTGGATTCTGGAACTGGATTCAGGAATACACAGATTGGGATCAAAAGCAGAATGGACAGAGTCCTCCCTGGACACCAGCCATGGAAGGAGAGACTTGATCCTCATGATCACGCAGCTTTATACAAAATATGATGTATATGGAATTGAACACCCCTTTTCTGGGTGGGGGCCAATATTAAAGATTANGTCATCTTTGTGACACTGTGCAGGAGCACAATCCTGGCTCATACCAGCAATCGTGCTTTTCAGCTGATTGGTGCCAACCTGTCCTGGTGCCTGGGGTTATTCCTCCCCAGAGGAAGCACTTGGCAATTCCCTTTGCTGAAGTTCATGAAGTTCCTGTCTGCCCATTTCTCCAACCTATCAAGGTTCCTGTGGATATCAACATAGCCCTTTATTTATCAGCCACTCCTCACAAATGTGCTGAGGGTGATCAGTATTAAATGCTACNCCCAGTGGCAATTGCATCACTGTCACCATGGATGCTGTGGAACAGGCAGTGAGGATGTGCCATCTGCAGATGGGAGCCAGACTTGGGAGCTGGATTCTGGAACTGGATTCAGGAATACACAGATTGGGATCAAAAGCAGAATGGACAGAGTCCTCCCTGGACACCAGCCATGGAAGGAGAGACTTGATCCTCATGATCACGCAGCTTTATACAAAATATGATGTATATGGAATTGAACACCCCTTTTCTGGGTGGGGGCCAATATTAAAGATTATTATATTTTTCACGGGAAAATTTCAACACTTGGCAAAAATAAGTAAGCAGTAACTGATTTGATGGAAATTTCTTAGCCTTTATCAGTTTGTTACATAAGCACAGAATGGCTAAGGTTGGGAGTCGTCTCTGGAGATCATCTAGTCCAANAGGAAGCACTTGGCAATTCCCTTTGCTGAAGTTCATGAAGTTCCTGTCTGCCCATTTCTCCAACCTATCAAGGTTCCTGTGGATATCAACATAGCCCTTTATTTATCAGCCACTCCTCACAAATGTGCTGAGGGTGATCAGTATTAAATGCTACTGGCCACAGTATTGGTCTTTGCAACAAATCTTCATTACTTTTTCCACACGAGAAAGTGTGAAAGCCTTACAAAAGTCAACATAAACAACATCTACAGCTCTCCACTGAGCAACTCAATCTCATGGTAGAAGCCTTGAAAGTCGGTGAGTTGTGATTTCCCCTTCAAAAATCTGTGCTGGCTTCTCCCAGCCACATTCCTGTGATGTGAAACTGACCAGCCTGTACTCCTCTAGATCGTCTTTCTTGCCCTTTTAGAATAAAGCAGTGACATTTGTTTACTGTTATTCCTCAGGAGTCTCCCCACTGTCTCCTTTCTTCCCATTACTATCATCTATCACCTAATTACAAAGTCTCCAAAATTACTAAGAACTTTGCAATAAATATGAAAAAAAAAAATAACCCACAACAAAACAAAACACAGAAACCCATCCAACAAATAAAACCACCAAAGACAACAGCAAACAAACAAAAATGAAAAAAAACAACCCTGGAGTGATTGTTTGTGTAGAATATTTTTAATAATGGTACATGTATTAAATTGTGTTTGATTACAGTGTCATACGTTTTAGAAGGCAACATATAACTAAGCACCATTGTTTCTTGAAAGATACCTTTGCATTTAACTAGCAACTACTTAACAGTACTCAGCGGAATGCAAACCAGGAGAACCATAAAAGCAATCAGAAGGTGGTATAGAATAAGGAATTCTATACAACAGCAATGTGATTCCTGTAATGAGGCAAACAGTACAATAAATGCAATTGTACTTTCAATGTAGGACAACAACTTGTCCAATTCCTAAACCTATTTTGGCTTGGGCCTTTATATAAATATGTGTAAGTTAGGCGGGTCTTCCTTGCTGATTCTATATTGACAAAACATCTTGGAAATACTCATGGGAAGAAATAAATTGAAGAACAAAGAGAAAATAAATTAAGGGGCAGAATCATAGATGATTGAAAGTCCAATAATGGGAAGGAGATTAAACCTTGAAAGCACCGTGATTAAGGAATCATATGAATAGAAACAAAATCAGAGTTCAATGCATCATCTTTACTGTATGCCTACTGAACTTCAGGTTTTTATCTCAATTTTGTATGTAAAAGAGAACACTGGGAATTACTGCGAAGTATCACCCACTTTAAAAGCAGCTGCAGATTTCTTGTAGCTTGCATTATTTATTAATCCACAAAAATGTGTTTTGGTTTTTATTCCAGTGATTCTTTCCCCCACATGGTTCAGAAGTCATTAAAATAAATGTAATCTTTTCTTCTCCATGGGAGTGACTTCACTAGCTGCATATGATTTCCTGAGACTAGAAAAATTTTAAGAAATATCTGTCTCCATAATCTCTTTTTTAACTTATAGGTAGAACACAGATGAAACAGTTCCAGGAGGGCCATAAGCATTCATATTACATAAAATGAAGAACTAGTCATTGTCATTAGAGAAAATGAGAACACTATTATGCAAGTGAGTTGGTGTTTAAGAAGAGACAACTACTTGCAAATGAAAATGTCCTTTCTACAATCAAATGACTATGAGAACAATCATTTAATGATTACTCTTCCTTGTCATTTCTAATATGTCTTTTCTTTCATGTCACTTGTACCAGGATTTATGGAGAATAAGGTTATAGGATAAGTGTTTTTTCTTTCTCTGGATATTTTCCCCTGTTGGTGAGCCTGTAACTGTGGAGTTCAAGAATAATTCTACTTATTAGAATAGAATGCAGAGCTAGAAAGTCAGATCTTCTGAGTTTGTGACCAGTGTAAAATGTTGCATGGGCTATGTATGGCAACAATGGATTGGATTTTATGATTTCCGAATGTTCACTCCAGTCTTATGTCCTTACGTGACAACTTCACAATTAGTGTTACCACACTTTAGTGCTTCTCAAGTGAATCTTTTAATGACAGAACAGAATTCCTGAATTTCTCTGGGTGTAGAGCCTCGAGGTCCAATAAATCTTATTTTGATGCAGCTTAAAAAATAGCTTTCCAACCATTTTAACAGTATATACCTATCTTGGTTTTGGTCCTTCATTCAGTACATGTGATAACAGATATTTACCATGATTTACTTCAAAGATGACTTCCTAATTCCCCAAAGATTCGAAGCATGGAAAAAATCCAATAAACACAACATTTTGCATGTACATATGTCCCTGGCAAGTTCCATTCAGCTCAGCAACTCCATGTTTTGGTTATGACTACTTGCCTCTGTTGCTTTGTAAATTTATCTGCCACGTTCTCACATTGAGCAATGTCAGATTATTAACATCCTCCTTTATTCCAAAACTGAGCTTTCAAAGAACAATTTTGTTGTTCTTTTGTTTCAAAGAACAATGAGTTAAAGAACAATTTTGCCTCTCCCATACTGATGGTCCAATCACTCTCTCCTTGAAGAGTCTTGCATTTGACAGTTTGTCACACTCCCCTATAAAAGGTTTACCCTGATTTAATTGTTGAGAATCAAGCAGTCTAGCATGATGCAACTTTGCGTGTGCATAAAGAAATGAAAAAGAAATGGGGGGGAGAGTGGTAGCAGAGAAGAAGCAACTTCAGAAAAGATGAAAATGTTTCTGCTTGGGGTAATAATCCTATGAAGACTTAGCACAGCTTTATCTGTGAATGTGTCAGGTTTATGACATGTGCAATTCACTGTTTAACTGCTAAACTGATGGTTATTGACTTACCGATACTGATTACCTAATGGATATTAGCTTAATTTATAGTTTGACTGTAGTATAGGATTTTAAAAATATATATCTGTACATCTTGACTGTGATCAAAATCACAATTTTAATACTATTAATAATGATACTGATACATTTAATGGATGGTTGAATGGGGAAGAGCCTTTTATTTCTGTGAGGTGTTATTATCACATTATTGCCTACACCTGGAGAAGTCTTAATGGTATGTTAATCTTGCAGATCTGTTTCACTATTAAACACAGACCTAAATATCCCAACTACTGTTCTAAATAATGGGCTTCATAAAACGATGCTTCATTTTTAACAACAGAGATCATCCTGGGTTCATTAAAGACAGACAACTGACAGATAGTACACAGAGAGGGTTAGAGGACTCAACTTCAGCAGCTCACAAAATAAATCTTTGGTGATTTAATCTCAAGAAAGAGAGAAGGTTTTTGATAAGTTCAAAGGGGACAGTTTTGACCTTATGGGGAACAGACCCATAATTTAGGAAATAGATGGAAACACTTTACTGCAAGCATAGTGTGAATGAATGACTAGATCTAAACCATTTGCACTCTTATATCTCTTGTACCTCTCTGGAATACAAGTCTGCTACCACAATTGGTCACTAAAGTAGAGAAGCCACACTATGATATAATGCTTTATCACTGCACCTGCAAGAGTCACTGATTCTTTACCTAATTCTCAGGTACTTCTTGGAATTTTTGGAAAAGCTGTGCTTTGTGGACTCTGTCTTCTGTAGCCACGTGACATGGCTCAGTACTCATCTGGGATACATTTACTGCCCAGGACAGAAATATATAAGGCAGGATAATGTGGTGTGCTGTAGTATATAGTATCTTTCAGGTACGATGCTATCATACTGTAATTTGTGGTATAAATGGAGACAGGCAGGAGATAAACTTTCCTAATTCAGCCGTGTAAGACCATGGTGATAGTCAATGATGTTTTTCCTTTTTTGATATCATAAAAGGAAAATATTTAAAGAGCATTTTGGGTTGGTTTGTTTGTTTTCTGATTCTGTCCACAAATCTGTCACTACTCTAAAACGTGAAATATAATCCATAGCAAGGGAAGATGTGCGATAACCTCATAGGTGCATCACTCATCTCAGTTTTTCTGCGTAAAGAAGTAGAAAAGGTCTTCTCCTTTCCTTTCAGCAGCTACCATCAAGCAATATAGGACCAGAGAGATCAAGCTGGTGGTCAATAAATTACAGGTTTTCCTACTTCTACAGGGATTTTTACTCATGTAAATAATGCCATATTCTAGTCCCATTCCTCCTTTCATAAAGTAGTGTAGCAGAATTGACAGAAGAGCATGCTTTAAAAGCTGCATTTTAGTGGTTTTCTTTTGCTTTTAAAGCATGCATCGTCACATGGCACTGAGGTATTGCGCTAAACACAGACATTAATCCACCTTTGTCAACATACTCATATTCCAATACAAAGGGCTGGAGCCGCAAGTGTACCCTATCATTTGGTTCTCAACAAACCTTCAGGAAGAAGAATGAACACAAAGTGGTTCAACTATAGGAAAAGAAGGGTTAAAAAATGTTAACAGAGATTTTTTTCTTTATCAGGTGAAAACTGCAGTGTCATAACTCTGCCTTTAAATGTCATTTTTATGTCTGAAAGAATAAAAAGAAATTAAAATTGTTGGGATTTCTTAGTCTTTATCTGAATTAATCTCTTTGAGCACTGGGTTATTGCAGTCATTTGTTGCTCTTGGACTTGCACTCTGTTCTGGTGCTAGCACTGCTGAGAAAATATCTCTTATACGCTTATAATAAACAGGCTCAAATTCCCCTGTAATGTGACACTTATCATTATTTCCCCCTTTACCAGCTGAAAGTGGGAACATTAACACATTTAAGGCAGGCTGAGGAGAACTGCTGGTAACTTAAATGCCTTTAGATCAAACTCTTCCCCCACATTTTCCCACATCAAATATTTTTACTGCAGCTGAGCTAAATGAAGAACTATTCTTGCTCCTATTACATGGATATCTAGTAGTTTTGAGCTCAATGCCCACTGTTCTACCCCTGTAGACATTTACAAACCAGGAAAGAAATACCTCTCAAGAAACAGTGGCTGAAGTCTATTCAAGCTGGAAACAAGATGTATATTTTTAATCAAAAGCTATCAGGTAAGATAGAGTCCATGTCTTATAGTCTTTCAAAAATGCTTGGATGCTTTACAAAAGAGGCTACTGCTTATTCAAGCGCCGGTTGTTAGTCTAAATACAGGAATAATTAATGAAATTTTATGCATCTAAGCATATCAGATATGATAAACTATCTGAGCCTCCAGCCTTAAAATCTCTGAATGGGAATTTCACCATGTAGATAGTGGGCAGCAGGGTGAGATTATTATTCATATTTTAGAGATGAGGAAAAAAGACCAAGGAGGCAATGTGTTACAGATATTTTGTTTTAATACAACAAATTCAATTATTTTTTTTGCCATGTAATAGAATTTCAATTCACCCTTTAAAAACACACATATGCAGCATTTGGGTGTATAGAGGTTACCTGTATGCCTCCTTTTACAACTTTTCATCTCTCTGGTATTTGAGCACAATACCTGCTGTGTAATATATAAGGAAGGAAGCTGAACTGTCATGTCTGTGATTTAACCCTTGTTCTTTGTCGTCCCAGATAACTTGTGATTGGTGCTTACTGTCACATCAGTATTGTCTGACTTCTTCCTGTAGCAATAGGATCTCATTCATTTATCTGTTTCGTCTACACTGTAGTCAACATAGTCTCTGTGCTCATTTCTTTTTTATAAGAATTAGTGTCAACATTCCTCCTGGAAAAGCAGCATAATGTTCATGTAGAATTGTTCCTGCTGTGTTGAAGATAAGTTTACAATAATCATTGGAGGGTTGAGCTTAGGTATTTAACAACCACGTGCATAAGTTCTGGCCTCCACCCACAGAAGGATGACACCCTCTGGGTAGCTATTGCCACCACAGATATTACAAGGTAGAACCAGCACTTTCACACAGGCCAGAAAGCTAAAGTCTTACAAACTCATTCATGCACTTTCTTCCCCTGTATTTTTCAAATTAATACAAAGACACAAGGCAGTTCTATTGTTCCTGCTACCATACGCTTTGCTGCTCCTCTGAATCATTTAGTCTATGGCTACAACTACTCCCTGCAGGTGTAAAACTGATCTATTTTGACTCTAACTGGCTTAGAAAGTCTGCCAGGACTGCATAGTATCAACTAGCTATTTACTTATCCTGTGTTACTATATTAGATTGTAGCATGGAGCAAAAACTAATCAATATAAGATTTTATTGTTCAGGTACTGTAAAAAAAACATAAAGAAAGAGATCAGGAATGCATAGGCTAATTTCAGACAATGCCCCAGATGTATCCTGATTGACCCAATTAACTGAAGGACCTAATTTGGGAGCATAACGCTGTAGGCACTGGCTGTTGTCAGAGGACAGAGACAAGCATCTCTATCGTGGATTGAGACCGTCTTAATTCTGAATTATCCTATGGAGGATTTTCTCTCTCCTTAACTGTTAAATATGCTTGTGCTTCCAACTTAAGTAACTCTTTTAGGTACATAAACATAGGTGAAATGAAGCAGAGCTCGAGCAGAGGTGACAAATTGAATGGAAATAATTGTGTGAAGTAAGAATAACAGCAGTACAACTGTGACTTCTGTTGTCAGAAGTATAGCTGATCCTGAATCTATGATGCTTGAGATATGAATTTTCTGATGTTCTCCTCACTGTGTCCTCACTAAGCTCAATTTAACCATCAATGAGACTGGCTTTCTAGGTATTTCAGCAAAAATGAGTCTTTGTTTTCTTTTCTGTTGTTTTCTGATTGTTTGTTTTGTTTTTGTCAAAAATATCCATGCATTAGAAATTAAAATGCTGGACTTAAGGGGTTTTTGTTAAAGGGTTCAGTTCTTTGGCTACCCAGACAGGGAAAATGCAAAATGGGAATTAGTCTCAAATTTTCACTCTTACATAGGTTGTCAGGCCTTTGCATTTTTGTACAACACAGAAACATCTGCATAAGCATTGGCTTTGGTTTAGGAAATCAGACAGAATTTGAACCAAAGGCCATATCACGCACCAGAAGCTCAGATGTTAATGGTGGCTAATCCATGCAGAGACCGTCCTCCATGAAGAGTATGAACCAAGTCACGGATTGATAAAGAAGCCAACTGAAGGTCATACTGTTTGGGGGCAAATAGAAATCCTGTTAATTAGGAAGGCAAGAGAGAAGATTCAAAGAAAAGGGAACAAAATTTCTAGGTGAGTGGGAAGACTGAAATTATTTGAAAATCAAATTTCTGTCACAAAATATTGATTTTATACTTGTTGTTCTACTAACATGGATTCCCTATCCTATGCTTATACATATTAGCATAATAAATGAAGTAATTGTGCTAAGATGGTTTATGGTCCAAAGATGCTGGTGTTGTTTATTCTCCTGCCTTTAAAACTGCTTTGACTTAACTACAGATTTTTGTTACTCAAATACTTTTATTTTAAGGCTGTTTGAACACTTTCAGGACCAGTTCCATTTAATTGAGAATAACTTTGCACCTCTAGAATTTAAAATGGGATGAATGACAGCATTTTAAAATGGCTGGAAATTGTTTCCTTGAAAAACATATTTTCATCTTTTTCATCAAGTTCATCCTGATCCATCAATTAATACCAGTGAGAAGCTTGAGAAATGATTCATTCCGAGTTACAGTACCAAGAGCTGTTCTATAAGTTAGCTACACATTATGGCAAAATGCCTTATTTTTAACTCAATGCCGGAATAAGAGCCAGGATACCTTAATTTCATATCCCTTCCCTCTTCTACCTTGATCTCTGGAGAAAAATCCAGGATCACAGGGTAGCCCAGATGTAGGCCAGAAGAAGCAGGGTACCTCTGAAAGCCTCTACGTAGCTATTTTGATAGATTACACTGAGAGTCTTCTCTAATTCAGGGAGAACCTCACCATTTATGTTAGGGTGAAAGATGATTCTGATTGTCTGCACACTGGGTGGGAAGCTGCTTAGAAGCAGGCATCTCAGTATACATAACATGAGGAATGTGTCTGAATAAGTTTCATACTCAAAGCTTCCTAGTAGTTTCCTGTGTGCTCTCACACTTCAGTTTTCTCTTTTGAGGTTAGCATCTGCTGGTAGAGGGAGGAAATGAAAGTTCTTCTAGGAGCATTTTGTCTGTCATTAGCTACAGACATCATTTGCTTTCCTTTTCATTACAAGGAAACAAATTTTTCTCTACAGTTTGAATGTGGTTTGCCAAGTCTATTTATCTGTCAGCTAAGAGCAGCTCCAAGACCACATGCAAGAGCAGATCCTATAAACACAAAGAATATCATGAGCCTGTGTAATCAAACACTGTCTCATGATGTTCACATAGCAGATGGCTTAAAAAAAACCCCACAAAACCAAAAGCAAACCCAGAAACAAACAAAAA
This sequence comes from Brachypteracias leptosomus, assembly GCA_013401335.1. Classification (NCBI taxonomy): domain Eukaryota; kingdom Metazoa; phylum Chordata; class Aves; order Coraciiformes; family Brachypteraciidae; genus Brachypteracias; species Brachypteracias leptosomus. The sequence continues at coordinate 31,332 of VYZX01000378.1, forward strand.
ACCCCAACCCACAGAATTTCAGCACTGTGTGGTTTCCTGGATTATTTGACTTTACAACTTCAAAGTTCTTTCAGTGTGTTCATGTGTGTGTGTAGTGGAGAAGAAAGATGCTACATAAATACAGATTATTCTATAAACACACTGAATACAGTAAAACAAATGGAAGCTGGTGCAAAGCCATCTTTAACAGAATGCTTTTGCAGTTCACACAAAACATGAAACCCTATATTTGGATACAAAGCATGATCTGCTGCAAGTTACACTGTAATTTAGGCAGAACATAATTTTGAGATTTACAATTAGGAAATCTATTATAGCCTCAAGTACTGAATCTCAAAAATAAATTTTCAGTGATGAAATGCAAGTGATTTAACACCATTGATCATGTGGTACAAAATGCATTCAGTTGGCTTTTAATAGGCAAAGATATAATTAAAGGAAATTATATACAATCTTTCATTTAATACATCTATATATGCACACACACAATAGGCAGCCTGATAACTCTAACTTCTAGCTATTGCAAGAAAATTATGGCACAAATAACTTCTTATTTAACACACAATAAAAAAAACTTTCTGCTTATACAGTGGTTTCATATCAAAACCTTTCTAAACTGTGCCAGGCAGTGCCCCTCTTTTACATATAGTGAAATATATTAAGGATTTTATAAGACACAGTAAGGTTTGAGGTAAGAAGCAAGCAAGTGATCACCCCAAAGGAATGTCAGAAGCTGTGACAGTGCCAAGGAGAAAGAAAATAGTGAATAGATCATAGAGGCATAGGGAGCATCAAACATCTATCTAATCACACCTATCCATCAAACCTCCCCTCAACACACAATACTCTGACTCACTCTTAAATGCCTCCAGTGATAAGGATTCAACAGATTCCCACGAAAGACTTCCTTGTTCTACCAATTAGTTATTAAATCAATTTATTATACTGGTACTGGCTTTTCCTACTCATTTAGTGATCGATATTATATTTTTGTTAATTGTGCTGCTTAATTTTACTGGAAAATCCTCCAGATTTGATGGTCTCCATTGGCTAGTGACTGAATTCAGGTTTTCAAACCATTGGGAACCCTCCATGTGACAATTGCTGTTAGACTGTGTTCCTCTGTAGTTTGCTTATGACAGTGCCAAGTGGGACCTTGTGAAAATGCTTACTAATGTCAAGATATATCAAATCTATAGCTTCTCCCCTGTCCGCTAGGCAATTACCCTGCCACAGAAAGAACTTGGATTGATTTGATATGACTTTTTTTTTCTTGACAAAACCATGTCAGCTGTTCACTATCACCTTATCTGCAGGGTGCATCCAAACTAATTAACAATCTGTTCCAGAATGTTTCTGGTATTGAGGTTAAGCTGATGGACCTAGGTCTTCTCTCTTACCCCTTTTTAAAAATAGATACAGTGTCTGTCCTTCTTTGTTCTTTAGGGAATTCACCTGGTTTTCATGTGTTTTTAATCACCAATGTCTCCTAGATTTTTCTCTGCTTCTTTCAGTGTATAACATGAATACATATTACTTACCCTAATAATAACTGGTTTAAGTATATGCCTATAATTAATATTTCCAAATCAAGATTTAAAAAGAAATAATCTAAGTTTAGATTTAAAAATCCACATGTAATTTTTTTTATAATTTTGACAGCCAGAGTACATAATATCTTTCACAAATCATTGAATGTTCTGAACACTGCATTTAGATAGCATTCAGTTTTCTAACCGTTAAGGAAAGTCAGATCTGAAGGACTTGAAGACCCAAGGGATTGCTTCTCTCTAGTCTGTTCCTGCTCCCAAGCATATGTGCTGCCAACAGCAAGGCTAAGAATGTATTGTAAAGATGCAGCTACACACACGATGCACAAACACCTGTACAATTCAGAGACATGCATTCAGCCATACAGATCAACAGAGAGAGAGAATAATGCCTTTACTGGCAGCCATAAATGCACCATTAGCACTTTCATCATTCTAAACATCACTGAGGGCTCATCCTGTGTCTTCTCTTTAGGTGATCAGGATTAGAACTCACTTCAAACATGTAGGTGCCTTCATTCTCCCAACTCATAGGCACTGGCACATCTGTGGGTTCCTTGAGCCCTGGCTCTGTGGGCTTGTCCAGAATAAACACCCAGACACAGCTCCAAACTTGGGTCTGGCCAGATTCAGTCTCCTGCTTACAACTAGTCCTGTACGAGGTTCACTAGTAAATCACACATGATAGAGCCAATATCACACTGATAAGTGACAGGAACAGTTTAAGAAGACAAGACAGACTGCAGCAACTAGGTGCATGGCTTGAACAGTGTATTGGGTTTGTGTTTCAAGGTTTTGGTAGGGGTTGGGGTGGGCTAAAAGTGTGGCTTCTGTGAAAAGCTACTAGAAGCCTCCACCCATCCTATAGAGCCAATATCAGCTGACTCCAAGATGGCCAAGGCCGAGTCCATCAGCTACAGTGGTAGTGTCTCTGTGACAGTATCATAGAAACAGAATCACAGAACGGTACAAATTGGAAGGGAACTCTAGAGATCATCTAGACCAACCCCTTTGCCAAAGCAGGTAATATATTTAACAAGGGAAAAAAAACAAAACAAACCACTACATAACAGCAGTAGGCAGAGAGGAGTGAGAATATGTAAAAGAAACAACTCTGCACACACCAAGGCCAGTGAAGAAGGAAGGAGAAGAGGTGCTCCAGGCACTAGAGTAGAGATTCCACTACAGCCTGTGGTGAAGACCATGGAGAGGCAGGCTGTGCCCCTGCAGTCCATGGAAGTTAATGGTGAAGCAGATATCCACCTGCAGCCCATTGAGGACCCCATCCCAGAGCTGGTGGATCTGCCTAAAGGAGGCTGTGATATTGTGGGAAGACTGCACTGCAGCAGGCACCTAGCAGGACCTGTGGTCCTGTGGAGAGAAGACCCACGCTGAAGCATTCTGTTCCTGAAGGACTACAATCTGTAGGAAGCATCCATGTTGGAGAAGTGCATAGTGGACTGTCTCCTATGGGAGGGACTCCACTCTGGAGCAGGGGAAGAGTGTGAGGAGGAAGGAGCATCAGAGGCAACATGTGAGGTAGTGACCACAATCTCTATTCCCTGTCCCCCTGTACTGCTTGTGGGGGAGGAAAAACCGGGAGTGAATTTGAGTTTGGAAGAAGGGAAGGGTGGGGTGGGGAGGTGTTTTAAGATTTGATTTTATTTCTCATTACCCTACTCTGATTTGATTGGCAATAAAATAAATTAATTTTCCCAAATTGAGCCGGTTTTGTCCATGATGGTGTTTAGTGAGCAATCTCTCCCTGTCCTTATCTCAACCCACAAGCTTTTTGTTATATTTTTTCTCCCCCTGTTCAGCTGGGGGAGTGATAGAATGGCTTTGTTGGGAACCTGGTGTCCAGCCAAGGTCAGCCCACCACAATCAGATGTATATATGGACCAAGAGCCTACTTACATGAGATTGGCCTCTTTTATCCTTTCATTCCCATTTTCCCACATCCACTTTGGATAGATTTTCCCATCCAGATCGATCCTTTCCTTTCCCTACCTTCAGCCACTTCCCTAGCTTCCCATAAAAAGTTTCACATTTCCATAATTTCCTTCTAATATACTACAAGTCTTATCTTTCCTATGAGACTCATGATGATCTTGTTTCCTTCCTGTTATCAGTTTCAAAACTCTCTGAGGATAATCTCCAGGGGTCCCTTTAGTGATCTGTGAGCTCCAGCCCTTGGTATTGTGTCTGTAATCTCATATTTGTTAAAGTTTCTGTATCTAGGTATTTTATTTATTATTTTTGCTCTGTCTTATGGAGTTTTTGTTTGTTTGTTTATGTTGAATATCTGTTAATGAGATATCCTCATAAGCCAGATGCCCTTCAATTTCAGGTATCCAAAAGCCTTTTACCTTATATCTTTGTATTCATATAATGTCAGAAATGTTAATTCTTTAGGATCTTATTTTTTTATTCCTGGATCTGTGATCGTTGCATGATCAACTTTCTTCCTACAAGGGCATAATTAGTTCCAGCAGTTAAGACTTGTATGACTTTAATGTGATGTTATTAAATATTAAAGATCTGAAAAAACCTAAACAACTGTATTTGGAAGATTTGATACTAGACAACTTGTCATTTTTATTAAAACTACCTATCTACCTACCTAATTTTCTTTATTTATTTCCAATTTATTCTGATATTTGAATAAATCTCTAGGCTGCAAAAGCTACTTGGTTAGCTAATGCCTTTAAGATCTTTAAAATACCTTGAAGAACTTGATGTGGACCACCTTTTCATTCCCTTCCTATTTATTTCACACCAAGAGTCATATTGCTTCAGGAGGTACCCAATCTCCATCAAGCACATGAAATTAATAGACTAAACAGAGATAGCAGCACATCAGAGCTGTGAGGAATACTATTTATCACTATGATATGGTTTCTCACACCGAAAGCACAGTAATGAGCAGATCTGAAGCACATAACCTCAGTCATCACTGTCAACTAAACAGACTCTATGCATATCTCTTCAACACCCTGTCCTCTGAGACATGCCAAAATGTACTTCTGCTATTTTAGTTCTATTTGCTGAATATTTTGGGGGGTAATAAAGACATTTTATGAAGAAATTTTAGGGTCATGTGAAACCCTTTTTAAAAAGGGAGTTTGGATATAGAAGAGCTTAGTACAGCTCCCTGCTCACACACTGACTGGATCATGAAGTTGAGGTGCATCCCATACTGGACAGAATTAATGAGGTGCCATAGAAGGCTATAAATTTCTTAGGCGTCTTCTTTAGCCTCTCTCTAGGCATCTTTGAGTCACCATCTCTCGCGGTACTTAAAAGACATGTAGACGTGGTACTTAGGGGCATGGTTTAGTGGTGGACTTAGTAGTGTTAGGTTAATGGTTGAACTCCATGATCTTAACAGTCTTTTCCAACCTAGATGATTCCATGATTCTGTTCTTCCACTCAGTAAACCTTTTCAGAATACAGTAGCTTGCTTCTAGATGAAAAATAATTTTTCTGTCAAAAACCTATAGGTGAAGAGGTTTTACTACAAAGAGCGTAGTAAGAGATTTGTGATTTCTAGAGTCCAAACTCTACAACTTCTCTGATTCATTATGTATTAGAAGTGTGAGAGGATCTGAAATGAGAGTCTTATAAACATAGGAATATTTAGAAGTTCTCATGTCATGTTACTGATAACTATTTTTTCTAAAATTACACTAATTATCTTTACATATCCATACTGAGAGGTTCACCCTTCAAATCCAACAGAATTCTCTGTTTAGAGTCAGTATGAAAACCCTGCAGTCCTTTATAATTTAAAACAACCTGGGGAACTCAGGATTCAACTCACCTAACATTAACCATCCAGACACTAGGCATCACACCTAAGAGGTTTGTGCAGGCTTTCTTAATTGCCAAGGGAAAGAGTAGGGTACGTCCTGAGGACATCTTGTCCTATCTATCTCAGACAGAATCTTAGCAGTTGATAAATTACTTTCTGGGGGTGTCTTGCTTCCCACATAGACTATAGATAAAGTCTTGTCAACTAGCCTGGACAAGATGCTTAACTTTCAGAAGGTTAAAGTTAAGTAGAATCAATCCAGTCTCTGTGACTAACAATCAAATATTTCTTATTTACAGGATTATTTCATTCATTTTGTATTTTTAGGTAGCAGAGAGACTAATTTTTAAAATTATAAATAGTCAAGCTGATTAATTTGTTTGCTTATCAATATGATTGTATTATTCAGTTCAAATTTTAGAGATCTAATAATTACTTTCAAATTTGATAAAATTTAAATGCTTAATACAAGGAATCTCTTTTACTCCAGTTTATGTTGATTTCACAGTTGGGTGCATTGTGCTATTCATATTAATGGTGTTACTGAAAGTGTAAATGAGAGCATAACTATTTGTAATTTCAGAGACATCCAAGGTAATTTTATTCTTGCCTCTTACACTGTCAACTTTGACACCTATTTCCTTTTCCCCACTCTTTCTTGCTCTTCATGCTTGTAAATCTCATTTGAAGAAACTTACTTTTTTTTTCCTATCACATTATAAAAAGAAAAAATAAAGAAGGTTGAAGAAAAGAAGTAAATTCACTGATTTTTCAATTAATCAATTCAAGATTACTCATTTATAGTAACTACAATCTCACACTGAGTTTCATATTCTTCTTCATGACCTACTTGATGCCAAATTTGGTTCGACCTAGCACTTTGGTGTTACCATGTCATCAGCATTGGCATTTATTGAAGACAAGACAGTCAAAAGCTTAATTCCTTTGTCTTTGTGGGCTTGTTTAAAATGAAAAAGGCATTGTCAATGTTCATTCAGTTTTCATCTCTTTCTCAGGAATCACGGGGTTGATTAGAACACACGGAAATGAGAGATCGAAACACTTGTTTAAAAGTTTTCATGATTCATATGCTCACATTTATTTTGTATAGGTGTGATTTTAATGTTTTTATTACTTAGAAAAAAATATGCAAAATCAGCTTGACAAAATTGTATGAGCTTGCCTGATAAGAAACAAAACTCACATCACTAGATTCTAAATCCATCTTATTTGATCACTCACTGTACGGCTAGGGTTGGAAATACCTCCCAAATATCATTCTTATTAGAGTATACTGCCTGCTGCCACATCTTTCCATTCTGCCTCACATTCCACTTGCACATAATGAAGCAAATCATCTTACACTATAAATGAGAGCAGCTCCACTGAAGTAGGCACCATTTAAAAGCTTTAATAAGCCTTTAAGGAGATTTTATGGACTTACAAGGCTGAAGTGTAGTCTTAGAGTTGACAAGGTGACTTTAAAAAATCTGTTAATTTTCTGTTTCAAGATGGTGCAATGTATGATTTTGATGTCATTAAATGATGGTGAAAGGAAATGTTATGTATGGACAGTGGACACATCCAACCATTGACAGGTACTGGGATATGAATCAGAACTAAACATTACAAATTGTTGAATATTTATTACCAAATGGTCCTTTGGAAATCCTCCTGGGTCTGCCTCACAGCAGTGGTCACACTCATCAAAATGAATAATTAATGACTCACCTGCTAGAAACCCTGCACAACTGATAGTTTTATGAAGCTTTTATTTGCGAAGAAAAACAGCCCCAAATTACAGGCATAGGAAGGTGTACAGGAAATTCTAATCAAGGAATAAAAAAAAAAAAATGTATTGATTAACTAAGTATCTTGCATAACAGACAGCATACAAAAAACCGCTGAAATAGTCGGCTCTTTCTGATACTGCAGATGCTCAGAGGATGCTTACCTCTAAAAACCAGCTGCCCACCTGAACAGAATCATGGTAAGCCTGAGCAGCTCTAGATCTAATTCATGCTTTGGTTATGCCCCAGTTCATAACCAAAATGTTGCCAACAGGGTTAGTTCATAACCAGTTCATAACCTATGCCACTGTCATGGCTGGTTTCTGTTGGTTCTTGCAGACCATACTAAACATAGTTTCATTCCACAAAAAGAAAAGTTGGGAACATACCTTATCCCTTCCTTGATCTGCTTTTATCTGGGAACGCATGGGAAAAACATGCACCTGTGTTATGAGGATTAGCTGTTCTGGTCCTGGAACATATGTTTCCTATGGGGGTGTCCTAATTGCCACACTAAGGTGGAGTCTTTGGAAAGGAAGTGCTTTTGCATTTTCTTTTTTCTTAAGCTAAAATCATTCCACTTTACATGGGATCGATGAACGTTCATTTGGCACAGAAGACAGAATGAGTGTGATTGTAATGGTTGATGCATCCATCTGGGATATAAAAAAGACCAGGTGCTCCACTTTGTGAATACTTTAATATTCAGTATTGATTAGATTAATGAAGGGTCTCTAGGTCTCTCTTCTCCTTTCCAAAGGCTTTAACTCTGAGGATCTAGAGTGAGGTTCATTTTTCCAATTTAAAAGTTGAAACAATAAAACATTTTATCCACATGGAATGAGATTATTTCATCCCTCAGAACTCAAAAGAGCCCCATGAATGACAGATGCTGGGCTTCCAACTCTTTTCAGCTAATTAGTCACAAACTGAATAAATGTGTAATCTTGATTTTTTTATCTTTTCTTGGGGGAAAAAAAAAAGGATTTTTGATTTAAGAATGAGAGATCCCAGAAATAAGTGTGAGTATTGATTGAAGACAAAGTCCTACTTCCAGCTGAACATGTAACACTTGCACTTGCAGGTGGGATTAACGCATACTGCTGTTTTCAGTGTTAGGTGTAATCCAGGTGATGAACTTGTTGGCTTTCCTAGCATGTGGTTGACTAACTCACAGTATGAGCTACCTGTGAGCTACAGAGGTAGCCAAAACACCTAAATCTATGCTGTCACTAGGCACTTAGCTTTAAAATTAAGCACAGCAATAATCAGAACTGGCCTTTTGTTGATCTACTCTAATTTGAACTTTTGGAAAAAGGGGACAAGGAATAGACTTCTGGATTTGATTGCAGGATCTGATTTTTTCTCCTCTTTTTAAATATTAAACATTTTAATTTACAGAAAATCCACTGAAGTCTGTTTTTTGATCATCTGTCATGTTTTTAAGGTGCTCATGGCTGATGTTTCAAGACAAAGAATCACAAAGAAAGTATATCTGATGTGATATAGAAAGCTCAAAGCATGTTGTGATCGACAGCTTGTCTTTTCCTGAACAAGAAAGAAAAAGCTATTTCATTAAAAGCTGGCAGATAGAAATTTCAGCTATACCAGCTAGCAGATAGATAACTGAATGGAAAAGAATAACATCCTTAAATATTGTATTTATGCACAGGAAAACAAGAATGTTCAGCTTGAACCCTGAAATAATTTACTGCAACTATACAAAACAACCACAAGGTGGACGGAGACAGAGGATTACATAGGTAAGTCCTGACATAAAAGTAAACTTAATATTATACAATATTCCCACTGGATTTTTGTTCTGAAGGAGAAGACATTGGCTTAGTCAACAATTGTTGCATGATGATTATTGATTTGAATGGATGATTTTGTCTTAAGGCCAACCTCTGTCAAAAACAAATGCATGGGCTGCTTAAAGAAACTGCTGGGAGCATGCAGTGGCAGCTAGAAATATGCTAACAGGCAGATTTAGCTAAAGAAATGATTAATGGAGACTGCAAAGACCTTGTAAGAAAATAACTTTTAATTTTAGAAATACAACATTTCTGCAAAGAACAAAACAAGTGCCTGTCCTTTACTCTTCACTATATTTATTTTGTTACATTCTTCAGCACAGAAAATATGTCAGAGGCCGTTTATTAATAGAGAAAGGCCAAAAAGTACAAGTTATATAGCTGACTCAGGATGCTCTAGATCTTCCTTCATACTGGGGGACTTCAAATTCAGTGTGAAAAATAATCATCATTAAAGTGCAAAGATGTTTTAATGCAACTACACCAAGGGACTTTATATATTCAGAAGAAATAAAAGTACTTAGGGAATTGTTGCACATCCACCAAAAAATATATTTACTTGTCATATATTTTTATATCATTTTCCAAAATTCTGTTACAACAACTGATTTGAGATTTTGGATATGTAAGCATAAGTACATAAGCTTGTATGTTGGTTTGCAACATACCGTATATTAGAGTGGTTGCCAAAATACATGCATTATTTAATCCATGAATAGCACAAATGGCCCAAGTAAAAGCAGAATCATACAATCACTATTTTAACAAAACTAGTTAATAGACACTTCTATAATCTACATGTATACTCACTCCTAACACATATGATCCTGTGTCTTCCACAGATGGTTGTTATTTCATTTACAACCATAACTATTTTGTAATTTTTATTTTTATTTCTATGGAAATAAGGGTCATACAATCATTCTGTTCCTGTATATATATCTGTTAAGTCTTAGGAGTTTTTGAACCATTTGCCAATTTCAGCTGAGTCAATGTTCAAATGTGTTGTATGCTTACAGAGCTCATGAGAATAGAGACTCCTACCCTTCCATACTGTTGACATATATTCTCTGATGCCTAAGAAGTGGATTCCAGTGGCAGCTTTCATTTCATTCATGTATAAAGACAGTCAACCATGAGACACAAATCCATAGGATGCAAGACTTCATTAGCTGACAATCACGGATCACGGAATGTTCACAGAATGTTAGGGATTGGAAGGGACCTCGAAAGATCATCTAGTCCAATCCCCCCTCCAGAGCAGGATCACCTAGACCACAGGAACATGTCTAGGCAGGCTTTAAACGTCTCCAGAGAAGGAGACTCCACAACCTCCCTGGGCAGCCTGTTCCAGTGCTCTGTCACCCTCACCATGAAGAAGTTTCTTCTCATATTTAGGTGGAACCTCCTATGTTCCAGCTTACACCCATTGCCCCTTGTCCTCTCATTGGATGCCACTGAGAAGAGCCTGGTTCTATCCTCCTGACACTCTCCCTTAATGTATTTATAAACATTAATAAGGTCACCCCTCAGTCTCTTTTTTTCCAAGCTAAAGAGGCCCAGCTCCCTCAGCCTTTCCTCATAAGGGAGATATTCCACTCCCTTAATCATCTTAGTGGCTCTGCGCTGGACTCTCTCCAG